>CM070651.1:17500375-17878775 GCA_036346575.1 Dendrocalamus sinicus | reverse complement strand
TAAAGGTATGGAAATTACCTACAATATTCGCATATATTGAGATCCTCTGATTTCGCTTTAACTAATAGATTAACCTGTGTTTTCTACAGGACTGTCAGGATGTTGAGATTAACCAAACAGTGGCACTAAAACAATTCTTATAATCTTTCTAACCGTTAATCAGATTTTATGCTCTTATGGCTAACACAATATCACTAGACACATAACATTCAACAATCGGACATCTTACAACAATCTACCTCTAGGAATACAAACTCCTAATTCGGCCTCTAAACACACGAAACTGACCGCGCAATAATCTGACAGAACGCGATCTATTAAACCGACGCAAATCAATCTACCAAACGACATCAACCGCACTACTACGCATCAAACAACGAAGAACACGTGACGTTACTCCTTGTAGAATCGCAGCAAGATGATGAACTCTCCCACGGTTGATCTCTCCTTTCTTCACTTGATCGACAGCAGGAGCACCACGGCGAGGAAGGGAGGCACCAATGGAGGGGGCACCACCATGGAGGAGAGGTGCTACAGTAGCCAAAAGCACAGTGGCGGCGCACTATAGCTACAGTGCCTAGGTTTTCCCTTCCTTTATTGGTGGTCGACTTCATGGGCCTCCTCGCCAAGGCTCAAGGCCCAAGTTGCAAAAACCGCAGAAACCCCTTTTTTTTGTCTAATTTCTTTAAACGTCAGAGAATAAATTGAGTATTACATTAAAACCTCTTTTCTCCTGTTCAATCGCTTGCTAAAAGAAATATTCTCCGATTTTAATTATTCTCCCGATTTAATTTTTGGGTGTTACAAAATTTAACATCGACTTGATGGATTCAATGCATGCCAAATGAGGTGGGCCACATATGAAGTCCATTCGAGGTGTTTGGCACTCGCCATTATGCGGCCTCAATTTTGTCTGTATGTAGTTTGTAGTACCCGTTGAAACCCACTTTGGTGGAAAGTTTAACACCGAGCCTGATTTGATCAAAATAGTTAGAGCGCATTGCATGCCATTTGTGTTTGGCATCGTCATTTTGTCATCTATTGTATGCATGCTGCAGATTTCCCACAACCCATTTTGGAGGAAACTTAAATGGATGGATTTGAAATGCGTGCAAAATGAGAGATATGATGCATGTCAAGTCCATTCTAGGTGTTTGACTAGTTTATTTCACCTCATTTCACATAGATGGAGTTTGTATGCCCATTAACTAGTTTTGAGGAAAGCACCACCTGGTCAATGCATGCCAAATGAGGGGTACATATGAAGTCCATTCGAGGTGTTGGTACTCGCCTATTGCGTGTCTCGATTTTGTCCGTGGGGTTTAGTACCCATGAAACCCACTTGGTGGAAAGTTTAATATTGAGCCTGATTGATTCAAAATCGCATGAAAATAGTTAGGCACATGTGAAGCCATTCGATGTGTTTGGCACTCGCTCTCTTTGTCACTCGATTTCAGATGCATGCAGTTTAGATTTCCACGAAACCCATTTTAAAGCACATATGAAGTCCATTCGAGGTGTTTGGTACTGCCTCATTACGTGTCTCGATTTTGTCCGTGGATTTGTAGTATTCAAGTGAAACCCACTTTGTTGAAAGTTTTACACTAAGCCGGATTGATTCAAAATCGTGTGGAAAATAGTTAGGGCACATGTGAAGTCCATTCAATGTGTTTGGCACTCGCTTTCATTTTGTCACCGATTCTGCACGAGTGAAGTTTAGCACCATAATCCATTTCGTGGAAAGTTTAACACGGAGTCGACGGATTCAAAATGTACGCCAAAATGAGTGGGGATGCATATGAGGCCCATTCGGTATTTGGTACTCAAGATTATTTCGTGACTGATTGTGATGCATGCGCTTAGATTTCCGTCAAACCCATTTTGGAGGAAAGTTTACCGTCGAGTTGGATGGATTCGAAATGCGTGCCAAAATGAGATATGATGCATGTCAAGTCCATTCTAGGTGTTTGCCACTCAGTTTATTTCATGTCTCGATTTCACATAGATTGAGTTTGTAGTACTTCATTGGTAATTTTATTTTGAGGAAAGTTTAACATCGACTTGATGGATTCAATGCATGCCAAATGAGGTGGGGTACATATGAAGTCCATTCGAGGTGTTTGGCACTCGGCCATATGTGCCTCAATTTTGTCCGTATGGAGTTTGCAAAGATCTGAAATCCACTTTGTATCTCGTACTCTTCCTCATCCCGCTTTTCTTTGAGAGCCTTCTGATGCGCATTTGGCTATCAGAGATAGATAGCGCGCCAAATGAGGTGCGATGTCTACGACGCCGAAGATGACGTGCGCGCCGTGTTTTTCGCGAATGTAACCGAAGGGACACGCGTCCTATGGTCCTCCACGCTGGCCTCCGGCCTTGAAGCGAGCCCGGCCGCTCTAAGCGCTTCGGGATTCCCATACGCAGGGCCCCACGAACAGGATGTTCGCAGAGCTCCCGCCGACAAGGACGCCACCACGCCATGGTCGCGATGTGGGCCTCGAATGACAAAGGGTCTTGTGAGGGAATCTCCACACCGCGCCATCCAGGTAAAGGTGGATGTTGCGGGCGCACCCATGGTCGCGGATCGCCCAAGGGCTCGATAAGGAGCCCCATGACGCTGGCGGTGCGGTGCCGCACGCCCGCTGGCTGGCTCGCAGGGGTCACTTCGCTGCCGCACATGGACTTCGTGCGGCCCGGAGGAGTTCGAGATTCGCCATCACCCATCGCAGCTTCCATGATGGCGCAGCACGCCAGAGTGATCGCCGTAACCATGCACTCGCACCACTTTGCCGTAATCCCGCTTGCTCCGCCGGCCGCTGCCTTGACCGTCCGCCTCCACATCCCCGGCCTCTTCCACGAGCATGGGGCAGGCTCGAAGGGCGCTTCCGATGTTGAGGACATGGCGGGCCTTTGTGGTCTATGCCGGTGACGCCGGCTTGCGCCGCTTCCTTGACGCAGCCTTCCGCTCCTCGCCGCGCCGCTCGGAGTGTCCTCCCGGTTGTTGATCGCGCCTGCCGAATCATCGCCCGCCTCCTCGCATGGCAAGCGTTCACTTGGGCGAGGTCGGGGCGGGCGCTGCCTCCGCAGATCCTCTCACCCGCGCATACCTCCATTTTGTCGAAGAGCTTGGCGCATCGCCTTGATAGGCTGCGCGACATTGTACTCGCCAGTGGCCCGGCGGAGGCCCGATGGCCGCTGCTGGATGACGGTGTCTCGCTGACGCCTTGACCGCATCGCACCTTCGCGAGGCATTGAAATAGTCCCGATCCTCTCCGCGCTTTTCTTCACGCGAAGAGTTGGTCCGCGACTTGCTCAAAGATAGTTCCTTGAAAGTTGTTGTAGCGCGCCGCGATTCGCTCCCACGCCAGATGGAGTTTTTATGGTGAAACCAGAAAGCGCCACTCCTGCAACGCGAGGGGAGTCCTTCGCTTTGTGTCGCCCCACCGCGCTTCGATTGCGTTTCATAGATACGCACGAACTCGCGGGGTCCGACCGCTTTATATGGCTTGATGACATTGGGGAATTTGAAGTCTCGCCACGCCGCCGCCGTAATCCCGCCAAAGCGGGACCCCGGATCGACGCTGCAATGGCGAACGCGGCCGATGTGGGGCGCCGCGCTATCTCGCTCTTTCCGTGGCTCGAGCGACATCGCGTGGCTCCGCCCGAGCGCCTTGTATGTCTCTGACGGCCCCGCGAAGATCCCCAGCCTCGCCGAATGCTTTGAGGGCCGCCGCAGGGCGTTTCACCGCCGGCGCGGGTACGCCGCCGCAGAGACGCCAAGACGCAACGATCGCCGCGAGGTCCCGAGCTGCTGATCGCCCATTGTGGCTACTTCCAACCGCCCGCCCACGCCACGCCGAGCGCGGCGAGGGCGCAGGTTGGTCGCCGCCACGCTCGCGTGGGTTGCCGCAGCGCTGGCGACGGGTTGGTCGCCGCAGCGCCGCTGGCGGGTGGGTCGCCGCAGCCGATGATGGGTTGGTCGCCGAGCGCCGATGACGGGTGGGTCATCGCAGCGCCGATGACGTTGGTTGTCGCAGCACAGCGCCGATGTCGCGATCGCGCCACTACCGCGCTTCGCAATACCCGGATGCCGGTCCCGTACTATGCGACGCTCCGACCCAGCCGCTCTTTTTCCGCCGCCGCCATCTTTTCGTGCCATCCTCCTTCGGATTTCAGGCTTGCTCCCGCCCCCCACGGACGGTGCCAATCATGTGGTTAGGCATCAAACAGAGAGATGTGGTAGTGGAGAGTTGGGAGAGAGTGATGAGTCTAGCCTCCCCAGCCTTTGATATATATTCATACGCCGTGCTTTTACAATTGTGCCCTTACATCTGCATCGCCTCGCTGTGTATTTAAGCCATTATATGTGTCTCATTTTGGGCTCTATGGCCATCTAACATGATGAGGACATCACTTCTTGGATACACACAACACTCCTCCACTTGACATTCAAGGACCAATCACTAGAGCTTGCGCCGACAATTGAATTTACAGAGTTGCCTTAAGTACTTCTTTTGTTCACTTGAGAATCGGGACTACCTAATGATTTAATTATGATTAGGAACCATGGAGAGGACAAAGAAGTACTTAGAGAAGGACTATGAGGCGCACAAGTCCAGCAAGGGCGGTCGAATCATGTTGGAGGCCCAACTCAAACCAACTTCGAATCCATTCGGAGTCCAGGACCAGGCCGCACTAAAACGGACGCCCAGATCGCATCCGGACTCTGTTTTGGACGTTCTATATATGTATGGAAAGCTGAGAACACTACCTTTCCAATGGCTCTGGTCCCATGTCAAAATTCCTTCTGAGTCAATGGGAATCGTCAAAACAAGTGGGCATTCAGAATCTGTCAGGGTGCTGCGCGTCGAGCATCTCCAACAATGTCCTCTAAATCTCATCCCCTAAATCACTTTTTAGAGGACACAATCTAGAATATAGAAGACTAAAATATATAAACTCCAACAAATCCTCTAAATATGGTCCCCTAAATTAAAATCTGGGTCCACAAAACTACCAACCAAAGAATTTGATCTGGATCTGACGCAAGAGAGCGTTGGGGTCTATTTAGGGATGGTGTGCTCCCTCCATATATGGGGACACAAAATCAGGGATGGAGTCCTCTATATTTTAGGTACCACTTCTAGGATCTGTTGGAGCCTTTTACCTTTTCTTCTAAAATATAGGGATATGAGCACTTTAGAAGATTTGTTGGAGATGCTCTCACCGTCTCTTTTGGCCGATCGGCTTTGTATCGTGTTGGAGCCCATTAGGGGCATGTCCAGGGGTTTTGTATGCCCTCACTCCTTTATATCTAGCCACCACCCCACCATTAGGGTTTGGGTTTTGCTTAGATTAATTTCGTCTTGGAACTTTAGCTGGCTCATCGCTTGTGAGACCTCAACTTTTCAGAAAGTTACATCAATACATCCGCAATTCAGTTGTGTTCTTCCTTGTTCTTGCTTGTGTTCTTTGATTCGTGAGGGCAAGGAATAGCCTTCTGGCGCAGGCCAACGGGCCGCGCATGTTGATAACCTCGAGGAGACGTGGTGCTGCGATTGCGGGTTCAAACGCGGTCGCTCGGAAGCCGGATCAATTTGTGCTGCGCCTCCACCAAATCGAACATATCCGTAACTCGTTGGAAGATTGGGACCCCGCCCCATCATAACAGTCTGTTGGTTTAGGTGGGCGCCACCTCTACAACAGATTCAATGCATGCCAAATGAGGTGAGACACATATGAAGTCCATTCGAGGTGTTTGGCTATCGGTTTTCATTGCGTGTCTTGATTTTATCTCACATGAGTTTGTAGTACCGTTGAAACCCACTTTGTTGAAAGTTTTACATCGAAGTCGATTGTTTCAAAATCAATGCGAAAGTAGTTAGGCACATGTGAAGTCCATTTGATGTGTTTGGCACATGGTGTCATTTTCTCACCGATTTCAGATTTGTGGAGTTTAAACTACCCGTCAATCCATTTCGTGAAAAGTTTAACACGGAGTCGATTTTGATTCAAAATGTATGCCAAAATGAGTGGGATGCATATGAGGCCCATTCGGGTATTTGGTACTGGGCCATTTCGTGACTCGATTTCAGATGAATGCGCTTTAGATTTCCGTCGAAACCCATTTTGGAGGAAAGTTTACCGTTGAGTTGCATGGATTCAAATGCGTGCCAAAATGAGATATGATGCATGTCAAGTCCATTCTAGGTGTTTGCCACTCAGTTTATTTCATGTCTCGATTTCACATAGATGGAGTTTGTAGTGCCCACGTGAGTTCGGTTTTGAGGAAAGTTTAACATCGACTTCGATGGATTCAATGCATGCCAAATGAGGTGGGGGTACATATGAAGTCCATTCGAGGTGTTGGTACTCAGGCCATTGCGTGTCTCGATTTTGTCCGTGTGGAGTTTGTTGTACCCGTTGAAACCCACTTTGGTGGAAAGTTCAACACGAGCCTGATCGATTCAAAATCACTATGAAAATAGTTAGGCGCATGTGAAGCCATTCAATGTGTTTGGCACTCAGTTTCATTTGTCACTTGATTTCGTAGAGTGGAGTTTAAAGCAACCCGTAAACCCATTTTGGAGGAAAGTTATCATCGAGTTGGATGGATTCAAAATGCGTACAAATGAGATATGATGCATGTCAAATCCATTATAGGTGTTTGCCACTCAGTTTATTTCATGTCTCGATTTCACATAGATGGAGTTTGTAGTACCGCGAGACCCGGTTTTGAGGAAAGTTTAACACCGACTCTGATGGATTCAATGCATGCCAAATGAGGTGGGGTACATATGAAGTCCATTCGAGCTGGTACTCATTTCATCATGCGTGTCTCGATTTTGTCCGGTGGAGTTTAGTAATTCTGTTGAAACCCACTATGGTGGAAAGTTTAACACTTAGTCGGATTGATTCAAAATCGCATAAAAGTTAGTTAGGCACATGTGAAGCCATTCGATGTGTTTGGCACTCCGCCTTTTGTCACCGATTTCGTATGCATGCAGTTTAGATTTCCGTCAAACCCATTTTGGGGCACATATGAAGTCCATTCGAGGTGTTTGGTACTGGCTTACTTGCCTGCCTCTATTTTGTCCGTGTGGAGTTTGTAGTATCGCATTGAAACCCACTTTGGTGGAAAGTTTAACACTCGAGCCGGATTGATTCAAAATCAGTGCTGAAAATAGTTAGGCACATGTGAAGTCCATTCAATGTGTTTGGCACTCAGCCATTTTGTCGCTCGATTTCAGCACGAGTGGAGTTTAAAGTACACATCGCAATCCATTTGGTGGAAAGTTTAACACGAGTTAGACGGACTCAAAATGTATGCCAAAATGAGTGGGGATGTATATGAGGTCCATTAGGTATTTGGTGCTCATTTCATTTCGTGACTCGATTTCAGATGCATGAAGTTTACATTTCCGTCGAAACCCATTTTGGAGGAAAGTTTACCGTCGAGTTGGATGGATTCAAATGCGTACAAAATGAGATATGATGCAAGTCAAGTCCATTCAAGGTGTTTGCCACACGTTTATTTCACGCCCGATTTCACATAGATGGAGTTTGCAAGTGTCCGCAAGAATTCGATTTGAAGAAAATTTAACACCGACTTGATGGATTCAATGCATGCCAAATGAGGTGGGGTACATATGAGGTCCATTCGAGGTGTTTGGCACTCATTTTCATTGCGTGTCTCGATTTTGTCCGTGTGAGTTTGTAGTACCCGCTGAAATCCACTTTGGTGGAAAGTTTAACATCGAGCCGGATTGATTCAAAATCTGCAGAAATAGTTAGGCACACGTGAAGTCCATTCGATGTGTTTGGCACTCGCGTCATTTTGTCACTCGATTCAGACGCATGCGCTTTAGATTTCCGAAACCCATTTTGGAGGAAAGTTTATCACGAGTTGATGGATTCAAATGCGTACAAAATGAGATGTGATGCATGTCAAGTCCATTCTAGGTGTTTGCAAGTCGCTTTATTTCATGTCTCGATTTCACATAGATGGAGTTTAGTAGTGCTCGTTAGAATTGATTTTGAGGAAATTTTAACACCGACTCGGATGGATGCAATGCACACCAAATGAGGTGGGGCACATATGAGGTCTGCTCGGGTATTTGGTACTCGTTCCATTTCGTGACTCGACTTTCAGATGCATGCGCTTTAGATTTCAGTCAAATCTATTTTGGGGGAAAGTTTACCGTCGTGTTGGATGGATTCGAAATGCGTGTCCAAATGAGATATGGTGCATGTCAAGTCCATTCTAGGTGTTTGCCACTCAGTTTATTTCATGTCTCGATTTCACATAGATGGAGTTTGTAGTGCCTGTCAGAATTCGATTTTGAGGAAAGTTTAACACCGACTCGGATGGATGCAATGCATGCCAAATGAGGTGGGGCACATATGAAGTCTATTCCAGGTGTTTGGCACTCGGCCTGCTATGGTCCCGATTTTGTCCGTAAGGAGTTTCTAGTACCCGCTGAAACCCACTTTGGTGGAAAGTTTAACAGTTGAGTCGGATTGATTCAAAATCAATGCGAAAATAGTTAGGGCACATGCGAAGTCCATTCGATGTGTTTGGTCTCGCAGCCATTTTGTCACCGATTTCGATGAGTGGAGTTTAGCACCCGCGAATCCATTTCTGGAAGGTTTAACACATAGTTAGATTGGATTCAAAATGTATGCCAAAGTGAGTGGGGATGCATATGAGGTCCATTAGGGTATTTGGTGCTCTGGCCATTTCGTGACTCGATTTCGAGATACATGAAATTTACATTTCCGTCGAAACCCATTTTGGAGGAAAGTTTACTGGTCGAGTTGATGGATTCAAATGCGTACAAAATGAGATATGATGCAAGTCAAGTCCATTCAAGGTGTTTTGTAACATCCCAAAATTTTATTTGCCTTTTATTGTTTTTTCCTAACAAATGCGCTCGCATTTCATGAGCATGATGAATAGTGTATTCATGGAGTATTTAGATAAGTTTGTTGTAATCTTCATAGATGACATTCTTATCTATTCCAAGAAGGAAGAAGAGCATGAGAATCATCTTCTGATAATCTCGGAAAGCTTAGAGAGCATCACTTATGCCAAGTTCAAGAAATGCAAATTTTGGCTAAAGGAGGTTGCTTTTCTTGGTCATATTGTGACAGTGAAGGAATTGCAGTGATCCTCAGTGCAAGCCAGAATGGAATGGCAGCCACCCAAGACAAGAATGTCAGTCGAAGTTTCTTGGACTTGCTGGTTACTATCGCCGCTTCATAGCAGGATTTTTAGAGTTAGCCAAGCCTATGACTCAGCTTCAAGAAAGAAAAGAAGTTTGAATGGACGCGAGTTCGTGGAGCGAGTTTCCGCACTTCAAGAATAAGTTAGTTTCAGCCCCGGCTTATCCTACCCGATGTGCATAAGGATTTTGAAGTTTTCTCGATGCCTCCCGTCAAGGTTTGGGATGTGTTCTATGCAAGAAGGCGAGTGGTAGCCTGCATGCATCGCGCCTAAGACCACATGAGTGCAATTATCCTACTCATGACTTGGAACTAGCAGCCGTAGTGCATGCTTTGAAGATCTCCGCGCCATTACCTCACTCCAATCGCTGTGAAGTATACACGGATCATAAGAGTTTGAAATACATTTTCACTCGCGTAACTCAACCTAAGGCACGCAGATGGTTAGAGTTGATCAAGGATTATAATATTGGAATTCATTATCATCCCAAAGCAAATGTCGCAGCAGATGCGCTAAGCAGTAAGGTCGATGCAAACAAGCAGTGTTGTCAAAAGAAGATCGATCCGACTTCGTGAAGGAATCTCCTGCTTAAGTATAAACCCGTGAATCAAGGTTTTCTCAGCCCTAGAGATTCAACCCGCTTTACCCGATCAAATAAAGGAAGCCCAAAAGTTGATGAGGATATCCAGAAATCGTGAAGAATATGAGAAGAGGCAAAGCACCAGATTCAGTGAAGATGAGAATGGAACCGCCTGGTTTGAAAACCGCGTTGTGTGCCCAATAATCAAGAGATCAAGAAAGCGATTTTGCAAGAAGCCCATGAAACTCCATATTCAATTCACCTGTGTCGATACCAAGATGTACCAGACCTTAAGGAAAGATAATCGTGGGTTAGTATGAAAAGGAAATTGCAGAGTTTGTTGAAGCTTAGACACTCGCCAGAAAGTCAAGGCAGCATCGAACCTCGCAGGACTTTTGCAACCCTTGCCAATACCGGATTGAAGTGGAAGAGATTGGTATGGACTTCATAACCGACTACCTAGAACTCAATCCGCCACGACTAACTGGGTGGTAATTGATGTGATTGACCAAAGTAGCTCATTTTATACCGACCAAGACTACTTATTCGAAGTAAGTTTAGCTGAGATTTACATGGCTAGAATTGTGTGCTTGCATGGAGTTCGAAAAAGATAGTATCGATGAGGTAGTCGGCTCACCTCCAAGTTTTACGGAAACTTCATGAAGAGTTAGGAGTAAGCTTAATTTCATGACGGCTTATCATCCTCAAACATGGCCGACGGAGCGAGTAAATCAAGTGCTAGAGGATATGTTAAGAGCATGTGCTCCGATTTTGAAATAGTTGGGATCGCCATTGCCCTATGCTGAGTTTTCCTACAACAATCGCTTATCGTGCCGCTTGCAAATGGCACCTTTGAAGCATCAGATGGCGTGAAGTGCGTAACACCCTTGCATTGGGACTACCCGAGAATTCCAAGATGCGGGACCAACTTTACTTCAAGATGTCAAGATCAAGTGAGGAAGATCAAAGACAGTTAAAGATAGCTCAATCCAGCAGTAAAGTTATGCCGATAATCGCTGCCGAGACTTGACTTTCGGGTTGGGGACTACATGTATCTCGAGTATCTCCGCTCGTAGGAGTCGAAGATTCCAAGTCGGGAAAGCTTGCACCAAGATTCGTTGGGCCATTCAGATCTCAAGCCGCAAAGGAGAAGTTGCATACCGCTGGATTTGCCGCCAGCATGTCTGTGCACAACGCCTTCCACGCTCTCGCTTGAAGAAATGTCTCGTGAGTACCCATGATCAAGCAGATTTGAAACCCTTGATCTTCAAGAGGATCTCACCTATCAAGAGCAACCGATCAAGATTCTCGAGACAAATGAGCGCCACTGTAAGAAAGACCATCAAATTCCGCAGAGTCCAATGGAGCAATCACACGTAAGACGGCAACTTGGGAGCGAGAGGAAGATCTGAAAGCCAACCATCCCCATCTCTTTGTTAGCTAGTTCAAATCTCGAGGCTAGATTTCTTTAAGGGGGTAGGTTTGTAACATCCCAAAATTTTATTTGCCTTTTATTGTTTTTCTGGAGTTTATTTGGATTTTATTTCAAAATCTAAAGCAAGAAAATGTATCTAAAATATTTTATTAAAGCTAAAAAGAGTTTAGTTTAATTTTCCTAACCTTCCTAAATTTTTCAGAATTTTCTGAATTAAAAATCAATTTTAAAAGGTTAAAAAGTATTTTATAAAATTATTAAATGAAAATCTGAAATTAAAATTATTTTTCCTAAGTCTAAAATGCCTCCAGGAATTTTTAGGAATTTTCCTAGAAGTTTTGGGCCTTAAATATTATTTTAAGGGTTTATAGAGTTATCTAGCCTTTCCGAAATTAAAACAAAAATTAAAAGCCAAAATCCTCTGGCCGACACGCAGCACACCCGATCGCGTCCCGCCCGCCGCCGATCTAACTGGGCCGCCCTATCCACTTACCCTTCGGTTGGATCCAACGGCCGATCCTTTATGCACACGTGGCTCACATCCGCCGTCCGCCTCTCTCCTCATCTCTCTCTCTCTCTCTCTCGCCGACATGCGGGCCCGCCTACGCTCCTTCCCCACCTCCCTTCTTCCTCCTCCCGCCGCCGCCATTAACGCCATAAATGGAAGGCGTAAAGCTTCGGTTACCCTCCTTGACCGCTATTGATGCCATTAGTGGCCCTTAAGCTCGCGCTGCCAGTAATCGCCCACCTCCGCCTCGCTTCCGCTTCGGCTTAGCCTCCTCGCCGCTATGCGGCCGCTTCTAAATCCCTAACTCCGCGAGCCCTACTACCTCCTCCCCGCCTATAAAGCCCCTTCCTCGAGCCGCCCTCCTCCTTTGCCTCCCGTGCGCCACCGCTTCTTCCTCCCGAGCCGACCGCCCTCGACCCGTGCTTCTCGCCCGCCGTCCGTGCGAGCTCCGCGAGGAATCGCCGCCGCCCGATCCTCCCGCGCCGCCTGCCGACGCCGCGGACCCCGTGCGCCGGCGACCATCTTCCCACCTCCACCGAGCGACGCCGCCACCGGAGCCCTGTCGACACCGAGACTCTGCGCCCCGCCGCCAACCTCGCCGCCGACCTCTTCCCGCGCTCCCAACCCCGTGTCCCGATTTTGTCCGTGCGGAGTTTGTAGTACCTGCAAAAACCCACTTTGTGGAAAGTTTAACAGCTGAGTCGGATTGATTCAAAATCAATGCGAAAATAGTTAGGGCACATGTGAAGTCCATTCGATGTGTTTGGTTCTCGCCATTTTGTCGCCGATTTCAGATGAGTGGAGTTTAGTACCGTCCAATCCATTTCGTGGAAAGTTTAACACGAGATAGACGGATCCAAATGTATGCCAAAATGAGTGGGATGCATATGAGGTCCATTCGGGTATTTGATACTGTTTCATTTCGTGACTCGATTTCAGATGCATGCGCTTTAGATTTCCGTCGAAACCAATTTTGGAGGAAACTTACCGCCGAGTTGGATGGATTCAAATGCATGCGAAATGAGATATGATGTATGTCAAGTCCATTCTAGGTGTTTGCCACTCAGTTTATTTCATGTCTCGATTTCACATAGATGGAGTTTGTAGCGCCTGGTCGAATTCGATTTTGAGGAAAGTTTAACACCGACTTGATGGATTCAATGCATGCCAAACGAGGTGGGGCACATATGAAGTTCATTCGAGGTGTTTGGCACTCCGCTTCGCTGCGCAGCCTCGATTTTGTCCGTATGGAGTTTGTAGTACCGTTGAAACCCACTTTGGTGGAAAGTTTAATAGTGAGTCGGATTGATTCAATATCAATGCGAAAAATAGTTAGGCACATGTGAAGTCCATTCGATGTGTTTCGTTCGGTTTCATTTTGTCACCGATTTCGCACGAGTGGAATTTAAAGTACCGCCGAATCCATTTCGTTGGAAAGTTTAACACGGAGTTAGACGGATTCAAAATGCACGCCAAAATGAGTAGGGATGCATATGAGGTCCATTCGGGTATTTGGTACTCGGGCCATTTCATGACTCGATTTCGATGCATGCGCTTTAGATTTCCGTTGAATCCCATTTTGGAGGAAAGTTTGTTGCCGAGTTGATGGATTCAAATGCATGCCAAAATGAGATATGATGCATCTCAAGTCCATTCTAGGTGTTTGCCACTCAGTTTATTTCATGTCTCGATTTCACATAGATGGAGTTTGTAGGCCCGCCGTAATCTTTTGAGGAAAGTTTTACACCGACTTGATGGATTCAATGCAAGCCAAATGAGGTGGGGCATATGAAGTCCATTCGAGGTGTTGGTACTGTTTCATTGCGTGTCTCAATTTTGCCCGTGGGGGTTTGTAGTACCTGTTGAAACCCACTTTGGTGGAAAGTTTAACATCGAGTGATTGATTCAAAATCGCTATGAAAATAGTTAGGGCACGTGTGAAGCCATTCATGTGTTTGGCACTCGCTTTCTTTGTCACTCGATTTCGTATGCATGCTTTAGATTTCGTTTAAACCCAATTTGGGGCACATATGAAGTCCATTCGAGGTGTTTGGTACTCAGTTTCATTGCGTAATGTGACGATGGTCCCGATCTTCCGAGGGTACTGATAAATTGATTGTGGAGATCTCAACGTTGATGATCCAAAGGTTCGACCAAAACAGATCGAACCCTCGCAATCACTACACCATCGCTCCGTTGGTTATCAACCGCGTCGAACACGACATTGACCTCGCCAAGAAGGCTATCTCCCGCAAGCTTAATCGAGAACATAAGCAAGAGAGTACGAGATGCAATCTGAAATTGCAAATAAATATTAAGTTCACAAGTTGGGGTCTCACAAACCGATGAACGCGAACTGCTCAAAGACAGACATTAATCTAAGCAAAACCCCAAGGAAAACTAAAGGGTGTGGCCTCCTTAAATAGGGGAGGAGGAAGCCACACTTATCTAATGAAAAGGGATGTGGTACTATTCCTAGTTACTGTTCATGCACATGGTACTGTTCATGTGAATGCATCACCCAAATAGCCTAAGTTACAAGGCCCTCGGCCCACTTTGAGTCGGACTGGAAAAGTGACGTGTCTTGTTTTGCAGTTTTGATCTGCTCGAGTGGAGTTTGGAGGTGAGACCAGATCCATCTGAAAGTAGACTCCAAGATCTTTCCAACGAGTACTCACGGTCCCGAGAAGCCTTTTGATCAAAAGTTATGGCTGTTTGAAGTTGGCTTGTCAAGCTGAATCCGAATTGATCCGAGGCCAAATTGATTCCAAAACTGTCCAACTTGAACCCTTGCTTCAATTGGTTCCAAAGTGATGTGGTGCTACAAATATATATATTTTCATCATTAGGTAGCATCATATTCTCATTTAAAATATGTTGAAGTTGAAGAAACGAATTCACCTTTAGTTCATTCTTGATATTGGCCGCTATGGTCGCATACGTTGGTGGCGTGGTCACATCATCCTCCCTTCTTGATGGAAACCGTCCTCAGTTTTAACATATGTGTAGTGTCACGTATTGCATGATCTTGATCATAAATCTTGGTGTATGATAACAAACGCAACAAACTCTCATTATGTAATATCATAAGTTCTTTATCAAATAAAGTAAAATCTCTTTGAAACGAGCTCACCTCATAATTTAAGTGATGCGAGGAGCTCTTGTAATTGTAACAACAAGTAGAGCAAGCATGGTTGTATCCATAGGTTCATGTTCTTATCATCCTCCCTTCTTGCAAACAAAGCCATCCTCGGCTCTTGATAAGCTGAAAATATTATAACAAAGAAGCCAAGGTGTATGCATGGTATATGTATATGTCATCCATTTTAACAGTTCTTCGTTGTTGCACAATTAAGGTTATAAAACAACAGCAATCATAAAAGCTAATTGTATTATTAACCCAAGAGTAATCATATAAGTTAATGAGTAATTCAAAATTTGTCACACAAGAATTGTTGCAACTTGTTTTGCAAATGTAAGTGAGGAACAATCCAGCTATATAATCATATCTCAATCGAACAATAGCAAATTCATCTAGCTGGGTGAAAAGATTTGTATGTTCTGCCATAATTCATCATCTTTATTCAGATTGTCTATACTAGATGGTGTAAAAAGAGTTGAATACATAGGCATTGGATGAGTACTAAATTTTACTTCCTCTCACTTTGAACATGATTCAAAGATACAAGAATTGTTGTTCCAAATAGCAAGTTTCAATTCATCCATGTGATCGCAAGTTATGCATATTCGATATACAAGAAATTGAGTTCCCACATCATAATCTCCAATCAAATTAAACTTATATCCAGGGGTATAGGCACTTAACAAGAATTTTGAACATGCAAGTTCGAAACTTTCTCCATAGCATGTGACAATTTCATAGGTAGATCCAACATGATGTAACACAATGAATTAGCAGAGAAATTTAGTCAAAACTTCTTTATGTGTTATTAATTCGACATGTGCAAAATTATGATAATTTAGATTAGCACATGGTTCATTTAAGTCAACACAAGGAATATCAAAAGATTGCACTACAACAGTATATACTCACAAGGTTGCTCTATGTCTTGTTGTAGCACCAAATCAGACCGTGAGCGATGATAGCTCCATGTTCTTTACCTTTTGGCTCTCCTCGATGATGTAAGGGCATCCATCTCCTTATCTTCATTCTCAACCAATGGGGTCAACGATTCCATCAGCCATGCTCCTCTTTGGCATGGTTCTCAACTACATGCAAGTTGTTAGTCATGTAAAAGGGCACAAACACAGGTTTGTTCTCATGATCATCACCATTACCTGCATAAGCTTAGCAAGAGCATATTCATCCTCAACATCACTAGCACTTACATAACCACCATCTTCTCCGCAATATACGCCCGCCGACTTGTGCAATCTCTCATGACGTGGCCCATCCCTTTACAACGGTGGCACACAATGCCCATCGACGCCCGTGGAAGCAACCAATGAAGAGCTCGGCTAGTGTTTGCACACTAGTAGATTTGCTCGCCTCGGTGCGCGTGATGGTGGCGTGGTGTGCTGAATGCGCCCTACTCACGCACGGGCAGCAGCTCAACAAATAGGAGGTGGGGCTATCTTGGCATGCCCAGCGTTGATCTCGATGTAGACGCACTCCAAAGTTGTTCCTCGCCCTTGTTGCCTACCCGCAATTCTTCGCCAAACAAGCAAGCTGGAACAACTGTTGATAGTTGTAAAATCTTTATAATAAACAATGTCCTGAATTTCACGCCAGAATCCCATAGAAACGATAAATCTTATCCTCCGTGTCCTCAATCGTTGACATCACCGCTCAATTCGATTTTGATGAAAGTTTAGCACCGACTTGGCTGGATTCAATGCATGCCAAATGAGGTGGGACACATATGAAGTCCATTCCGGTGTTTGGCACTCAGTTTCGGCGTGTCCCGATTTTGTCCGTGCAAAGTTGAGGTGTTTGGTATTCAGCTTTCATTGCGTGTCTCGATTTTGTCCGTGGAGTTTGTAGTACCCGTTGAAACCCACTTTGGTGGAAAGTTTAACATCGAGTCGGATTGATTCAAAATCAGTGCGAAAAATAGTTTGGGCACATGTGAGTCCATTCGATGTGTTTGGCACTCGCTTTCATTTCACACTGATTTGCATGCAGTGGAGTTTAGTACCATCGTAATCCATTTCGGTGGAAAGTTTAACACGGAGTCGACGGATTCAAAATGTACACCAAAATGAGTGGGGATGCATGAGGCCCATTTGAGGTATTTGGTACTCAGTTTCATTTCGTGACTCGATTTTGTATGCATGCGCTTAGATTTCCGTCGAAACCCATTTTGAGGAAAGTTTATCACGAGTTGGATGGATTCAAATGCGTGCAAAATGAGATATGATGCATGTCAAGTCCATTCTAGGTGTTTGCCACTCAGCTTATTTCATGTCTCGACTTGAGGCCATTAGAATCCGCTACTTTTGCAACTTCTAAGGGTTTCAAGCTTTACTGATGGACGTCAAGAGTGCCTCCTCAATGGCCTCACTCGCCTACCGACTGCACATACACTTCTCAGTGTGTCTATGTGCTCTGCCAGGCTTCTCTCGCAGATCTCACCGCCAAAGTGAAGCGCATCTTCTGCACCTTCGAGCTACCATTGACTATGGTATCCGGTACTCTTCCTAACTCGTCTTTCCTTGAGAGCCTCTCTGATGCGACTTTGCTTCGGTCAGCCAGGATAGATAGGAAGAGTACTTCGCACTGCCAATTCATTGGCACTTCTCTCGCTTCCGTCTTCGAGGAAGCATCCGGTGTTGCACAAACCCACCGCAGAGGCCGAGCACGTTGTCAGCAGCCAACGCATTTAGCTGTGCACTTTGGATGGTCTCACCAATGGCTGACTTTGGGTTGGTCATAGACAATGTTCTACTTTTTGTGATAACACTTCGCTTACACATTGCCAAGAACCCAGCACAGCACTCTCGACTCAAGCATATTGACATGCGATACCACTTCCTTAGAGACCATGTAGAGAAGGGTGATATAGTGCTCAGCTGTGGAGAGTGACCACCGCTATCGATATCTTCACCAAGCCTTTGATAGTTCGAGGTTTTCACTCAAGGAGAGCTTGGGGTGGTTTGTCCACGGATCGTAGTGAGGGGAGCTTTGGGCTTTAATGCTTTACTATATTGATTATGCTTCGTCTCATTTCTATTGCTTTGCACTTGGGGTGCATTTGGGTTTAGTCCTTCCAAAGATAGGTTAAAGTGATTTTCATGGAGTTGCTTAGACTTCTTACTCTTATCTTGTGCTTCCGTGGATGCTGCATATTAGTTGTTTCTTATCTCACTAGGTTGAGCTCACTCACTTCTTGTAGGTTCTAGCGAGGTTGGGCCACTCTCTGCAGACAGGCACGTGTTTGCTCTCTAGTGTGTGATTTCCATGTCACTGATTGTCCCGGGAGTCATATGGGGTAGATGAGAGTCGGCTTGAGCCATAGTTGTCTCTAGATCTTATCTATGCTTGAAGGACTACCTGCTTGGTCTTATTTGCCACTTTTCGATTTTATTGCTTTGGTTCTGGAGAGTTCATTTGGGAGCTTCTAGAGCTTAATATTGACTTAACTCAACTTGAACTAAAAGTTGCATCTCATGTTGAGGGAGAGCTGGATTTTCCTGCATTTTAGCATTTAGCATTGTAATATAAATCGCTTGAGCCTTGATTATTATCCTGTATGACATGTTTACAATGTCATGATGACCTTGCCATGATTTGTGCTTTATATGCTAGATTGATCATGACTTCATATGTGTAGACTAGCTTTTACCATGATAAGTTAATTAAAATTGACCAACTTGAAGTAAAACTTGTCATGCTAGCATTTGAGTTTAGTCTTTCTGGAGCTATCCCTTTATGATTCATGCCATGTCAACTAGGCTTAGCTGAGCGTTGAATCTTTTATTGAGCCTTAGATTGAGCTATTTTAGTCTCTTGATGTAGCATGAGGTAGTACAACATGTTTACAAAGCAAAAAAGATCTCTTTTGTGCGAAAAAACTGATTTCACCAATTCTTTCTCATGAGACGGCTTGCCATTGCACGAGGCATGAACTCAGGGGGAGTTTTGGATGACCTAGACTATCTTCTTAAGTTTATTGCTTCGAGTAGTCGCATAAGGCTTGAGATCTAGCACATAAACAAAAATTGGGATGGAAACGACCATATGCTTTCAAAAGACAATGTTTAATGTACTCAATTTGCTTAATCTATAAAAGAACCAAGTACTTGCTTAAATGTTTCATTCTTGAGCATAGCACTCTAGTTGGTCTCAATACTAGCTTCTGGTTCCGCTTTAGCTTAATCGACATGGCGGCATCATCCTTGGGTATCTCTAGTTAGACTTTACCTCTTGATGACTTGACATTCTCACTTAATGCACTATATTTCAGATTGTCATCTATGTGTTCTAGCTAGCTTATACATGTCATGTCATGATCTAGATAGCTTTTATAGAGTTATGGCTTGGTGTATCTCATTATGGTCATTATGGATAATTCTCATGGCTCACATTGCTTAGAAATAATCAAACTTCAGCCATATTCATCCATTGACTTGTCATATTCTCTCTTTTGCATCCTTGATGTGTTTATTGCCAAAAGGGGGAGAATAGTGGTAGAAAAAGCTGGTTGGGATCATTTTAGAGATTTGGAGAACAATTTGCTCTTTCTTTGTTGCTCTAGTGTTCTTTCTGTCGACATGGTCATTAGCTTCATCTTCTTCCTTTGGACCGTGTTGGACTCTTCAACTCAAACTCAACTTTGTGCTTTTTCGGGGTTTGTCAATATACTCATCAAGGGGGAGATTGAGAGACCATGTGGTGGTGATCTCATGTGTGTGATGAGTAGTTGACAGTGGTTTACGTGAGTCGAGTTTGGCTTGAGTGGTTCGGAGTCGAGTCGCTATGCAGCGCACTGACTCGGTCGGTTTTGGTCATTCCTGGTCAAATGGGTTAGGATGCATATTCGATATTTTCACAGCAGATGGACTCGGTCGGTTTTGGTCATTCCTGGTCAAACGGGATAGGATGCATATTCTGATATTTTCACAGGTTCTGACTTCACATGAGTAAGTATGATGTGCTTATGCTATTTACGCTTTCATGTATCGAAGCGGTGCTTTGTTTGATTTCCTTGTCTCCATAGCCCTCCTTCCTATTTGAAATATAGTTGTGGTGCTAAGGACAAAAAGAATGGAAGAAAACCATCAATTCTTCAGTTCTTAAAGATCTCGAACTTTTGCCCGAAAATCGTCAAATTGCTCTCGTGGCTCGGGACAGGAGCGGTCAGACCGGCTATTACCCAGCGGTCAGACCGGCTTTACCAAGCGGCCGATCGGCTTATTACCCAGCTGGTCGACCGCTATTACTCAATGGTCGACCGGTTTTACCTAGTGGTCGACCGCCCTAGGGTTTTTGGTGAAATTTTGTTTGTTTGCGTGTTGGTTCCCTTTCTATTGCAGTGGTTATTTCCTGGTTGCTTGTGTTCCAGAGAGTCTTGCTTTCCTCTTCATAGCTTGTCGTAGCTATTTGGAGAGGTAAATTTGCTTGTGAGTACTTGGGGCAAGTTTTAGATGTTGACATTCACCCCCCCTCTCTGCCGCCATTTCGGTCCAACAATTGGTATCGAGCTGCTAGCTCTAATTCATAGATCTTAACCGGTCTCAAGAGCCATGGCGACGATAAGTACTCGACCAGTCGCCCGTGTTCGATGGCATCGACACCCTTCCGAAGAGCCGAATGGAAACATACATCCGTGCCTGTGTATGCCATCCGCGCAAGGTCAAGGTCCGCTTGAAGTTCTCGCCGATGAGAACATCAATACCGGAACATGGCTGATGTTGAGGCAAATGCTAAAGCGAGGAACACCATTATCCAGTGGCCTCGAGTCATAGTGAGTTTGACCGCATCTCTCATCTTCCGTCCGTCCGCTCGATATCCGAGACCCCGATGCATACCATGAGGGCACCACCGTGATTAAGACGGGCGGACAGACCAGCCTGCGGAATATAACAAGTTTGAGATGCTTGCCTGTGAGTCTTTAGATGAGTGTTTTGTGCGCTTTCACAAGATCTTGAGCAACCTCCGGCCGTCGGTCTCACATACCCGACTCGGATAACGCCGACGCATGCTCACCGCACTTGATCTTCGCTTGGGAGATGAATGTGACTACCATCAAGGACACCATGGACCTCTCGACTTTGACGCTTGATTTACCTGCACTCGCGCCCAAGACGCACGAGATTGACATTGTCTCGTAAGTCGAAGTCTCGGCCGATGGCTTTAGTCACCGATCCCACCTTGGCTTCGGTCACTCTTCCGATTCGCATGCGTTTCTCCTTCTGCTCTATGTGACGAATCGATGATCGCTAGAGCAACTCGAGGATGAGCTACCGCCCTCCTAGCTCGTAAGTTTCCCATGCTTAAAGAGGAGGAGGGACAAAAGAGGGGAGGTCCGTGATTTGCTTCGAGTGTGGTGGCTACAACCACATTCGCAACCGCCTGCCGAGAAGGGCAAAGCTGACTTTGCGGTTCGAGCAAGAACGACTACACCGACAAGAACCGCAACAAGAAGCCCCACGCATCCACAAGGCAAGAAGAAGTTCGCGACTTCGGGAAGGCTAAGAAGTGTTCCACCGCCCTCATCGCTGCTCGACGACTCTGACCTCAGCGAGGTGGAGGGATGGAGCGATGATGACGGACGGTGACCAAGACCCCAAGAGCGCGACTTCTCCAAGATGTGCTTCATGGCCCTCGAGGGCGAATCGAGCGACAAAGCGCAGCATCCGACTAGGACGAGGTATGCCCCACCTACGACCAAGCTCAATCATGCTTTTCTTAAGCTAGGTGGTTTTCATGCTAGAGCTAGAGCTAGGTGTACCGAGTTAGAGAAGGAAGTAGGTAGACTATCACGGAGCTTACTTCACTTACATCCGCCTCTCCCGTGATGATTGTGATACATGTTGTGCTCGTTGGGTGACATGGAGAAACTAAGGACCTCGCATGATAGTGTGTCCTCCGAGCTTTATATTGTTAAGGTGGAGAATGTTAGTCCGCTTGCTGAGTTAGAGTTGAGTAGGATGGCGGTTACCCTACTTACTACCGATGAGACTACTTCTCCCACCTCATGTGAGGTTAAGGACATTGCGCTAGAGGACCTTATGCCATGCTCCTTGATCTGCCCGAGTCTTGTGAAAATTGCACAATTTGAAGATGAACTTAAAATGGGCAGATCATAAAATTGCTGAACTACAAGCTTCTTTGCTTGAGCCGATTGATTCATGCTTGAACTGTCCTGTTAATCGCTGAACTTGAAGTCGTCTCCAAACAGCTTCAAGAAATGATTGATCATGATAGGAAGTTGGCTCAAGATGCTTCTAAGGACCTCAAGTAGCTCACCATGCATTAATTGTAACAAACTAAAATCTAACTTGGTTGCATTGGATGAAAATGTGTGAAGCTAACTAAGGACCTACTAGAGAAGCCACCATCCGCTTGTATTGTCTGGGCTTAGAAGGGAGAAGCCCTGTGGTAAGGTTGAGACGCGCTTAGCGACGGAACCAACCTACTAGCAGAGGATCGCCCATTCTCGAGTCACCAGTGCGTGCACAAGCCATTCTGCTCTCTACTATTGGTTCTTCATCCGCTTCCTTACCTCCCGCTGCCTCTTCCTCGCTCTTCTTGCACCTCTCTCTTTCTGGAGTGTCAAGATTCATGAACACTCGAGAGATTTGTAGGCAGCAGAAGAAGCTTAATCCTATTCTAAACCAGTCCAAGATTTGCAAGTTCAATCAAGGTCTAGGATATGATTTCTATGAGGATATGAGGAAGCATCCACTGCTATTCTCCACCCATCGTAGGAGGTGTGATCGAGGTTGAGCCCAGATCCGATGAGGTTAAATTCAAATCAGCGGGCTTTGTCCAAGGGATCTCTCGACAGAAGGTGATTCCACCGTTGCTTCGCCTCTCGTATATAAGCCTCTTCGTGCTACTTCCACCTCTCGTAAGGTGAAGTACCACTGCACCTTCTTTCAGAAGGATGGGCACTCGATCGAGAGATGCTTCAGGTGCGCCAGGATTGCGCGAAGAGACCGTGCAGAGGCACTTAGGCATATTCAGGGTCAACCCCAGATCCTGAGTGCACCTAAGACTAGCACGAGGTCCAGGTTTGCTTCTGACGGGTTTGGGCAACATGGAGGACTTGGTTTTTCTAAATCTTCTGGTTTTCGTCCTCATGCTGCTCCGGGTCGTGATGTTCACCGTCCTGAGGGTACATCTCGTTTCCCCCGTCGAGACAGTTACCCACGGCGTGATCAGCAGTTGCCTGTTTCACTCGCTTCATAGCGCTGGACCTAGCAACAGCCTTCATGTCTCGCACACGCACCTTCCGCTTCTTTGAGTCACGTGAGAGCGTAGGGTAGATAGAGGTCGGTCACGTGCTTGACGACTTCATCCGCCGACGTGTTGTTCAAGATTAAGCCAAAATCACTCTTGATTTACCCAAAGATCGAGACTTTACTCTCTATTTGACTCAAAGTTCGCCGGGTAGGGAAGGAGAAGGTTTGTCTTGTAGACTCCGTTGTTCTCGACATATGACCGGAGACTCCCGTTGGTTCTCCTCCCTAGCCCACGCCCAGTGATGAGACGATCACCTTCTGAGACGCTGCCTAGGCGCGTCATCGCCAAAGGTACCGTGCGCATTAATGCCTCTTTTATTCTTAAGGATGTTGCCTTGGTTAGTGTAAGTTGCAGACAATTTGCTTGCCGCTTTCACTTACCAATGACGGTTTTGAGGTGAGCTTCAAGAAAACAATTGCAAAATTCTTGATTCTTCTGTAGTCCGTTTATGGATTTCTCGCTTTGGGAGGATCTTTCGTGCTAATTTTTCTCGAGTCTTCTAGTGATCCTCTGTGCTTAGTTGCTTCGAGTCCCGCGACTTCTCTTCTCGCATAGGAGACTTGGTCATATTGGATTTGACCACTTGACTCGAGTGACCCGGATTTTTCAATCCAAATCCTCTCATTTTTGTGTGTTTGATTGCTTTTATCGCACTATTCCCGTGATCAATGAATAGTATCACAAGCACTGGATCATACACATATTCTCGATCAATGAATAGTGCACACAGAATATTGCTGGATCATACACATCATCGCAAAATATTACATGCCATAAAGGTCTTTGCTCACATCGAGCATTAGTTCACACGATGCCACGCTGGCTAAAAGTTACATAATATTAAAGCGTGGAATAGAAGCAAAAGTGAAACCATTACCACAGCAAGTGACGGGGTACTGTGTCCATGCATATTACCCAATGATTGGATAATATATATGCACACAATCTCCATCTAGTCCTCTTGTCTATGTTTCAAAATACGATTAAGCGCCCTAGTTGTTGTCGTCGCCTCGTTGCATTTATAGGAGCCTCCTCATGCTCATAGTGCTCCTGATTTCCGTCTCGCTTGATAATGCGAGAATGAGCACTCCGACCCGTGCTCAGAAGCCAACACACAGAATGCAAATATATAACATGCATGGCTTGACAATGAAAAGGCATAGGGCTATTTTGTTTGCTAAAGAGTGCTTTTGAATACAATTACTTAAAATTTCCTATGACCTAGCAGGTTTGAAATCACATTTTAAACCATTAGTTGTAATAATCCAAGTAATTTTGTCGGCATCACACCAACTAACCTTATGGCATCGCACCATAAGTTGCCTCTTGGCATCGCACTGGGCGCGTGACATCGCACCATACACGCTTGGCATCACACCAACTAACCCTATGGCGTCGCACCATAGGTTGCCTCTGGCATCTCACCAAGGGCGCATATGACATCGCACCATATGCTTATGGTTGGCATCGCACCAACCATCCTTATGGCATCGCACCATAAGTTAACCTCGCATCGCACCAAGGGCGCGATGACATCGCACCATACGCCAAGTGTCGCATCGCACCAACACTACATATGGCATCGCACCATATGATTTAAAATAATTTGAGGAGTTTTCCTTGGGGCATTAGTGTCACCCCAAGTTGCTAACATTCCTAAGCATTGCCATTTAAATAGGGACTTATTTTGGTGAAATCATATGCTATTTCTTACTATGGCTACAAGGTTCACATTCCAAGTATGGCAAGGAGATTAATATGGACAATAGCAATAACAAGGCATAACTAGCTTGTTGAAACCGAACATATCATATCTTATGAAATAATAGCATGCAAGTTGCTAATTTAAAAGGAAATAGCTTTGAAAAGCTAGGTTCAATATGTTCAAAGTGTTGACTCGCCTGGTCGCTAGTGTCCTGTTCTGGCTGTTGGGACTGATGTCGTCACGCCTCCTCTCGAGCCTCGAACGCTATATACGTTGTAACGACATTTTTGCATAAAAATCAGCAAATCATACAAATCACAAGCAGACATTCAAACGAACTCAAAATTTATGGTTTCGGTTCCATTAGACAGATTTTGAATTTAGATGAATTTACAAATTTGTTTCATTCAATTTGGAGCTAAAATGAAGAAGTTATAGCCACCAAAGTTCTCTGCTTTGGGTCAAATCCAAAATTACTAGATCCTCGACATGTGGGGCCCTTGTCGCCCCGCTTTACTCGATTTTTCCTTTTATTTTTCTTTAACTCCTTTGAGCCTCGTCATGTGGGCCCGACTCATCGCAGTGGGGTCCACGTGTCAGTGAGGGCTCTGTGCCACTGACCAGTGGGGCGGACACAACGAGCGCTCTACTGCGCATGGTCGATGGTGGGGCCCACCGTCACCCGAATGAAATGAAGAAACTCAACCCGGCCACGCGGAGCCGAGGGCTCAACGCGCACCGGGAGTTGGGAGGAGAGCGAGCGGTGATAACCAAGTGAGCGGGGAGGCGTTGCCTACCTCTATAGGGCAGTTAATCCTTTTGAGGTGGGTCGGCAGCCGGGGCGGAACAAAGGAGTCGGGGCGACGGTGGCCGGCGGCGAGGGAATGTCGGGGAGGTCCGGTGGAGGGGCCAAAGGGGATCCTTGTGCTGCGGTGAGTCCGGTGGCGCAGTCGCGAGGACCGAGGATGACCGAGGTGGGTCGGCGTCGGCGCGGCGACCGAAGGAGCTCGGTGACGGCGAGGTACGGACGCCGGGAGCTCGAGTGAAGGTCGAGGCTTCGCAACGCTCGGAGATGGTCCTAGCGCAATGAATTTGGCTCGGGACAGAAACAGCTGGGGAGTGAGTTCGCGGAATTGGGAGAAAGAGATCGCCGGCGGCTACGGCACGAATACCCGACACCTTCGAATGCACGCGAGAGGCGGCGTGGAAACTCGCGGACGGGCCGGGTCTTTATAGCGGTCGGGAAGAGCCGCACCGCGGACGGCCGTTCGGTCGTGTCGGAGCAGTGGTGGCGCTGGCGGTGACGCAGCGGCGCACGCCCGGCAAGCCGCACAACCACTCCTCGAGCGGTCTCTTTGCTTTGTCGCCTCTCCCACGCACGGTAGAGCACGAAGACCGCCGCCACGTAGCCGGGCCGACGTGACCAAGCGGGAAAATGGTGGGCGTGGCGGCGAGCAATGGCGAGTCGGTGGAACAGAGCGCGCGGCTCAAGACTTTCCACCATGGCGACGGACGGCGCGGGCAGGTGCCGCATGAGCTCCACGGGAGCTCAACCTCGCGCGAGTGAGAGAAAAGGGTCCGGGGAAGAAGACGCCGACAGGCGGCCCACCGCCAATGAGTGAAAGAAGAGGGGAAGGGAGCGGCGAAGCGGGAGGCTGGCCGGCCGAGGGAGAATGCGACGCGACGCGGGGCCACCGGCCAGGAGAAGCGGGTGGGGCGCCGGCCCGCGGCAGAGGGTGAAGGCGGGAGAGGGAGCGTGACCCGCTCGCAAGGGCGCGGCACGCTGGCGGGCACATGGACGGTGGCCGCTGGTCGACTCGATGGGGGGGGTTGGGCTGGCCGCCGCCTAGCTTCACCCTCATATATTTATTATTATTTTTGTTTGCTTTATATTTCTTGTTATATCTTTGGTTAAATTTTTATGTAAATTTGGGTGTAAATTTCCAGATTTCATTTTTGGTTCTCCCCTCCTATTTTCTGGATCATCTTTTCAGATTCTTGATTAAAATTTTGTAATCATCTCTTAACTATATATATACATATATATATAGTTTTCCTTTTCACTTTAAATTTTGGGAACCTTAACCAAATATTCTTGAAGAAACACCATGGAATCCAAATCAAAATAAAATATATTGCAACATGTCTCAAGGCTCCGCATTTTACAAAGTGCATACTTCTAGGGATGTTACAAATCTACCCCCCTTAAAAGAATCTCGACCGAGATTCAACTTAACTAGAGAATGTGTCGGGTAATCTTTCCAGAATCGGTCTTCACGCTCCCAGGTAGCTTCTTCTTCGAGTGATGACTCCACTGCACTCGACATATGCGGATAGTTTGATTTCTTGTCTTTCTTTCCACCGTGTCCAAGATCTTGATTGGACGCCTTGTAGGTTAGATCACTCGAGCTCGATGGCCTCTAAAGGGGCTTGGTCTTCGGTACTGTAGGCATTTCTTGAGCTGCGACACATGGAAGACATTGTGGACATCTGACAAATTTGGGGTAATTCCAGTTGATAGGCAACTTCTCCTCTCTAGCTACAACTTGAATGGCCCGACATATCGTGGGGTAAGCTTGCCTTTGACCTTGAATCGCTTGACTCACGCAGGGGCTTACACTTTCAGGTAGACGTAGTCTCCGACTTCAAAGCTTAATGGCCTACGCCTCTTATCTGCGTAACTCTTTTGCCTGGACTGAGCTGCCAGCAGTCGATCCCTGATAAGGCGAACTTTCTCCTCAGCCTGCTTCAAAGTGTCAGGTCCAAAGATATAACTTTCCCCTACCTCTGACCAATGTAGAGGGGTTCGGCATTTCCTCCCATACAAAGCTTCAAAGGGTGACATCTTCAGGCTGGCTTGATAGCTGTTGTTGTAGGCGAACTCGGCATATGGAAGACATCTATCCCAATCCTTCGAGAAGTCTAATGCACATGCCCTAAGCATATCTTCTAGTATTTGATTAACTCTCTCTGTTTGCCCATCTGTTTGGGGGTGATAGGCGGTACTAAAATCCAAGTGAGTACCAAGGGCTTCATGAAGGCTAGCCCAAAATGTGAGGTGAATTGAGAACCTCGATCCTAAATTATCCGCTTTGGCACTCCTGCAAACTCACTATGCGGGACATGTATAACTCGGCTAGCTTGTCTCCCTTGTAGGTGGTCTTGACAGGATGAAATGGGCAACCTTGGTCAACCTATCAATTACCACCCATATGGAGTCGTGATCTCGACTTGGTCCTGGCATCCAGCTGATGAAATCCATCCCCACTTCTTCCCATTTCCATTGTGGTACTTGCAAGGGCTGTAGCAATCCCGCTGGTCTTTGGTGTTCACCTTGACTCTCGGCATACGCCACAAGAAAGCTACATGTTCTGCGAGGTCTCTTTTCATACGGGCCACCAGCAGAATCATTTCATGTCGTGGTACATCTTGGTACTTCCTCGGGTGGAGAGAATACGAGAACTCGTGAGCCTCTCTCAATCGATCCTTAAGGTCCTTCGATGGGGCACCACGATGCGTGTCGCATACCTTAGAGTACCTTCGTAATCAATGACCATCTTAGGGGCTTTTCCTGCTTCCATTAATTTTTTATTCTCGCAACGGTTGGGTCGCCTTGCCGAGCGTACCCATAATTCGCTCTTCTATATCGGATTGAATTTCCATGGTTGCCGTGGTGCCTTGATCTACAATCTCCAAGTTGAGTGCCTTGATCTCCTTGTACACCGCCGCTGCTCCAAAACCATGAGGTTATTGCAGATGCCTTACGACTTAAGGCATCCGCCACCACGCTGGCCTTTCCGGTGGTAGTGGACGCTAAGTTGTAATCCTTAATCAACTCTAACCATCGCCTCTGCCTCAAGTTGAGGTGTGACTGAGTAAAGAAATATTTGAGGCTCTTGTGATCTGTGTATATATCACAGTGATTTCCAATCAAGTAATGCCTCCAAATCTTCAACGCGTGCACCACGGATGCTAATTCCAGGTCATGGGTTGGGTAATTAGCTTCATGGGGGCGAAGCTGTCTTGATGCATAAGCCACGACCTTGCCTCCCTGCATTAATACGCATCCAAGCCCTTGATGGGAGGCATCACAGTATACCTCAAAATCTTTGCACACATCCGGGAGGACTAGCACCGGGTGGTCGCAATCTCTTCTTCGCCTCTGAAACTTCTTTCACGTGCATCAGTCCATTCAAATTTTTGCTCCTTCTTGAGCAGCTGGGTCATTGGTTTGGCAATTGTAGAGAATCCCTCTATGAACCTTCTGTAGTATCCAGCCAATCCAAGAAAACTTCTTACCTCAGTGACGGAGGTAGGCTGCTTCCACTCTATCGCGCCACCTTGGTCGGTCAACTGATACTCCTTTTCCGACACTATGTGTCCCAAGAAACTCGATGTCATGCAGCCGTAATTCACACTTGCTGTATTTTGCATATAATTGATGCTCCTTTAACTTCTCCAAAACTAATTGTAAATGCTCTGATGCTCTTCTGCGTTCTTGGAGTATATAAGGATGTCGCCGATAAAGACTACGACTTAACTTGTCCAAATACTCCATGAACACCTTGTTCATCGAGTTCATGAAATAGGCGGGGCATTTGTTAATCCAAATGACATGACCGTAAATTCATACAGCCCATATCTTGTGGTAAAAGCCGCCTTGGGTATATCCTCGGCCTTAATCTTCGCTGGTGATAACCTCGACCTTAGGTCTATCTTGAGAATACTGTCGCTCCACCAAGTTGATCGAATGATCATCGATCCTAGGCAGAGGGTATTTATTTTTGATGGTCACCTCATTCAAGGCCCGATAGTCCACACACATCCGGCAAAGGCCATCCTTTTTCCTCACAAACAAGACGGGAGATCCCCATGGTGATGAACTGGTCTTATGAATCCCTTTTCCCGCAGCTCTTGAAGTTGCTTCTTCAGCTCTTCTAGCTCCTCTATGTCATCCGATAGGGCCTCTTAGAAACCGGAGCAGCCCCGCTTCAAATTAATTACAAATTCCATATCTCTCAGTCTGGGCATACTGTAGTTCTTCGGGAATACCTCAGATAGTCTTGCACTACCAACATTCCTCTAGGTATATCCTCACAGTAATAAACTGCACGCCCCAACAATAGGGTCGATCAACTTTATATTGATAATCATTCCGGACGCTTGGTCACCTTTACATTCCTGGTGGCACATTCTATGACCCCTTGATATTTAGCTAACCAATCCATACCCAAAATAATATCCAGGGTCTGGGAGTCTAACACCATTAGGTCTGCTAAGAAATCCCATTTCTCCATGGTGATGGTCACCTGTGGCATACTAAGGTAGCGGTAATTGGACCACCGTGAACTAAGCACTAGGGGTCTCTTTAAGGTATAAACAGTAACCCTAATTTATCCGCATACCCTTAGATATAAATGAATGGGATGCTCTGAATCAAATAACACTTGTGCTGGGATGGTCTTGACGTAAAACGTACCCATCAATACTTCTGCGCCTCTTGTGCCTTTTCAACGGTGATGTGATTCACGCGCCTCGTTGGTTGCCGCCGTGTTCTTGTGGGGCTGAGAAGAGTGGTGTCCCCGTTGCTTCCTATGTTTTGACCACGAGCCGGAACAATTCCCTGTTGGGCTTCACAAGGGTGCCTTGCTTCGGGCATTGAAAGGCAAATGTCCTTTTCTCCACAAATAAAGCACCAAGGAGGGCCCTTGACTCAAGCATTGGGTTGCCCCCGGCGGTTAGGGTGCAGAGCCACCTCTTGGCCGGAATGTTGGCACCCTATACCGACTTGTCTTGGATGAGGAAGGATTGTTGGAGTACTTCGCATGAACCTCCTTGGGGTTGCTGCACTAACATCTTGCGCTTTCGGCTGGCTGTCAAACTCCTTCTCTCATTCTCCAAGATCAGGGCCTTGTTTACCAGTTGGTGCAAACTGGTAAAATCTTGAGTGATCAACTGGACTCTAAGCTCTTCATTCATACCTTCAAAGAAACGTTCAATCTTATCCTCTTCTTCTTCTATGTCTCTTGGGGCATACCGGGCAAGCTGAGTAAACTTAGCAAGGTACTCCTGAACAGCCATGTTCCCTTGCTTCAGAGTACGAAACTCATTCTTCTTCATCTTCATTACCCCAGCCGGAATAAAATTGGCCTTGAACGCGGTTTTGAACTCGGACCATGGTATGGCTGCTACCTCATTGTTGGCGACACCTTCTTGGCCTCTAGTAGCCGAATAAGTCTCCCACCAAGCGGCTGCAGCTCCTTGGAGCTGGTGGGTGGCGAATAATACTTTATCCTCCTCAGCGCACTTGGCTAGGCACAGCTTCCTTTCAGTATCCCGTAGCCAGTCCTCTGCTTCCAGCGGTTCATCTGCTGAAGCAAACGTGAGTGGCCTGGTCCTCTGGAAGTCGGCCAAATCAGATCCGTGGTGGTGGTGGTTGTTGCCACCGCCGCTGAGGATTGCTTGCAATATTTGTTTGTGCCATGACTTGCGCCATGGTTGTATGGACGGGGTGGGGAAGGTCATCTTCCGGCTTTGGGTGTTGCCTTGCCTTGTGTGTTGCTTCTTGCTGGATCGTGTTTGCCTCCGCTTGAGGTGAACATTTGCACTAGTCCGGCTCGGGTTACCCTTTGGCCGCCATCCGCAATGGTTTCATGGTTCAATACTAGCACTAAGCAAATAAAAGGAGGACACAAATCCATGCAATGAAACCACAAAGGAACAGCGAACGATCTTCAACAAAAGGGCTCATACTAGGCCATTCATTACACAATCACATAGCCGCTTACACGGGCTTAACAGTACAACATAACGTTCTAAGTTCGACGCGACAGATACTACGATACAAAGAGGGTGACAACATACATAGATTAGTACTTGCACCACCTAGGCAAGTACACACTGCTCTATCTAACCTACTCCTCCAGATACCCGTAAACGGATGGGCTGTAGTGTGGGGACTCGAACGGAGCGCTCCCATCGAACTCCGACGGATCGGAGTCATCGGCGTCCGAGGCGCGCGTGGGGCTACGGCTCGGGAGGCTCTCCCGGTGCAGCCCGGGACCGGAGGCCGCGTGTTTTACGCGCGTCATCCGAAAGCGGGGCCCGGATGCCGGTGGTGGCGGTGCCGAGCCGCCGCAGGTGGAGGCCCGCCGAGCCGAGCTTGGAGGGCGGCCACCGCTCGGGCTGCGCCAAGGCTCGCCGCTCTTGGCGAGCGCCTCGTAGGCCACCCCGAGGCGTGCCCGGTGGTAAGGCACCGCCGAGAAGGGTGATCTCTCCGCCGCGCGGGCCGCGCCATAGCCCCGGTGAGAGCGACTGCGCGCGGCAAAGATAGGGTCGCCCTCATCAACCGGCAGTTCGCTCATTGTACCGCGCACCGCCCCGGCGTGACGGTAGAAACGATAGGGCGTGGCGAATGGCGCCTCATATATGTCACACAGCCGTGCCGCGGCGAGGCGCGCGGCGTCCTGGATCGCGTCGGCCCTGGTACTCCTCCGATGCTCCGTGGTAAAGACATGAGGCTGTTCCTGCTCGCTTTTGGGTAGATGTAGACCGCATGGTCCAAGATTCATCTTTTCCTATGGTAGCCTTCATCCACTGTAGATAGGTTGCTCGTCAGAGCCCATGTAATGTAGAAGCTGCGTAAGATGCTTGCAAATTCATTTTCATAGACACCGTGGCCCAAATAATCCCAGTCCCCTTCATATCCCGTTCCTGCCATCTGTAATCGATAAGGTACTAGTGTTAGTACTTTTCCAAAATATAATGAAAAATTGAGTAGAGCAGATTCTAAGAAGGATACGAGTAAGAACATTATACTATGATTTTGGAAATTATTTTCTTACTTTCATAAGTATTGTACTCTAGGCCATCCTAATTTCCATCCTATGGTTTTACTTCACGGTCGTATGCTCGATACATACTTTTGGACCGGATTTTTCAATCCAAATCCTCTGTGTTTTATCGCACTATTCCTGTGATCAATGAATAGTGCACAAGAATATTGCTGGATCATACACATACATCGCAAAATATTACATGCCATAAAGGTCTTTGCTCACATCGAGCATTAGTTCACACAGATGCCACGCTGGCTAAAAGTTACATAATATTAAAGCAATGGAATAGAAGCAAAAGTGAAACCATTACCACGTGCAAGTGACCGGGGTACTGTGTCCATGCATATTACCCAATGATTGGATAATATATATGCACACAATCTCCATCTAGTCCTCTTGTCTATGTTTCAAAATACGTATTAAGCGCCTAGTTGTTGTCGCCGCCTCGTTGCATTTATAGGAGCCTCCTCATGCTCATAGTGCTCCCGATTTCTCTCTCGCTTGATAATGCGAGAATGAGCACTCCGACCCGTGCTCAGAAGCCAACACACGTAATGCAAATATATAACATGCATGGCTTGACAATGAAAAGGCATAGGGCTATTTTGTTTGCTAAAGAGTGCTTTTGAATACAATTACTTAAAATTTCCTATGACCTAGCAGGTTTGAAATCACATTTTTAAACCATTAGTTGTAATAATCCAAGTAATTTTGTCGGCATCACACGAACTAACCTTATGGCATCGCACCATAAGTTGCCTCTTGGCATCGCACCAAGGCGCGTATGACATCGCACCATACACGCTGGCATCACACCAACTAACCCTATGGCGTCGCACCATAGGTTGCCTCTGGCATCTCACCAAGGGCGCATATGACATCGCACCATATGCTTATGGTTGGCATCGCACCAACCATCCTTATGGCATCGCACCATAAGTTAACCCTCGATCGCACTGGGGCGCGTATGACATCGCACCATACGCTAAGTGTCGGCATCGCACCAACACTACATATGGCATCGCACCATATGATTTAAAATAATTTGAGGAGTTTTCCTTGGGGCATTAGTGTCACCCCAAGTTGCTAACATTCCTAAGCATTGCCATTTAAATAGGGACTTATTTTGGTGAAATCATATGCTATTTCTTACTATGGCTACAAGGTTCACATTCCAAGTATGGCAAGGAGATTAATATGGACAATAGCAATAACAAGGCATAACTAGCTTGCTGAAACTGAACATATCATATCTTATGAAATAATAGCATGCAAGTTGCTAATTTAAAAGGAAATAGCTTTGAAAAGCTAGGTTCAATATGTTCAAAGTGTTGACTCGCCTGGTCGCTAGTGTCCGGTTCTGGCTGTTGGGATCGATGTCGTCACGCTGCCTCCTCTCACGAGCCTCGAACGCTATATACGTTGTACGACATTTTGCATAAAAAAATCAGCAAATCATACAAATCACAAGCAGACATTCAAACGAACTCAAAAATTTATGGTTTGGTTCCATTAGACAGATTTTGAATTTAGATGAATTTACAAATTTGTTTCATTCAATTTGGAGCTAAAATGAAGAAGTTATAGCCAATAAAGTTCTCTGTTTTGGGTCAAATCCAAAAATTACTAGATCCTGACATGTGGGGCCCCTTGTCAGCGCCAGTTTTACTCTGATTTTTCCCTTTTTATTTTTCTTTTAACTCCTTTGAGCCTCTGTCATGTGGGCCCGACTATCAGATGTGGGGTCCACGTGTCAGTGAGGGCTCTGTACACCGACCAGCTGGGGCCGATGGACAATGAGCAGCTCTAAGCTGCGATGGGTCGAGTGGGGCCCACCACACCCCAATGAAATGAAGAAACTCAACCCGCCACTGCGAGCCGAGGGCTCGAACGCAGCAAATGGGAGTTGGGAGGGAGAGCGAGCGGTGATAACCAAGTGAGCGGGGAGGCGTTGCCTACCTCTATAGGGCAGTTAATCCTTTTGAGGTGGGTCGGCAGTCGGGGCGGAACAAAGGAGTCGGGGCGACGGTGGCCGGCGGCGAGGGAATGTCGGGGAGGTCCGGTGGAGGGGCCAAAGGGGATCCTTGTGCTGCGGTGAGTCCGGTGGCGCAATGGCGAGGACCGAGGATGACCGGAGGTGGGTCGCGCGAGCGCGGCGGCGACTGAAGGAGCTCTCGTGACGGCGAGGTACGGACGCCGGGAGCTCGAGTGAAGGTCGGGAGGCTTCGCAACGCTCGAGATGGTCCTAGCGCAATGAATTTGGCTCGGGACAAGAAACAAAGGGGGAGTGAGTTCGCCGAATTGGGGAGAAAGAGATCGCCGGCGCTACGGGCACGAATACCGATTACCTTCGAATGCACGGAGGGCGGCGTGGGAACTCGTGGACGGGCCGGGTCTTTTATAGGCGGTCGGGAAGAGCCGCAACGGGCGGACGGCCGCTCGGTTGTGTCGAGCAGTGGTGGCGCTCGCGGTGACGCAGCGCGCACGCCCGGCAAAGCTGCACAACCACTCCCCTCGAGCGGTCTCCTCTGCTTTGCTGCCTCTCCCACACACGGGTAGAGCACAGAAGACCGTCGCCACGTAGCTGGGCCGACGTGACCAAGCGGGGAAAATGGTGGGCGGTGGCGACGAACAGTGGGCGGAGTCGGTGGAACAGGAGCGGCGTCAGCTCTGAAGACTTTCCACCATGGCGACGGGACGGCGCGGGCAGGGCAATGCGCGCATGAGCTCCACGGAGCTCAACCTCGCGAGAGTGAGAAAAGGGTCCGGGGGGGAAGAAGACGCCCCTGACAGGGCCGGCCCACCGGCCAGCGAGTGAAAGAAGAGGGGAAAAGGGAGCCGGGCGAGCGGGAGGGCCCGCTGGCCAGAGGGAGAATGCGGACGCGGACGCGGGGCCACCGGCCAGGGAGAAGCGGGGAAAAAGGGCGCCGGGCCCGCGGGCAGAGGGTGAAGGCGGGGAGAGGGAGCGTGACCCGCTTTGGCAAGGCGCAAGGCGCTGGCTGGTCGGGCACATGGACGGGGTGGCCGCTTGGCCGACTGATGGGGGTGGGGTTGGGCTGGCTTCGGCCGGCCTAGCTTCACCCCCATATATTTATTATTTTTTTTTGTTTGCTTTATATTTCTTGTTATATCTTTGGTTAAATTTTTATGTAAATTTGGGTGTAAATTTCCAGATTTCATTTTTGGTTCTCCCCTCCTATTTTCTGGATCATCTTTTCAGATTCTTGATTAAAATTTTGTAATCATCTCTTAACTATATATATACATATATATATATAGTTTTCCTTTTCACTTTAAATTTTGGGAACCTTAACCAAATATTCTTGAAGAAACACCATGGAATCCAAATCAAAATAAAATATATTGCAACATGTCTCAAGGCTCCGCATTTTACAAAGTGCATACTTCTAAGGATGTTACAGTCGCTCTCCGATCGGTCCGATATCCTCTGTTTTGACCTCTCCCAACCCTTAACATTTCTGTTTTTCTGCCCGTCTATAGCCAGTCAGGCCTCCCCACTCACTTGGCTACCAGGATGCACTCGACACACCAAGCCAGCAGGTCCTCAGTTCGACTCCCTCTTGGTGCAAGTTTTCATTCTTTTTATTTTGCTGTTATTAATCATTTCAGTTTAGGAAAAATTGGTAAATAATCCCTGTAAGCTGATAAATTTAATTGGGTCATAAAACCATAATGTTTAATTTTTGAATGTAGGTTGGTTGTTATATATATGATTAATTAATGTTATGTGAATAACTAACCCAAAGACTAGATATTAATTAAAGGTAGTAATAAAGAAAACTTTCTTTGATTATGTATTCAAATTTAGTAAAGAGCTTAATTGAAAAGAAATTCCAAGTAAGAGGTTTGAATATTATGAAATCAAGGCTCTAAATTAAGGACTACCCTTAATTATAAGCAAAATCTAAGCCCAATATTTACCATGCACCATTAAATATATTTGTATGGTAGGTTTTTGCCAATGAGCAAACATTGAAATATAACTTTGTAAATCAAGCCTTGTTAGGTAAATAAATTTTAATTAAAGCTAAGCCAAATAACAACTAAAATGAAGAAACCTTATATATATATATATATATGGGAACGTATCCAGTGCTAATGCACTATTCGGTGCTAACATGTGAACTCCGGATTTGGACCATCAGATATACCTCAAACGGCATGGATCTTTGAAGATGGAAGCACCCAATCCACTTATACATTTTTGCAAAAACCCCCCGCCGGTTCGCACTCTTTTTTTCCTCCCCCGCTCTAACCCTAGCTTTCCCTGACCCCCAATTGCTCACCGCCGCCAGAAATCTCCACGCCGCCTCCCTCCGCGCCGTGCCCCTCCGCCGCTGCCCTCCTCGGCCCCTCCACGCCGCCTCCCTCCTCGTGGTGCCCCTCGCGCGCGCCCCGACGCTCCTCCCCAGCCCGCTCCCTCCCGGCGCCGCCTCCCCATCTTCCTCCCGAGTGCCGACGCGCGCTCGCTCCCGCCTCGCTCCGACCCCACGCCCGCCTCTCCACCAGACCGGCGCCGCCCCTACATCCCGCACTGGACCACCCCGCCGCCGCCTCCAGCATCCCGCCACTGGACCACCCCGCTACCGTCGTCCTCTCCACCAAGACCGGTGCCGCCGCCCCTCTCTCCACCAAGGCCAGGGGTAATTGGATTGCTTGTGTTCGTTCTGTGAATTATGTTTCTTGTTCTGAAGACGTGATCTGTGCGTCGGCAATTGATAGGCCAAGGCAGCGCGAAGCAAATGTGGGAGAAGATGAACAAGGCCGAGGCAGCGCGAGGCAGATGTGGGAGAAGATGAACAAGGCCGAGGCAGATGTGGTGAGGGGACCTGGAGCATGCCTCAATCGGTGCTGGCTCTGGCCAAGGTGCAGCCTCCAATCTGCATGAAGTTTTTGTCACGATCCATGAATGCTAGATTGGACACCTTCATCCAAACCCTGTCGTCAAAGACATAGTATTTGTTTTCATTTCTACTATTAGGTTCGCACCTAGTATGATCAGCTTGATGATCGTGGACATTGTAGCGATTTGGTTACTTCCGCTTGTGCTGTTACATTGTTTCTGATTCCCATAGAAGCTTCATCTGAATGGTGAACTTGTCATGTTCTGAGGTAGGATTTGTTCCGTCCCTAAAAAACCTAGACTTATTGCTGGTATGTCATTTTGGTCTTTCAGAAGGTATTTGCTGATTACTCAAACTCTGCAGTTATTCCCATTTGAATGTTCTTGTAATTATGCAATTCGTATTGCAAACAAGAGGCCTATACAGAGGAAAATGTATGGCAAAATTTATAGGCTTGCTTCTTGGTTATAAGGAATTTCCAGCAGCACGTCTTGCGAACACATGCCAATTGCATAATCTTACAGCGAGAAACTTATACAACACACTCGACACAACCTCCCGAACCATAAGATTACTTATTGTCATGAACGAAAGCACGCAGATATAAAGCACAGAGGAGCGCAACACCAACAGTGCTAAAGCTCAAGCAGTGATGCAGGTTTGACAGTCAAATCTTCCTTGCTAAATAATTCAGCCATCGATAGTAACAATAGAAAGTAAACATTGAGTCACTGATACAAAAAAACGCAATGATGAGAAAATGGCGAAATACGATGTGTTTAACCACAAATAAGATAAGCATCACCACTACAATAGCTCTTAACATCGTACATAGGACTCACATTAACAGGCGTCTCTTCATTCCAAAAGCAGACACATGTAGAGAATGTATCCAAAACCTAATGTTTACCTCTCTATAAAGCAGCATCAACAATTCTTCCATGTAGACAATATGCTTTATGTAAACATCCTAACCAAAAACAAACTTGATGAATATAATAATCTCCAATTAAGCGGGGTACCACAATGAATTAACTGGTGGGGAGGTGAACTAATTTGAGCGATAGATTGTGTATTAAGATTTTCTTCTCTTGGCAATTCCAATACCACGCTCTCATCGGCCACATATTCCATGCCTCCTACACATAATAAAGTGTCAGAGGAAACAATAAAAAACCTAATATAAATCTAATTCGTGAGCACACCACACAAATTGTGAGCTCAAATAGTTCTAAGATGTTTGTATGGCTATTGCTATGATGCCTTAACCAATGGGGTTTCACAGTCAGCAGGATTTTCAGGAATATAAATGGTGAATGCAAAATCTAGGTGTGGGATCATTGTTGACTTTAGTGTGGCATCAGTAATAATCGCTTATGTGTTTGTGTGGGTTAAACTTGCAGTAATTTTATCCTATATAGTTATCCTTTGGCCAGATTTTGCACCTTAAAAATTACTTGTTAGATGTTTTACTATTGTGAGTGCTTTCAATCAGGAGAAAATATACTGCATTTGACATAATTTGCAGCGCAATGTAGTACTCTCTTTTTCCTCTGAAAATTAGTGGATGATGTTCCCTTTTTTCAGCTTTACTAAGATTTATGCCATGATGAAAACAATTACTGAAGAACATTGTGTTTACTCAATAGATCTTGTACATTAGGTCCTAGGTATGGTGCATATGTTTTTTTTTTTTTGTTTTCACAAATGTAGCTTTGCATCAAGGGAATAATGCTTTGACCACAAAAAGGCTTTCTGAAGTTAAAGAATTTTTTCAGAGATATGAATTGTTAAGAGGAGGCGTGTCCTTTACTCCTTTGATCATCTATGCTTAAAAAAAGGCCAAGCATATTGTAATACTAAATCCTTCAGAATTGTTTTGATTTTCTATTATATGACACTTTAGAAAATCCCAAACACGTATTTTATATCCCAAACAATGTTCAGTACTCTTTTATGCCTATACATATTCTCTATTGGAGATGTAAACTTAAATTACTACAGTACTTATATAGTAACTTTGAAATTTACTAAAAAAATGTATTACTACACCAAAAGTATAACGATGCATTATATTTCGATCTATCTATAATTAGTTAACTAAGCACTACTCCAAATTACTCTTCGTATGGAAAAAAATTCTCAACCCACATTCACGAAACATTTGTCAGTTCATCTCCTTTATAATCAAAGGCCTGAAGCCCATCTTCCGTAGAAATTAGCATGCAAAAAAAACATGCATGCATGCAAAAAAAAAGTGCTATACCTTCAGAATCAGCGGCGCGGAACCTGCATGCACACGGACAGATCGACGCGGGGAGATGCGACGGCGCGGAACGGTGCGGGGAGAAGACAAACGGCGCGACGGCGCGGAAGAACGAACAGGCGACGTCGCGCGAGGAGGGCGATTAGCGGCAGATCGACGAGGGAGTTCAGCGTCGCGCGAGGGAGACGGGGAGGCGGGGGAGGAAATAAAGAGTGCGAACCGGCGGGGGGTTTTTTGTAAAAATATATAAGTGGATTGGGTGCTTCCACCTTCAAAGATCCAGGCCTATACATACATACATACATACATACATACATACATACATACATACATACATACAAATGAGTGGTTAGAGAGATGTGGACGGCATGTGTGCAATTCACTAGGAAAAATAACCGAACAACTTTGCGGTCACCGTAGAGCCCACTAACATATATATTTATATATGCTATCATTAATATACCGCCAGTCATGAAATCTTAAATGGCAACTTTAATTAATAATGATAACAAAATGTACTCATGTGTAGCAGGCTCGACTTGTAAAAGGATAAAATATCAGTATCAGTAGTTTTCGGAAGAGCACTCAAATTAAAAGGGTCATAATAATATACAGATGCTAAAATATAGTAGCCCTAGGCCCTCAAATACCAAAATAATCTCATAGACCTATACACACTCTAAAGTAAACATTTTGCCATTAACTCGAGTAATTAGGGTCACATAAAATGATACATATCAAGCGTTGCTCAGATTGTTAAGTTTAGACTAAAATTAGAAATAAAGTTAAGCATAATAGTAACTAGAGCATAGATAAAATAATAATGGTATCATTTATTAAATCTTAATACTAGATTTAGTAAATAATAATGATGAGCATGAAATAACAAGATATGGCCCGTACAACTGAATACTAATTTAAGTTGAAATAGGCTTAATGAAAATTGAGGCTACATAAAATGTCATCCCATAAAGTGCTATACACCTAGACTCTAAAATTAATTCGGTAAGCCAAAATGCCCTGAATAATAGTGCTCGACGAAATAATACCCAGCTAAGCTTGTACATTAATTCATAGGTCCGTCCTAACTCATGGAACTTTCTTGATAAATATAAAAATAATAAAAGAAACTGTTAATAAAAGATCGAGTCATCATTTTCACCAACGGCCTTGCCTCAAATCACCCATTAACTCATAATAATACAAAAGTTGAGTTTATTCGGATTTATTTGGATCTTTTGAGTTATTTGTTTTCATTTGAATTCAGTCGTTGTCGCGTAATTAGAAATTGGGAGTCGTGAAGATTCAGTGGATCCAGCAAGATTAAGCTCGAAGTGAAGACAGATACCAGAGGCTCAAGAGAAAGCATTATGTGAGCTCAAGACCGCGGTAAACTGCGCTAGGCGACTCAATATTTTGATCATATTGAACCTACATTTTATGCAAATTATTTTTGTTTAAATTAGCAAATTGCACGTTGTTATTTTATGTGCAAATATATGTTTGATTTAAGAATTTTAGTTATTTGCCCATTGTCCAACTTGATTAGTATTACACCCCTCTTTGAAATATTGCATATGTGAACCTTGTCACCCTAGTGGAAAAATTATAACGGTAATTTTTTTAAAAATAAGTCCATAACTATACGCCATGCCTAGTACTGCTTAGATAATCGAGGGCACCAAATTGCCTCAAGCATCACTTTTATTCATGAGAAACTGATTTGGTTAGTCATGGTGGGAATGACTGGTGTATTCAACATGATTATTTTATGCTCTCAAAAATCCCACTTTGCTTAAAATATCTGAGCAGATGGTTTGGGGGCTGGTATGTGGTGCAATGGAAGCACAAAATATGGAGTATGGTAGAACCGCTCAGATACCACTAAGGACTGAATCTTGTCATGACCTCCTGTGTACAACAGTACAACCACAAGTCTGCAAAGTGCAATTTGGCTAAGTAAATTTGTCGAAATCCCCGGACTCATCTCACCAGGTAGTGGATAGGAGTGGTTATGCAAGGGCAATAGAAGACTTAAAGGGACACCGAGTGGAGGGTGAAGTTTCCTAGTCGTACAAGCGCTAAGGGGAGTGGAGCCCGAATAACGCTAGTAGCCGTGGGGAACATCCCGTGCAACATATGGTACCAACCGTAAGTGGAAACGGCCCATAGGGTGAGATGACAAAAGGGGCTAGATAGTTTGAAAAGTCACTGTGATGGTCTGCTCAACCACATGACTAAGGAAATGTGTGGGGCAATGAGTTGATTGTCTCTTGTGGTGAAAGTGTACAAACTCTGCAGAGTCAAAACTATTCGAATAGCCGTGCCCACGGTCAAGGGTGGACATGGGAACTTAACCAGATATAGTTCTATTTCAAAAACTTTGTGGGTGGTATTGGAAAAAGTGATGGGCTGCAGATGGTCCTGGTTTGAATTGTCCTGAGTGTCGTCCCAGTGATAAGTTAAACGTTTATAACGCTGAAAAATAAGCATATGGTGCAGATGCCATATATGGTGAACGAAAAATCTGTATCACTATTAATGATATTGCATTCTTTTCACACATTATGATTTGTTTCAAACTGCTAAGTCTCAGGAGATTTCTATGTATCATATTTCAAATGCAATTTATGGCAAATAAAATAACTCGAGCCTTCCTTTGATAAGCCATGCATATTATCTACTTACATTCTGTGTGTTGGCCGCGGAGCACGGTGGTTTGTGCTCACCCTCGCTCTCACAACTAATCCAGCATCAGGCGTCAAGTCACTACGCTTCAGCAATACGACTGGCAAATTGGTGAAGAAGATGAAGATGGCAAGAATTAGGTCGCGAACCTCCAGTTGGCTGCCTGTGGGCATGTCCTGAAGGTCCCACCTGTGTGCTTCTTTCCGCTGCTGCAACTTATTGATTTCGGCCTAATCGGCCCATGAGTAAGTCTACTATTTTATTTATATTTCCGCAAGATATGCATTTTTGATGTGCATTACTGTAACTGTGAGCACTATCTACTGATCCAGGGAATAGTGCAGTATAATCACAGAGGATTCCGGATTATAAAATCTGGGTCTAGACATCTGTACCGTACGTTTTGGACTTGACGATAAAATCAAAGCATTTGGACTAGGTTGCAAACTATATACAGGAATAAAGATGTGTCCATGTGAGACGCATCAGAACTTCTCAGCTATACGGATGGAGTTGCTGCACTCTGTCGTTATTGCTGAACAAGTGCACCATATTGTACTCCCCAGTGAGCTATTGTATTGCTAACTGTTGCATGGAATGTTCAGTAAAATAAAACAATCGTTTTCATGTTTTCTAAATCATTATCAGTTGCAAACCACTTCTTTTTGCAACAGGTCTGTCGGTGTAGCATGCCTAAAGCACGAGCCAAATCCTTTTCTGGTCCGTGGCTATAATAAAATGGGAGCTCCCAGCCCACACTTTTGGAATGTATTTCCAATGGTGTAGTATAAAATAAGTACCAACAACTCGCACATGCTCAAGCCTTTCCTCATTCCGAGCAAAAATCTAAACATAGACTTCTTGATGGGATCTGAGATGCAATCATGAAGTTGTACATCAAGCTTAGGGCGTCTCCAACAGCTGGCTATTTAGTTAGCTAGATCTGATGTGGCAAGAAAAAAATAGGAGAGAGAGTAGTCACTAGCGACGAGCAAATAGCTGATCTATTTCACGTAGTCCAAGAACATGAGAGAGGAGCATGTGGGTCCAACAGTATAAAATAGTCTTTGCTTTTGTCTCTCACCTCCACGTCAGCTGACTATATAGCTAGTACTAGCTATTACCATTGCGGACGCCCTTATAGAATTACCAATTAGCTATAATGACGAGAGAGGAAGGTCACAAGCTTAGCACGAATTTACACTGAGTTAGGTAAGCAAAACAATAATGAGCTACTATCAATAGAATACTACGCTCTTTTCAATCCACAAACTGCACTAGCAGCGTAGCGGTGTAAACCTCCCTACCATGAATCACTCATCGCACCTCAGGTCCCAAGTGTTTTATTAGTATGTCGCACATTAAAAATATCCTAAAAATCCAGATCTCCATCAGGAATCAAATAATCCTCACAGATTAGAGGCCGAAATAATCCTACTTCTACAAGGGGCTTAGTAGGAAAGATCAAGTGGGCTGCTCAATTGATAATTTAGATGTTGCAGATCTTGTGCCATGTGAGACTTTTCACGGCCTACGCTACACTCACATTCAGCCTATAGCGAGATAAAGTTGGAACTTCACAAATTATTCGGCCAGATCTGTCCTATACCAGACTTGTGGTAGTACGATAGAGCTTTACAATAGTAGCTCACAGAGCGGTCCTTAACTGACTTGGGCACCAACCACATACCCCTCGTGCCTGGCAATCAACATTGTGTCACCAAACAACAATGCATGCCAGCAAGCACCCACCACCTAACCATTTGCCTAAGTCTAAACCAAGTTTTTATATTTTGTTTGGAAACATTTCATAATCATTCTTGACTCACCAAAGTCAAGAATACATTTGAAAACTTTAGCATTTTATGTGAAAAAGTATCCCAACCTATGATTATTCTAAGCATGGCTAAGCTTTGCTATAAAATGTCCAGTTAATACTAATGTATCAACTAGGTTTTTCTCTATGGTGACAAGGCATATAAAATTCAATGTCAAATTTGGCCATATACAAAGGAATTTGGGCATAACTAGAATTTAAATCGAATTTAAACTAGATTTCAATAAAAATACGCATGCATAATAATTTAAAAAACAACATAAATAATTTAAATTACTGGGATCAACATGATCAAAGGTGTAACTTGCCTTACTCGAAGACTTGGTGCTGTGAATCGTCGAAATCGAACTCTCAGGAATAGTCGTAGTCTACACGCGAGGAACAAAACAAAATAAATTCAAATAAAATCCGAAAATTATAAAATATATACTGGGAGATAGATTATGATTTTAGATGAATTTAGGAGAAAGAATCAATGGATTCGGAGTTTGTATGTGGAAGAACGAATATCTGGAAGTTTTGGACGTCACATGAAATGATAACAACATCCGAGAATTACTTTTTGAAAAGTATGGTGTCGGTAGGCTGCGAGGTGGCTAGCGAATGGGCAAAATGGAATCCTGGCGATGAGATGAAGGTAGTGACATGGATACGGCGACGAGGAACGGAGACGATATCATCGACGTTTGAACGGCGACGGTAGAGAGAAAGGAAAAACTTAATATCTTAGTGCTCGGTGAAACGAATCTAAAACCATTTGAAACATAGCTAAATGGGATGGTTTGGCACGATATGACGCGAACGGATTGGGGAAAACACCAACGGATAGATGGGGACACGAGATGCCATTAACGGCCATGGCGAGGTGTCGGAGGCGAAAATTTGTGCAGGCTTTTTGGGAAAAGGAAGGGAGCATGGCGTAGAACGCAGTGAGGAAAGTCTAAGAAAAATTACGGCATGGTCTAAAGCTTACCGGAGGCGACGAATCGATGTCGGGAGTCAAAAACGGCCATTTTCGCGGAAAGCTCAATTTCTGACAATTGGCTTCACGAAAAATTAAACAAAATGGTAGAAAAATTTCTTAGAGGCTAGGACACAATATGACACGAACAAAAATCAAAGCGCTTACCAAAAAGGGGCGTACGGGCGAAGGTACAGTTTTAGTGTCTGGGCCTGACAAGGTCGACGAGGACTCGGGGGATCTTCAGGTGATGGCGATGGAAGCACGATGTAGAACGCGTCGAGGCAAACTCAACGGTGCAAACGGCTCGACCAAAGGATATCGGATGGTGGCGGAACACGGTGGAGAAGACATTCAACGACCGACGGGTTGACATCGGCATTCCGGGCAAACGGAGAGGAGTTAGCAGGTGCGGTTTGCGGTGAAACGAAGAGGAGAATGCAGGGAACACGATGTTCACCTCGGTTATGGTGGAACATGCACGGTCGGCTCACAGCGAGGAGAGAAGCGACGGCGCGGTTTGGCCACGGTGGTCTGGCGATGCTCCAGCGAAGCTCCGGCGAAGGCGAGGGAAGCACCGTGTAGAATGCGCAAAGACGAAGCCGATGGTGTGGTCAAAAGTGGTGGAACTCCACTGTACAGGTGCAAACGGCCGATAAACGACGCTCGGTTGACGAAAGAAAAATGGCGATTGCGGAGAGAAGGAAGGGAGAGAGGATCTGAGATTTTTGGGGGTGACTAAGGGTGAGGAGAGGCACCCGGTGCTCCCTTTTATAGGGGCGGAGGTGGATGGGAGAGGAAGATCGAACGACGATGTCTTTTAGAGCAACGGTTTCATTTTCATGTAAATGAGCATAAAGGTGGAGGGAAACGGTTGGGAAAGGAGGAGTCTTGAGTAGAGGAAGTGAACGCACTTGATTGCACAAAACCGGTGGAGAAATTCATGAGGAATGAAAGCTTGAAAGTTGCGTTCATGGCGACGCCATTGCTCTAGACAAAAACGCATGCTCTAGAGAAGATGAATAGGAGGAGAGAGAAAACAGGAATTAAAATAATATATTTTTCCCAAAAAAATAGTAAAATAAAATAAATTCAAAAAAACTTTAAGAAAATTCTAAAAAAATCCTTGGAACCCGACAATTTCAAGTAAAATAATTTTGGATTTATTTGAACTATATGTTAGCCATTTAAAATATTTTTATTTTCTAAGCTTTAATTTAATCCAAATAAATTCCAAAAATTCAAAAAATTTAAAAATAGGATGTAAATGAATATTTTGGCATTTTAGATGAATTTAAAATTTTGAATGGGCTCAATCGAATTAAAATGAAGAAATATGAGCTTTTGGAAGTTCGAAAGGAGAGAAAAAGAATAAACCGATTTTCTGGAATTATTTTTGAACTGAAAAATCAGATTATGATGTCATCAAGGGAAATGATTTTCAGAGGAATTATTTTTTGTGGAAAAGGAATTTATGATGTCAGTGTGACGTTAGCAAGGGATTTGATTTTTCGGCGAATTATTTTTCAACAGAAAAAGGTTTTATTCACTGACAGGTGGGACCAGCTTTTGTGGACTGGGTCCATGGACTAGGGAGAAGGCTGAGGTGGCACACGGGGACTGAGGGCACTGGGGTCGGCGAGGTGTGCGTGAGAGGGAGGAGGACATGGGAGTTCAGTGCACCTTGGCGCGACGCTTAAGAATGCTCGGTGGTGGCTGGAGGAGGAAGAAGAAGACAAGGGGAGAAGATGGAGCTGACAAGCGGGGTCGGGCTGCCGGCAAGAGAGAGAAGAAAGAGCGGACGGTCGGATATGCGACGCGTGGCACATGGAGAAGATCAGGGCCATTGGATTGAAATGAAGGGGTAAGAGATCGAGCGGCTGGGATTAGATCAGCTGAGGGCGGATTAATCCTTAGCTTGACGCATGTCAGCCTAAGGAGAGAAATGAATTAAAATTCATTTTTGGTTTTTAGAAATACTAGCAAGCTTTGACAATACTTAGAATATAACAAATAAAGTCTAAAAATTCCAGAAAAATTCACAGAAATTCCTGGAGTCATTTTAGACTTAGGAAAAATATTTCTAACTTAAAGTTGGTCTTTTAATTTTTACAAAAATACTTTTTAGCTTTGAAATTGATTTTTTTTAAATCCTAGAAAAGCACAAAAAATCCGAATAAAAGCCAAATGATTTTTTTAGATAATTAATTTGAACTAGGATTTTATAGATATTCAAAATATCTTTTACTTAATAATATTTTTATATTTTTAGTTAAATTACTTTTAAGAATAGCCTTTTTAAAAGCTAAAAACTGGCAAAATAAATTCTCATAAATTCAAGAAACCAAAGAACATTTGATTTTATTTTAAATTAATTTTTTTACTGAAAATTTTAAAATAAACAGCTGGGCTGTTACAGGTTCTGACCACATGGGTTACGACCACGTTGGTTTCGATCACTGTGGTTTTGACCACGCTAGTTACGACCACATTGGTTACGACCACGTTGGCGTCGACCAAATTGTTGGCTTTGACCACATTATCTGCTTCGACCACGTTGTCTACCCTTCGACCACGTTGTCTATCTTTCGACCACGTTGCTTTTCTCTGCTAACCAATGGTGTTCAGTTTGGCTGACCGGTATCTCTTGACCACGTTGTGCTCTGATCTGGTCGTATTGAGGTCTGTGTTCTTCTGTTTTCAAGTAGATCTCATATCCTAATCTTCATAGCTTTGTAGCTATTGGAGAAAAAAAGAATATGAGAATATTTGGAGAAAAATCTTTAGGCACCATTCACCCCCTCCCCTCTGTTGCCTGTTCGGTCCTAAAAAGGGCTATGGATGAATAATATGATGCACTGATAAAAAAATCATATGTGGCAGCTCGTTCCACCTTAGTGAGGGATTAATGTCATTAACTCCAAATGGATGTAAAAGATTAAGAAAAGGGCAAATGGCACTATTGAACATCACTAGGTGAGGTTAGTGGCTAACGTTTTTCGCCAACAGTATGGTATAGACTAGGAGGGCACCTTCACTCCTATGGTCAAACCTGCCATCGTAGATCATATCCATAGGTGTGTCTCAAGGATGGTCCTTGAACCAAGCTGACGTCAAAAATACATTTTTGCATGGTGTGTTGCAGGAGGAAGTACACGTGTACCAACCACCCAGCGACACTAATCCCAACCAATGAGCTACACTAATCCTAAGCCCGCTTGATAGTTTCTGGCTTTTAACTCACTATTCCTTAATTTTATTTTTTTGGCTTATTTTTGGGTTTTTTTTTTGCCTTTTTCCCGTATTCTTTCGCATTGTCCATAATGGACTAACCTATTTTTTCCATTTTAATTTTTTTTAAATTTAATTACGCTAAATAAGTCACCATCAGCTACAGTGAACAATAAATCAGCTACAGTGAAAAAAGCCATGAGACATCGCCAAACTAAGCACCCCCTGTGTTTGCGAATAGACCAAGGTGATATATGGCTTGAAACAGGCACCAAGAGCATGGTATAGCCATCTTAGCACTAAGCTTCAAGAAATTGGATTGGCTTTGTTCCTTTACGTGCTGACACATCGTTGTTCATCTTCAATCATTAAGGGGTGGTAATATACATTCTCATTTATGCTAATGATCTGATCATTGCTAGCTCTTCTTCATCTGCTGCTAATGAGTTGCTCTCCCAGCGGAGACAAGCTTGTGCAATAAAAGACTTGGGTAAAATTCATTGTTTCATGGGAATTGAGGCTATACCGAATCATCAGGGTATTTTGCTATCACAAATAAAGTATATTACAAAGACACTTGCCAGGGCAAACATGACTCGTTCTAAGCCTGTGACAACACCCATGCCATCTTCGGCAATGCACTTTCTACAGATGAAGCTTCATAGTATCCCAATACAGTGAGCGCTCTTCAATATCTTACAATCACAGCGCCTGACATTGTGTTTGCTATCAACAAATTTTGCCAGTACCTCCATGAGCCCACAAATCTCCATTGGGAGTGATGTGAAGAGAATTCTTCGTTATTTGCATGGTACTCTGACCACTTGGCTACAAATCAAGAAGTCAACATTCTCCCTGTTGAGCGCATTCTGTGAGGCAGATTGGGCTGGTTGTTCACATGATTGTCAGTTGTAATTTGATATCATGGAGCTCTCCCAAGCAGGCTACAGTATCAAGATCCAACACGCCATGGCAGATATTGTCTGGGTACAATCATTAAATTACTTGGTGAGCTTGGCATTTTTCAGTCACGACCTCCTAGCCTCTGGTGTGACAACCTCGGTGCCACTTATTTGTCGGCCAACTCTGTATTCCATGCTAGAACCAAACACATTAAGATTGATTTCCATTTTGTCAGATAAAGGGTGACTTGCAAAGCACTAGAGATCTGGTTCATTGCTTCTGAAGATCAACTAGCAGACATATTCACAAAGGCATTGCCTGCATAGTCATTCAGTAAGCTTCGGTTCATTCTCAACTTTCTTTCACCTAGTTGTGATTGATGGGGTGTGTCAAAATAGAAATATTCATATAAGGTCTTGGACCTATTCTTGTCTTAGTTGCGTAGTCCTAGCGCACGTAGTGCATGATTGTAACATTTCCCTTTGAATCGCTAAGTTCCTTGTGTTTTCGGATCAGCTACTGCTAACTGAATATATGGCTACCACGTCTAGTGTTTTTGGTTGTGCGTTGATTGCCTTCTATTCTATCTGTTCTGCTGTTTCTTTACATGGATACACCGGAAGTAAAAGAGATTGCTCACAATGGAAGGAAGTATGCACGGGCCAACCAAGTCGGTAATCCTACCTTTGCTTGAGTTGATCGTTTCTTCCACATGAGAGATTGGGACCTGCTCTCCCCAAACTGCTTCCTTCAAGGCTTGTCCACGGCAGTCTCTGATCACTTCACCCTCTTCCCCATCAGAGATATTTAAAGCAAGCAAACAAATCTTTTCCATTTTGAGGTTTTCTAGATCAACTTCGACGTCTTCATGGTTGTGGCCAGCGAAGCATGCAATAAGCCAATTTTGATAACCGATCCCATCAAGAGACTGCATACCAAGCTTTCATGCACTGCCAGGGCACTCAACAAATGGAGCAGGCTTAAGATAGGTGATGTCAGGATGCAATTTTCCGTTGCCAACGAAGTAATCCTACAACTAGACATAGCACAAGAAGCATGGCCGCGCACTAAACGACTTCGACTTCTAGTTTATTTTTGCTTTTGGCTTATTGAAGCAGAAAGCCACTTAGAATATGTTAACTTCTAATTTTAGTTTATTTAGGCTTTAGGGGGTTTTCGGCTTTTTGTCTTTTCTTTCCCCTTATTTTTTTTGCATTGTCCATGACGACATAACAATTTTATTTATTTTCTATTTTTCTTCAATTTTTTTCTTAAAAAAGCTAGCAGTTGTCACTATGCAATTTCAGTCATAAATCAAAAGACATAACTAAAAACTTAAGCTATAAGCCAGTTATGATCTTAGAATTTTTTGAAATAATCCATTTTTATTCGAAAATACATAAATATACCCACGATAAAATTTTTTACAAAATAGTCTAGCAGGCCGGCTTTGAGGCTGCAAGAAAAATTACTACACGCTACTCTATAGAAGAGATGCTTGGGCTTGGCTGCCGTTATGCGCTACCATTTGCGGCAGCGATCCCGCCTCACCTGGATAAGAGAAGGAGATGCAAATACCGAGCTTTTTCACTTGAAAGCAAATGGCTGACGATAATGCAAACCACATCCAATCCCGCCAAACAAGTAATGGCGTGGCCACCTCGAAAAAGGAAAAGGAGCACGAACTACTTCGCCACTTCAACGAACATTTGGGAAAGAAGGCGAACTGGGACATCCCAATTGGAACTTCTTGGATTGGGCACGACCATGATCTTACACATCTTGAGGATCCCTTCCAAGAGGAGGAGATAAAAGTCAGCCATATTCTCAAATCTCAATGTCGGCAAAGAAGTCACCCAATTGTGGCGCCCCGTGTCATTATCTCGAGGATAATCACATAAAAACTTATGGATTATTATTTGCCTAATCAGTAGAACACTGTTCCGGCAAATAACAAGTCTTTACCAAAGTCGCGAAGCAGAACAATAATGTAAAAACTATACTTTTATTACAGCACTTGCCACGAGGGCTATGGTCATTAATACAAATACATAAGGAACAAATGATACAAACTAATACCCTAAGGGGCTGTTTGGTTGCCTGCATCGGGGTGGCTCGCACCAGCGCATGCAGGGAGATGGTGTTTGGTTGCCTGCATCGGGGTGAGAGCATGCACGAGCGGATGCAAAAAATCAACTGGAGCCAGGCTAAGAAGAAACGCGACTGAGGACCTTCTCTACTCAGCCTGGCCACGCTCATGCAGCTGCATCAGCTCATGCAGGCAACCAAACAGACCCTAAGGCTCTCCTGCTCAGCTCAAGGAACGCCTACTCATCCTAGCCATAGTCTAGGGGGTCCACCACCCCCGACTCCTTGCAATCGCCATCCTTCTCGCCTGTGAACTCGATAGTGCTTGCTGCCCTTTCATCCGGCTTGGAGTATTCCCTGGTCGGAATGGGGTCTAACAGAGGTGAATAATAGCAAGAGTAAGCACTAACGTACCAAGCAAGCATAATAGCAAAATGCATTGTATGCTACCCAGCAAGCATAATAGCAAAATGCACTGTATGCCTCTCTTTGTCCTTAAATCCGATTCTAGTCATCTAAAATTGGAAATTAACTTTATCAAATTAAGTGACATCTTTTAATTATGAAAATTCTACTTTTTACTTGGCTGAAGAAAGATCCCTAGTGATCACTGCAGTTCCCAATCCAAGAGACTGGCATGAATTCATAATTTTTATTTAGCATTGTATAGGCTTTTGTCATTGTACCCATAGCTACTCTGAACCATCTTAACTAAGCTTTTCACACTTCCTTTGGTGTGGGATCAAGTTCAAAGTACTGAACTTTTTTCAAGTTACATTGCTCAAATCTTCAGCCCATTTATTTTCCACCAGTATATCAAGTCGCTCACTCGGGCTCTACCGACTTAAATAATGTTTGGTTGGACCGGCTCTCGGCCCAACACTCCACCTACGCATATAGCATCTCGAGACTTACTCACTTCCAGACTGGTGTTACTGGTCTTGAACTTCATCCATCTCTACTCACACATATTTACTTACCCAATGTGGAGGGATGAATAACATAATAGGGTACTAATTTCTGCCCGTTCGAGACAAAAAAAATGATTGGCACTTTATTTATTGTCCCTATTCTGAGTGAGAGTTTGGTAGATCCTTATATACTAGCCATATATAAAGAGGTCATGCCTTCCCTCCCTTTGCCTTTTTAAGGTCCCTTTTACCCTCCTTCTTACATATACTTGTAGTCTTACTGCTCCTCTCAGCTGGACTACTACTTTGCCTCATCTCTTTCACTTTCTTTTCTCCTCTTTTCTTTTCTCATTCATACCTCTTTCATCTTCTTTATTGATTTCACTTTGTAAATACATATTCTGATGGAGTTATACTATAATGATATAGAAAGTAATTTATACATTTAACATAACTATGTTCGTGATCAAGAATTAGCTTGTCTGAGTAGTAGTAAGTGTTGGAATCAACGGCAACTTGCTCTGCCCCTATAAGAAAGTAGTATTTAGGGTACTAATAGATTAGAAAAAATTTTCCCTTCCCTATCTCAGTGGATTTCTAACCTATCTACTAGGTTAGAATCAAATCCTTAACCTGCGGCTCAAACTGCTAAGATGGCCTTAAAGGCCCAGGCCTTTCGGCCCGGTTCTATTCTCAGACTACGACCGATGCTAGCAATCCTCCTTTACTTGGTCGATGCCTCGCACTTGGCTGAAGCTTCACACTCCTCATCCTCTACTAACGCTCAAACTCCTCTCTCTCGACCAGCACTCACACTCCTTGTTCTCGCCCAAATGATCGGCTCCTATCGACTAATGAAGACGCTCTTCCTCCCTTCGGCCGATGCCTTGGCCTCTGCCCGCTGCTCTCTTCCTCCGCTCTCCCTTCTCGATGCCGATGCTTGCTTATTTCCCCCTTCATTCTCGAGGTTTGCTGCTCCCGTGACTACCTTGCGTACTCGCTCCTTTTCGATCGGATCTGGCCGGATCTAACCTCCTCCTGGTCGATCTTCGCTGGAGCTACTGCTATCACCACTCCCTATCACTGGATCTGGCGGCTACTAGCCGGATCCAGCGATTACTCGGCTCCTTCAGCCACTCGACAACTCAACTCTGACTACAACTATGTGGCCTCCGGCTATGGCTATGGCTACTCTACTACTCCGACCACTTGACTACGACTACGACTACTCAGCTTCTAACTTCAACTTACTACTTGGCATCAGAAAACTAGGAAACAAGAACATGAGAGGAGCCACCAAAGATAATATCATCCACATAAATCTGGACTAGTAGAAAGTCATTGCCATGCCTATGAATAAAGGAGGTCTTGTCTATCTTACCCATCTCAAACCTGTGACTCAACAGATAGGACTTAACCCTCTCATACCAAGCTTTAGGGACTTACTTAAGTCCATACAAGGCTTTGGAAAGCTTGAAAATATGGTTTGGGTATTTGGGATTCTCGAAACCTGGGGGTTGTCTAACATAGACCTCTTCCTCAACAAACCCATTGGGGAAAAGCACTCTTGACATCTATTTGGTACATTTTGAAGCTCTTAGACGCTAGGAAGGCAAGCAGAACCTTAATGGCCTCTAGCCTAGCTATAGGGGCAAAGGTCTTCTCAAAATATAAACTCTCAACCTAGGAGAAACCCTGAGCTACCAATTTAGGCCCTGTTGGCCTCTAGCTCTAGAAAATCTAGATTTCCTAGAGCTGGTCATCTGTAGCTCTAGGAAATCTTCTAGAGTTGCGAGCATGTTAAGTGCATTTACATGACTCATTTCATTTATATTATATATTAAATAAAAATATTTAAATCACTTTAATTTAGTCAACAAACTACAGATCCAGCATAGATCTCGGAGCTAGAGCTGTGCCAAACGGGGCCTTAGCCTTGTTTCGAATGATTACCTCATCCTCACTCTGCTTGTTCTTGAAGACCCACTTGGTTCCTATGACATTATGACTACTAGGAGGCTCAACAAGTGACCAGATCTTGTTCCTCTCAAAATTCTCTAACTCCTCATGCATGTCATTGACCCAATACTCATCAGAAAGTGCATAGCAAATATCTTTGGGCTCAAATGTGGTGACATAGACAGAGTGTATACAGAAGTGAGATAAGCCAGACTTTTTAGTGCATGACACGCTCAACGAGATCTCCTATCATTTGCTTAGAGGGATGACAATGTTGAATGTGTTTGGGAGATCCTAGATGAGAAGAAGTGGCCTCTACCTCATGAGTTATGGAGGTAGGAGTAGAGCCACAAGCTCCAGATGAGCTAGAAGGTAAGGGATGATCTCCCTGAGTCGCAGTGGTAGAAGCAGGCACCTCAAGGGAAGGATAGACTGGATCAGGTAGAGAACCCTCATCTCCATCCTCCTCATTCTCTACAAAGATGGTCTCAGACTGCCCAACTTGACCTGAGATGTTAGGTCTAGTACCAGGACTGGCCTCATCGAAAGTAACCTCACAGGTCTCTATAATCCTATTAATCCCGCAATTCTAGACCCTATAACCCCGTGAAGAAGTCAAGTAACCCAGAAAGATACCATCAGAAGAACGTGACTCAAACTTATCTAGGTTCCCAGATTTCATAATGAAACACTTGCAACTGAGAACATGAAAATGAGATACACTGGGCTTTCACCCATACCTCAACTCATAAGAAGTGCGATGTAAGTGTGCCCTAAGAAAGACTCTGTTCGAAATATGGCACGTGGTTGCTATAGCCTCAGCCCAAAACTTCTTAGGTGTAGCATACTCATCTAGCATCGTCCTAACCATCTCAACTAAGGTACGGTTCTTTCTCTCCACTACGCCATTTTGTTGAGGGATGTGCAGAGAAGAAAACTCATGCTCTACACCTGTCACATCATAGAAGCTCTCAATGTAGGAGTTCTTCAACTCCGTACCATTGTCACTATGGATTGCTCGTAAGGCACTAGAGAGCTCAACCGACAACCAACCGAACAAACCCTGAAAATGACTAAAAGTCTCACTCTTCGAAGCTAAGAAAAACACCCAAGAGAATCTCAAGAAGTCATCAACCACGACAAGAACATACCACTTTCCACAGGCTGACTGCACTCTAGCTGGACCAACAGAGTCCATATGAAGAAGCTGTCTTGGTGCATCGGTCATAGTTATAGTGACTGGGCGATGAGAAGCAGCAATTATCTTGCCATGCCAGCAAGGAGCACAAACTAAGTCTTTGACCATCTTGAGCTTACGTAGACCACAAATGAGACTGTAGTCACTAACTCGGGTCAAGTGATCAAAGCCAATGTGACCAAGTTTCCTATGCCAAAAAGAGAGATCACAAGATTCTGAAGCAACTAAGCACCTGAAAGAATCACCAAAAGACTCAACAAAATTAGCACGAAAGATCCTCCCAAACATAGAAATCCCGCAAACTAGATTCCCCGAAGAAACAATAATTTTGTAAGCATTTTTCTTAAAACTTACCTCAAAATCGTCATCGGTAATCTAAGAAATAGCTAGCAAATTATAGCGTAGCTTACTAAGGCAACATCCTTAAAAATAAAAGAATCATTAATGCGCACAATACCTTTAGCGATGACTCGACCTAAAAAAGCATTTCCAAAGGTGATCGTCTCATCACCTGGAGATTGAACTAGGGAAGAGAACCAACGGGTGTCTCCGGTCATGTGATGAGAATAGCCAGAGTCAACAAGCCAAACATCTCCCTTCCCAGTCCGACGAACCTAAGTCAGTGAGAAGACAACATTATTGGCTCAGTAATGGGGTAAATAAGAGTAGATCTGGGAATCCAGTATTGAGTCACACAATAAGCAGAAGATGCGGTCATAGAAACAAAAGACTGACCTCTAGCTACTCTACGCTCTCCGCCTCTTCCAAAACTAGATGATCTAGGAGAAAACATCAAGCCCATTCTAGGTCCAACCGCTATGGAAGAACAGGTCTGATCTACAATAGTATATTGATCACGTCGCGGATAGCCACCTGAAAAGGGAAAACGAGGTCTACCCTTAGGACGGTAGAAATCCTGACCAGAAGCAGCTCGAGGACCAAAACTAGAAAGAGCCTGAAAACCAAATCCTCGATGCTGTCTAAAACCAAGCACCTCAGAAGAGCTATCTACGACTCTAGACCTCATGTTGGTTTTAGGAGCACTCCAAGTCTGGGGCTAACCCCGAATACCCCTAAGAGTATGAACACGGTCTCTTCACGCGATCTTGGTCCTTCTAAAGTAGAACTCAATCACATGCCCATCTTTCTGATAGAAAGTGCAATGATACTCCGCCTTTTGAGAGATTGAAGCAGCAAGATGAGGCTTGGCCTTCTAAGAGATCGAAGCAGCAGGTGGCACAATCTTACTGTCAGAAATCTCTTGGACAAAGCCCGCTGACTTAAACTCAATTTTCTTAGGCTCGGACGCAACCTCAGTCACACCTCCGACTACAGCTCTAACAACTACAGGTGGATGTTTTCTCACATCCTCTAGAAAATCATATCCTATTCTTTGATTGAACTTACAAATCTTGGGTTTGTCTAGGATAAGATTAAGCCTTTCTTGCCTCCAACAATTTTTTCAAGAGTGTTCATGATGTACTCACACTCTCGAAAAAGAAAGGCACAAGAAGCACAAGGAGAAGCAGAGAGTGAGGAACCAGAAGGAGGGGATAAAGAACCAGAAGAAGAAGATCGAATGGCACGAGCATATCTCTCCTTATGCACGGCTGCCTCATCTTTGAGGGCTTCACAAGACACACAGGATGCAGTTCTAATCCTAGTCATCTGGGCCCCGTAACTCTTCCTAAAGGTCTTTTGCATATCCTCCAACTTCTCCTCAACTTCAGAACAGAACACACAATCAGATTTTGACTTCTCTAGTATATCCTTAGTTAGCTTCACATATTTTTCATCCAAAGCAATCAATTCAGATTTTAATTTTTCACAATTAATGCATAGTGAGCTAACAGGTGCCTTAGAAGAATATTGAGCCATTTTCTTATTATGGTCACATTTCCTGAAATTGTTTAGACATATTCAAGTTCAGTAGTTAATTTAGGATAATTTGCATAAGAAGCAATAGGCTCTATCAAAGCAACTTGCATTTCAGTAATTTTATGATCTGCCTTCTTCAAGTTAATCTTCAAGTTGTTACAACTTTCACATATTTCCAACAAATCAAGAAGTATGGTATATAGACCTCTAAAAATATCATCCTTATCCTCACATGAGGTGTAGAATATAGTCTCAATAGAATAAGATGAAGGAGGAGCAACTCTAGCCATCTCTATCTCAGCTAACAGACTAACATTCTCCATCTTAAGCAAATTTAGCTCAAAAATCACACTATCATGCGAGATCCTTAGCTTCTCCATATCTCCAAGTAAGAAAACACATACATCACAATCGTTACAGGAAGGAGCAGATCGAAGTAAAGTAAACTCCCATAACAAGTTCTCTACCTCTTTCTCTAACTCACCACACCTAGTTCTAGACCTAGCATAAAATTTTTCTAACTTGAGAAAAGCAACATTGAGCTGGTCATAGGAAGGGCATACCTCATCGGAGTTGCTGTAAAGATCATTATCGCTGATGTCATTCTCATTAGCCATGAAGCACATGCCAGTGAAGTCGTCACCATCCTTGGTGTCCCACTGCGGATCATCCTCGCCATCCTCATCGTTCCAGCCTTCCATGTCGTTGAAGTCAAAGTTATCAAAGGCAGGGAGGACGCAGTGGAAGAGCTTTTTGGCCTTCCCAAGGTTGCGCTACTTCTTGTCCTTCCCTTGATCATGAGCTGGCGGCTTCTTATTTGTAACATCCCAAAAATTTGCTTTCTGAAAAATTTAAATTCAAATTAATTATTTCAAAGTATTTGAGTTTTATTTGGATTTGCCCTGAATTTCTGTTTTTGAAAAGCTAGATTTGAAAAGTATTTTAAGAAAAACCTAAATTTATTATTAAATAAAAAGATATTTTGAATTTCTATAAAAATCCTAATTCAAATTAATTATTTGGAGTTAATTGGCTTTTCTTTGGTTTCCTGGATTTTCTGGAGTTTAAAACCTATTTTTGAAAATAAAAAGTATTTCAAGTATGAAAATTAAACACCAACATTTGTTGGAAATATTTTTATTAAGTCCAAAACTTATCCAGGAACTTCTGTGAATTTTTCTGGAATTTTTGGAATTTATTTCATATTTTTCTGAGCTTATTTGAATTTTCTGGCAATTTCTGAAAATCTGAAATTAAAATAAAAAAATCCCCTCCCCTCTCCTCCGGCCGCCACGTGGACGGCCGGATTCCGCCCACGTCGCCGCCGCGCTCCACCACGCCTCCCTCTCGGGCCGACACGTGGTCGGGTCCGATCCGCTCCACGCCACCTCCCCCGGTCCATCTGGCCATCCGCCCCGCCTAACGCCCCAGCCACCCGATCCTTCCCCTGGCCGCGTGGCCTCAATCCTCGCCGCCCGCGCCTCCCTCTTTCTCTCTCTCTGCGCCCTGGCCCCACCCGTCAGCTCCGCCTTCCCCGCGCGGTCTCCTCCTTCCTCCCACACCGCGCCACCCCCGTCTTCCCCGCCGGCCATCTCGCACCCGTCTGCCCCGTCGCCCCCTTTATTCTTCCCCAATCCACGCGCCCATTTCCCTCCGTCGTCCCGCGCCCGAAACCCCCCATCCCCGCACGTGTTTCCCCTTAAATTCCCCCGCCATCCCCGCCGTCCCCGCGCCATCTCCGGCGACGAATCCGCGTCGCCCCCGCGCCCCTCCGCCCTACAAATGCCGCCCCCGGGTCCGTCCCAGCTTGCCCCACCTCCCACCGCCCTCACCGCCTCTCCCGAGCTTCCCCTCGCCCTCAGCACCGTGCGCCCTCGCCTCCGCCATCGCTCGAACTTCGGCGAGCAATCGCCGTTGCCTTGCCCCCTCTCGTGCCCGGCCGACGCCACCCTGAGCTTCCCCACCTCTGCGCACAACTCCTCCGCTGCTTCCCCGGTCCCGCGCATCGCCGGAGCGCCGCCGCACCGTGGAACCCGAAGCCGCCATTGCCGACCATCATCCGGCCTTCTCCGGTAATCGCCGACCCCGCCACTGCACTCCCCTCGGTCCCCTCTCCCCGTTGCCGCCCTCGCCGCCGGCCGCCGGAGCGCCGGCGAGCTCCTTCCCCGAGCGCCACCACCGGCCGACCCCCCACGTCGGCTCCCTCGTGCGCACGTGGCCGCTGATGTGGCGCCATGTCGGCGCCACCTCGGCAAACCCCTGCCCCGTCAGCGCCACGCCCGCGCCAGTCCCTTCCCGTGCCACCTCAGCCGTCCTTCCCCTCCGTGGACTCGGTCACCCATCGCCGAAGCACCATCAGAAGATGCTCTAGAAGCAGAAGTGGGATCGGTGACTAAGGCCATCGACTGTGGCTTTGTCTTGCAAGAGACGATGTTGATCTCATGAGTCTTGAGGTGAGAGTACAACGCGTCAAGAGTCAAGATTGACATATCAGTCGTATCCTTGATGGTGGTCACCTTCATCTCCCAAACTCTGAGATTCAAGGCAGAAAGCATCAGACAAGTATTGTTTGAGTCTGAGTATATAAGACCAACAGCTCGGAGATTGCTCAAAATTTTGTGAAATCTGCCAAACCACTTATCTAAGGGCTCACAAGCAAACATCTTGAATTTGTTATATTCACGTTTGTACTGGTCCTGTAGGACAGTTTTGATCTGGGTAGTGCCCTCATGGTACGCATTGAGAGTTACCCAAACGTCGTATGCCAACGTGAGATGTGAGATGCGATCAAACTCACTTCCACTAAGACCTTAAATGATGATGTTCCTTGTCTTATCATTTGTCTCCACATCTAACGTATTCATAGTTGTGATGTGCTCATCGGCAGGAACAACAAATCTAGTCTTAACCTTTCTCCATATCGCGTAGCCTTGAGCCTATATGTAAGAATACATCCTACTCTTCTAAAAGGGATAGTCGATCCCATCGAAGAGAGGTGGTTTGGTTGAATACTTGTCTACTATCATAACTCTTAAGACCGGTTAAGATCTATGAGAAGAGTTAATCTGGCTCTGATACCATTAAGAACCAAAGATGATAATAGAAGGATGAATGGTGCCTTAAAATTCCTTCTAAGTATTTTCTAATCTATACTGCAATAGCAAGTGGAAGGGGACAGAGCAAGTTCATGGAGGCTCTCTGGAGGCTCTCTTCAGCACCTCTACGAGAGTAACTGTGGGAAATGGTAAGGCGGAAAATTTCTGGAAGACCAAATGGCTACAAGGATATGTTCCGAAGAAAAATGGCGAGAATTCAACGGAATCTTCATTTACACTTGTTGGAATATTTAGGAGGAGGGTAATAGCCACTTGTTCCATGAAGAATTCCTGGACGTGCAGTGCATCTGATCCAACAAGATGTCGACCAATTAAGAGTTCACAGCCAACATAGTCCCCTTTTGATCTGCTTTGATTTTTGGTGACTTTCTGGCCTTCTGTAATTTCTTTTGACTGTAAGGCTTGTTGATGTACACTCTTTTCTTCCTCGCTATAATGAAAGCAGATCTCCTACCAAACTTTCAAAAAAAAAAGACCTGCCTTCGCGCAATGGTTAATATGGGTGTGTATTCATTAAGGACCCAGCGAACATCCGCAAGATAACAAATTTTGAAAAAGAAATGTCCTCGCGACTCTACAATGAGATGTAACGACCGAATATGATTGAACCACCATCCAAAGAGCTCCTAGCGTAGAGAAGCACCGCTAAAACTGAAGGACCAAAGAAAGTAACAGAGGGAGTAAATAGTGTCTTAAAATTTTTCTTAAGTATTTTTAATCTTTATTCCAATAACTATAAGAAGCTATGAAGATCAAGAATAAAGAATAAATCAACAAGGAATGATTTGACTGATAAAAACCAGTGCGGTCAAAAAAATCAGAGTGGTCGAACTAAGACCAAAGTGGTCGAAAACCAACGAGGTCAAAAATCTGTGAGTGGTCAAAATAAAACCAGAGTGATCGACGACCAGTAAGTGGTCAAAAACCAATGTAGTTGAAAATTTGTGAGTAGTTAAAAAACCAATGTAGTCGAAATAAGACCAGAGTGGTTGACGATTAGTGAGTGGTCAAAAACCAATATGGTCAAAAACTTGTGAGTAGCCGAAACTCAATGTGGTCAAATTAAGACCACATTGAATAGGGGATGAACTGGGATTTCAGCACTATTTTACGAACGAAAAATCCATGTAACTTTTGATTCGTAGATCCACATGATACAAAAATTTACAGGTATCTTCTCTTGGATATTATGAACCTATTCCAACAAACGATCGTGAAAAATATTATTAAAGCTGAGACCTTTTTCAGTTTTAAGACAGACTGCATTGAACCTGATAAAAACCCAAAACGGTGAATAGAACTTGCTCATAGATGTATGATGACCAAGATAGTTCTAGATGTATTTTTCACATGTCGCAGCAAGTTAGAGCACCGACAAAATCAAACCAAAAATTTTCAAATCAAGAAATCACTTGAAAGATCAAAACCAACCAAAACTAAGACCAAACCAACCAAAACTAAGACCAAATCGATCAAAACATGAAATAGACAGGGGGATCATCAGAGATTGATGTATTGCTTGCTTAAGAAGGTAGGTTTTACAACCACTCCATCTCGGAGGATAAAGAGCACACACGACACTAACTCTCAAACCCTAACCTTAAACCTAAAGAAGAGAGCACACGAGTTGGGTTGGATAGATACCTTGCATGTCTCCATACCAACCCCCTTTTATAGGTGGGCAACTAGCCACCTACACCCCTTAATAGATCATATCCACTATTACATTGAGGGAAACTCGTTAACCCTACACACATAGGTTTTACTCACTTAAGTTCACTTATACATGCTTTTCAAAATGCATAAGTGTGCATCTACTAAATCCTTAGGCTTGATCCAACTAGCTCCACCTTGATCTAAACCATTCTCCAACACATCGCCCATATGCCGCGGTTTTGATCTAAGATGGTTTATGGTATTTTGGTCGAACTACCAAAATACCCTCCATTAACCCGGTCATCACCATCCTCTGTAAGCAATTATCATGCTTGCCACTTGTAGGTGCACCACTAGCTTGCCACGCGTCGCCAAGTCTCTCCCGTCCCGGTTCCACCATACCATCGCTCACTTGGCTCGTGCAAGCCACATGGCGCCATCCCGTCATTTGAACTTGCCTTCAACATTTCTCGCCTTTCTCGTACCATGCTTAAGCTCACCGTCTCAACAGGCATCCTCGATCGTTCTGGGCCTCAACTCCTCTATAAGCCTAGCCACGACTCTCGTTGTTGATCACAGTTGACTCCAAGTGACCTTGCACATCCAAAGACAAAGAAATCGTTTCCACGTGCAAGTTCTTCACAACTTGACCAACGTTAGTCAAACATGCATCATGAAGCCTTGATGCAATGACCCAAGTCATCCTAACTCAATCCAAGACAAGTCTTAAAATCCTCTATTTCTGCCCAAAGTCAATCCAGACAAAGTGCGAACTTTACAAAAACACTTGACCACTCCACAATCATTGCAATGGTTCATTACAATATTCTTCTGGACCTTCCCACATGATCCTTCAAAAACCATCGACACATTCTATTATCTAACTACTATTCAACGATATTTGGCTCCTCCTCAAGCTACCTCCGTCCCTCCCACGCTGAAAACCTCTCATCTCTACCATCCCAATTGCCCCGCCAGTCGACCTACAACTCCTTTACTGTCATTTGTGCCACCCATTGCTGTCACCCCTTACTTTCCAATTGAGAAATTTTGAACTTTCAAATTGGAAAATTGAACTTTTGATTAGAAAAATTGGGACTTTCGGAGTGGAGATTTCAACATGAAAATCTCCAAACTTTCAACTATGGACTCAAAAAATTTCAATTGGGACCAATTACCAACCGGAATTTTGGGAAACTTTCAGTTAAAAGTCACAACTTTCAACCCTACAAGCTCTGTCTTTTGGCGCTGGCAGGGCTAGAAGATCCGATTGAGAATAGAGAATAGAAGAGCCGAAGAAAGAGAACAAGCAGAGAGAGGGGGGGAGTAATAAAGTGGCTGGTGCTGTCGGTTGTGGCTAACAACATCACTGTTCTAACGCAAAACCAGGTATTGCTTCCAAAATCCGGTAGGGAACAAGGGTTTTCACCTGACGACGCGATCTGGTTTACTAGGTGCGCTAATCAACTTCCTGCAAACCGATAAAGAATAAAGATAGGATCCAACGAGGCATCGATCAAAGGCAACTTCTTTATAACCGCAGATGTGGTTGGGTTGAAAGCTACTAACGAACTACTGCTAGAGCACGAAAGTTAGATGTACATTGTAAAGATACAATGTAAATGCAAGGTAATGTAGATTGATTTGAGTTGGTGTGTGAAAGGCCCTTTTGAGTCCTTTTGGGCCGTTCATATTAACTTTTGTTGATAATTTTTTACTTTAAATTATAAGTAGTAACAGCTTAGAGTTGTATGGAGAAAGAGAAATTTATGTGCGATTATGGCCGATATAAATAAAATCATTACATTATGTATTACAATTGACTAGTAGACTCCGTCTTAAAAAAGACATTCTGTTTAAAATCCAATTACTGTAGAAAATATATTTACTATAAAAAATAGTTTTTAGAAATCCATATAAACAAGGGGCATCTCATTGCATTTGTCTCTAGGCCGTCGTAGAGTATGTATCTTAACCAAAGAATCTTGTTAGTTGTAGTTGGATTCAGTAGTCACATCTATCTCCGAGTTTAAATAGAGTTAATCCAATCATCGGTATCTTTCACCCAAGGTAAGGGCCCCTTTTAACTAAACCTTTTAGAGTTTGTAATCTTGTTTTTAATTTAATGGTCATGTACGAGTTTGGTGGTCATGGTCATGTACGAGTCATGGTGGTAGTCGTATTCGAGTTCGAGTCGGATTGTTGAGTTCGTGCCGTAGTAATTGTTGTAATCGAGTCTGCTTCATAGTCGTAGAGCAGGATATAAAGGGCAGAGCATTGTACCAAGAGGCAATGAGAGATGAAGCCAATGCGATCGGTGTGATCGAGAGGCAAGGGAAAACAGAGAGAGATCAGGGTGATCATAGCTATCGATATGATCGAGAGAAAGAAATAAAGAAGAGAAGAGTGGTTTAGCTCTGAAAAATCTATCAAGCTCATCGTGTTCACATACGTGGTCGTAAATGGAGTTACGACCACGATTGGCGAGTGGAGGTGTACGCAGGAGTAGCACACATGGTCGTAAGCGAGTTACGACCATAGTCACAGAGCGAGAAGACGTGGTCATAAGCGACCACAGCGGGAAGATGTGGTCGTCAAGGAGTTATGACCATGGTCATGAAGCAGCTAATGTGGTTGAAAGGGTTATGACAACGGCAGTCGATAAAGCCTTCAGCGTGGTTGACAAAATCACTGCGTGGTCATAACCGAGTAACAACTACGGTGACCGACCGTGGTCGAAGGAAGTGCAACGCAGCGACGGTGAACGTGGTTGTAAGTTCAGCTGAAGTTACGAGTACGCAATCAGAGCTGGGAGACGTGATCGAAGAGGTCACAACGTGGTCGTAACAACTGTCAGGGTGGTCGGAGAACCAACAGAGTGGTCATAACGACTCAGGAGGTGGTCGTAGCGATAACAGCATGGTCATATGATTGCAGTGAGTGGTCGTAAGACTGCAACAAGTGGTATCAGAGCCTATTGATCTTGGTAATTTTTGAAGATCATGGGTGATAAGGCGAAGGCCCAAGGTGGGCTAATCTCCCTCTAGCACCCTCTCCTGACAACCGACAATTATCCGGTATGGGCAATGAAGATGAAGGTGAACATATGCACCTAGGGAGTCTAGGGTGCAGTCGATCCAAAGGGGAAGGATAAGGAGGTGGATAACAAGGTGGATGTCACATCCCAAAATTTGCTTTTTGGAAAAATTTAAATTCAAATTAATTATTTTAAAGTAATTGGATTTTATTTGGCTTTTCTGAATTTTCTGGAATTTAAAACCTATTTTTAAAAATTAAAAAGTAAGTCAAAGTATAAAATTAAATACCAACAGAAGTTGGAAATAATTTTATTCAGTCCAAAATATGTCCAGGAGCTTCTGTGAATTTTTCTGGAATTTTTGGAGGTATTTTCATATTTTTCTGAGGCCTAAATATTTTTCTAGCATTTTCTGAAAATCAAAATCAAATTATGAAAATAAAATCTAACTCCTCTCTCCGGCGACGCGTGGCGGCCCCGATCCGTCCATCGCCGCCGCTGGGCCATCCCGCCACTCCTCTCTCTCCCTCGCCGAAGCGGGCCCGCCCGTCGGCCCCCTTCCTCCTCCTCGCCCGACGCGTGGACGGCTTGGATGAGCGCGTCCGCGCCCGCCGATCTGCCGTCCGTCTCCATTTAAACGCACCGCGCTCGATCACCTTCCCACGTGGCTGAAATCGCGCCGCCCGCACCCGCCTCTCTCCTCTCGGCGCGGCGGGTCCCGCTGTCGGGCCCTTCGTCTCGCATGACGCCGGACTCTTCCTCCTTTCTATTTCTTCCAAGAAACCGCGACGAATCCAAACCAAATTCTATCTCTTCCTTCGATTCGCTCGGGATTTGAATTGCGGGAGATAAGCTTCTTATCCTGTTTGAATCTAGACTCGCGTCGCCTCCGACGGCTTATCCCCAATTCAAGCGGACGCGCCGACTCCGTTGAGGAATTCCCGCACCCACGCTCCTCTCGCTCCTATAAATACCCCTCGACCTCCGCCTCTCCCGCACCACCTTCCAACGCCCTCCACCGCTCCGAGCCCCGAGACGCCCGCGGAAGTTTCTCTCCCCGAGCCCCGCCCAACTCCGGTGAGCCTTCCCGCCGCCTCGGACCTCTCGAGCCCGTAGCGCCACCTACGCCTTCTCCGAGCATCGGTGGATCTCTTGGGCACCTCGCCACCTCTCCCGTCGCCGAGCGCCGCCGCACCGAGCACCCGAGCCGCTCCGCCGCTTCCTCGCCGCGCCACCTCCGTTCGTCCCGAACTTCGCCGACCCTCCAACCAACCCCTTCGCACGTAGATTACAATCTACGATCACCCGAGCACGCCCGCCTTCCCTCGCCGCCGCCGACGCCTCGACTATCGCCGCCGGGCCCCGGCGGTACCCCTCAAGAGGGTTACCTACCCACTATGGGTAGGCAACGCCTCCCGCCCACTGCTAGCACCGCCGCTCGTTTCCACTTGACTCCTCGGCGCGCTCGAGCCTCCGGCCCGCACGCCGAGGTTGAGTTTTTCTTCGTTTATTCGTGTCCGGCAAGTGGGCCCCACACGCCGCCGCCGGCTGCGCGCCAGCACTGCCGCTCGGGTCCCACTGCGTCGACCTCGACAAGTGGGTCCAGATCCCTGGGTCCCACCGCGCTGACCAGCAGATGAGGTCAGCGGCGAGGGTCCCACATGTCGGTGACCGCGGAGGTTATCGTTCATGGGCCCCACCTGTCGATTCTCGGAATAAAATAAAAGATTAACAATTAAGAATCCCAGTGGGCCCCACCTGTCAGAAATTTTCGAATTTCTGGATTTATTCAAGCTGAGAATTTCAAATGATCATAACTTTCTCATTTTAACTCCAATTTCAGCCATTCAAATTTCTAAATTCATCTAAAATCATGATCTACCCAAATATGGCCTCTTTTGAATTTTTGGATTTTATTTGAATTTCGTGTGTATTTATTTGCTTTGTTTGCTTCATTGCTTATCGCGTAGATTCCAACGTTGTCGACGATCCCTCCACCCAACAGCAAGAAGACCCAGAGAATCTGCAAGAAGGCAAGTCTCCTTTGATCATCTTGAACCTATGATTTTAAAAGATTTTTATTATTTTAAATATTGTGCATTGCTATTTACATAAAATGATAGTTCAAGTCTTAGGATATAGTTAATCCAACTTTGTTATACCCTCCATTGCAATTGAATGCCATGTACCATTGTAACCCTAGAGATTTCCTTTGTCTCATTAATGAGAATATTATATTTACTTGTTGATGTTAGTATGGTAGTATAATGCTTAGTCCCATTGCTCAACACTTTAGAAAATATTGAAAAGGGGAAATTATGATTTATGGTAATAATCTTGTGTTTGCAAACTTAGTGGTAATTGGAGATGCCACTGTTCTTTTAAAGTAAAATAAAATGTGAAAGTTGATTTAGATTAGGTGGATGGTCGATTGGCTTGGTGCGCTTAGCACGAGATCTTGTTAAGTGTCCTGCTCCACCCTAGTCAATTAAGGACCGACGCTTGTGTTTGTCCGCATCGAGCATTAACCGCATAAGCACAAGTCTATATGGGTACGACCTAGGTGACTAACTTATGATAGTCTAGTTTAGGTGCCACCATGGAAAGTGGGTGCCGTGGATGGACCGTTATTCACGGTGAGGGACAGGATTTCTCGTACTCATATGGCGCAAGAGGGGCTTCTGTTGGGCAGTTAGCCTACTGCGGTGAAACCTCAGCGGGTGGTATCTAGCTAGATTAGAGTAAGGTAAAGGCTTTGTGGTATTTTATCCGGTCTCATGCCAAAGGAAGCGTGTTGACTTTTAGGATAATTTATCTCTTGTGGGTAAAGTTGTACAACCTCTGCAGAGTGTAAAACTATTCGAATAGCCGTGCCTACGGTCAAGGGCGGCAAGGAATGCATTCACATGGTAGATTTCTGGTTTTGGTTTTAAAATCAAATGTTTTGTATTCCGAGAGTGGAGGAACTCTCGGAAGGGTATCTGGCGGTTGGAGCAGAGAGGTGGATGTAACCCGCAGATTAAATTTGTTCAAGTTGTTAGCTAGTGTTGGTAGTTGGAACCTTCACTAGAGAGTTAATGATAATTCTGTTAAAAACAAATACTTGTTAAATTGATGCCTTTAAAATAATTAAAAGTAATTAAAGTTTAAAATGTTGCTTTGTGCAAAAGAACCATATAACCTTCCTTTGTTAAGCCCTGCATCTATGCATTTTTCCCAAGACTTGCGAGTACTTTATGTACTCACATGCTACACTCAAAAACAAATCTCGAAGAAGTTGAAGCTCAAGAAGGAGATTACGACTCTCGCTTCGCTTGTGGTCGTGATGGATTCTTCCCGAGGACTAGGTCACGTTTCCCACCAATTGCCCGTGGCGAATTGATGGGTCGCCTCAGTTTTAATTGCTTCCGCTGTGTTTGATTGTGCGAGGTCTTAAACCTCCTTGTAATAATGAGACCGGTGGTCGTACTCTTATTTATTGTAATAAATCGTTGATGGTGATGTTTTCCATTCTGCTTGACCGTGCACTAGCTTTGATCTGGGACTAGTGTTTGAATACACAGAGGGTCCGGTTCGAAATCCGGTCCCGGCAGAGATGGTATCGAGCCAATTTGATCAGAGGACGTGACCTAGATTAGGAATGGCAAACCATAAGGACTTATATTTATAAAAGAGTATATTAAAAATGTGTAAGCTTCTTTGCTTCTACTCTCTTCCTACTTAGAATCTCGTTCTTGTCTCCAACTCCATTTGTTAAAACTTTTACTAATCTTTTCTTTCACTCAACTTTGTAGATGGTCGGTTCATCCTCCGCGCCCGTGGGAATACTACTCACATGGAGAGGATGCTTTGGAGCATTCGCTAGCCTTCTCCGCGGTGATGCGATGTCCGAGTACCGTCACCGCCCATCTTCGGGTCGGAGACGCGGATCTGGATCGAGACTCTTGGACGATGGAGGTATTCCTGTATGCACGGAAGAGGAATTCAAGTCCCACACCTACCCCATCAAGCACCCTCGGTCCCATTGTTTCGATCTTTGTCGCCCAGACGCAAAGACGCTCGCCATTGACGAGTTGTGCCACTGCACAAAGATGCTGTGACATCAGCCCTTTTGCTTCTTCATCAACCTCGCCCGAGACAGAGGTATCCAGATCCCTTTGATATTCCAATGACGATCCTCGATCGTCACATCAGTGCAGCTCACCCGGCGATGGCGATCACTTATGCTAGAGCTCAGAGGAGATTGGACAACTTCGATGCTTCTCACCTCCGGCTACCAGCATTCGGACACACTTCGCAAGACAGCTTCTCGAGCGAGCAAACTGAGTTTGAGCTGGGGCGCCTTAGGCCGCAGACTAACTACACGCCGCCTTCACCGCAGCTAACTACACGCCGTCTTCTCCAAAGACCACCGTCATCCCCAACAACCCGGCACCACTCGACTCCGGGACTCCGCATCGATGACGGACGCAAGAAGGTGCGACGCCCCAGTCCGCCCCCTGTCATTACTCTCAAGAAGCGCAAGCCTTCTCCTTCCCGTTCTCGGCCGATCGCCTCGGGCCGTGTCGTGTCTCGGCCGAGTGTGACTGCTCACGCCACCACGTGAGAGCGCCAGAAGACCGGAGGAGGATCCGAAGAGGACCCTGAAGAAGACCCTGAGGAGCGCATCTTTGGAGAGGATTAGTAGTCTTTTGAGTCCGTAGTACCCAAATAAAATGTCCGCGTCCTTAGAACGCTTATTGTTATGTTTTGGTGTGCTAGATGGACTGTACCAGGCCTATGTGCACTTGTGGTACAGCCATCCTTGGAGTTATCTTGATTTTAATAAAAGTTTTTCCCTAAGTGGTTGCTAGTTCTTTCTTGTGTGTTGGCTTGGGATGTGGTTTAGTTCCCCTAATCTCTTACCTTTGCTATTTCCCTCTTACCTTCTGCTAACCTAAACCGCTTGAGATGGTGAACACGAGGAGCAACCACAGCACTGTGACGCCAACAACCACCGGAGGACAACATTCCACCACCTCCGCTGGCCCCCAACTTGGAGCAAATGATGGCTATGCAGTGCGAGCTACTTCAAGCTCTCGCCTGTAACCAAGTGCACAAATTTCAAAGAGCACCCAACCAGCACCCCAGTCTAGATTGAGGGAATTCATGAGGACAAGGCCTCCCACTTTTGCCGGATCAGTGGATCCCTTGGAGGCAGATGATTGGATCAAGGATGTGGAAAGAAAATTGGTCCTAGCTCAGTGCAACGATAATGAAAAGGTGTTGTACGCTGCTCATCAGCTCAAGGGAATTGCTGCTAATTGGTGGGAGAATTACCGCGCCGCCCATCAAAATGCACAAGCCATCACTTGGGAGGAGTTTGTCGAAGCTTTCCGCACTGCGCATATTCCTACGGGAATAATGGACATGAAGAAGAGAGAGTTCTACCAGCTGCAACAAGGGAACCTTAGCGTTTCCGAATACCTGAACAAATTCACCCAACTATACAGGTATGTGTCTGAAGAGATCACATCGGAGGCAACGAAGATCTGGAGGTTCATGCAAGGACTCGACCCCAACCTCAAGGTGCAGCTAGTGTCGAATGATTTTCCAACCTTCCAACACATGGTGAACAAGGCCTTTGTACAAGAAGATGCTCAACGTCAACTGTATGAAAGTAGGAAGAGAAAGTTTCAAGCTCAGCAGGGTGCGAGTGGTTCCCGATTCCGCCCTAACCCACCTCAGTTCCATAGAACCTCAGAACCAATTGTGCCAAGGACTCCATTCACTGGACCTCGCCCAAACTCACAAGTTCCCCGAACGGGCAATGGTGTTCAACCCAGCAGAGCGGACTTCAGCAGCAGGAGTGCAAGGTGCTTCAACCGCAAGAACATGGGGCATTATGCTAGCAATGTCCCGAAGCGCCCACCGTGACCCCGGTTCGCTTCAATTTGGGAACGACACCAAGACGAACTCCAAATGCAGGACAAGGCCGTGGGACCCTCGGACTCAAGGGCTCCGCAAGTGGTAAGCAGAGGACATCTCAATCATGTGACCGCTGAAGCAGCCGGGATGCACTGACGTAGTTCGGGTAAGTTCCTTGTCAACTCGAGACTGCATCAAAGATTATTTGATTCTCGAGCTTCGCATTCTTTTGTGTCAAAAGATGTGGTTGAAAGATATAATTGGGATGTGCGTGACTACAGAACCCCATGCTAGTCCAATCCTGGAAAGGAAATGAGGACTAACACGGTTTGCCCTAACGCAATCGTGAATATTAATGGAGTTAAGTTCCTAGCAAATCTTATTATAATAGACTCCAAGGGTTTAGATATAATACTTGGTATGGATTGGTTAGCCAAGTATAAAGGAAAGATAGATTGTGCCGACTGTCTTTGTTACTCTTACCAACACTAAGGGATACAAGTACGGTTTCATCAAAGGCACATTCCTGTAAGGTGGGTAAGATAAATATTTGAAGGGAATCACCTTGGAGAAGGTGCCGATAGCATGTGAATACCTGATGTATTCCTCAAGATTTGCCAGAATGCCACCAGATAGGAAATTGAGTTTGTTATCAACTGCACTGCACGCCCCGATTTCAAGAGACCCTACCGTATGTCCGCAAACGATTTGGTGAAGTTAAGAAGCGATTGAAGGGTTGCTAGATAAAGGATTTGTAAGACCCAGCTCGTCACCTGGGAGCACCAGATCGCTAGTAAAGAAGAAAGATGGTAGTCTTCGCATGTGTGTGGACTATCGATCATTGAATGATGTGACTATTAAGAACAAGTACCCTTTACCTGCAATAGATGATCTGCTTGATCGCTTGAAAGGATCATGTGTATTCTCTAAGATTGACCTTCGATCGATATCACCAATTGAAGTTAAGACCGAGGACATACCCAAGACCGCATTTGCCACCCGTTATGGATTGTATGAGTATACAAAGTGATGTCTTTCGGTCTAACCAATGCCCCAAAGATACTTCATGAATCGATGAATAAGGTGTTCATGGAATATTTGGATAAGTTTGTGGTTGTATTCATAGATGATATTTTGATATATTCCAAGAATGAGGAAGAACATGCAGAACATTTGAGGATAGTTTTGGAAAAGCTCAGAAAATCAGTTGTACGCCAAGTTCGAGTAAGTGTGAGTTTTGGTTGAAGAAAGTAGCTTTCTTGGGCCATGTGATTTCGTGGGAGGAGTCTCCGTGGACCCGGAAAAAGTTAATGATGTGCTCAATTGACACAACCAAAGTCGATCCGAGATCGGAGTTTTCTTGGATTGGTGGATACTATCGCCGATTTATTGAAGGTTTCTCCAAGCTCGCAAGACCTCTCACCCGCTTCTTTGAAGAAGGAAAAGAAGTTTGAATGGAGTAAACCATGTGAGGATAGTTTCAAGAGTTGAAGAAAGGTTAACTTCTGCACTGTGTTGACGCTTCGACATTAGGAAGGATTTCAAGTCTTCGTGATGCGTCAAGGCGGGGACTAGGCGTGTCTCGATGCAAGAAAGAAAGGTAGTAGCATATGCCTCAAGGCACCATGACCCCATGAAGGAAATTACCCAACGATGATTTAGAGCTCACGCCGTAGTGCATGCACTGAAAATATGGAGGCATTACTTGATTGGTAAATCTGTGAAATTTACACGGATCACAAGAGTTTGAAATATATATTCACTCAACCCGATCTCAACATGAGGCAAAGGAGATGGCTTGAGTTAATAAAGGATTATGATATTGGAATACATTATCATCCTGAAAGGCTAATATGGTAGCGTATGCCTTGAGCGAAAGAGTTATTGTGCCAAGTCAGGATTAAGGACAGATGCCCGCCTCTTCAAGAAGAGTTCCAACGGCTCAACCTAGAAGTAGTGGAGGAAGGATTTTTAGCCACTTTGGAAGTTCAACCAACCTTAGAAGATCAAATCAGAGCAGCTCAAAAGGAGGACAAGTATGTCCAGGAGATCAGAGATAATATGAAGAAAGGAAAAGCTTCGGGATTTTCAGAGGATGAAAAAGGTACCCTTTGGTTTGGGAAAAGAATTATTGTGCCTGAAAAGAAAGAGGTAAAGGAGCTAATATTGAAGGAAGCTCATGAATCTGATATTCAATTCATCCCAGGCGCACCAAGATGTACCAAGATCTCAAGGGAAGGTATTGGTGGTCAAGTATGAAACGAAATTGCAGAATCACGTAGCCTTGTGCGATGTATGCCAACGGATTAAAGTGAACACGAGAGACTGCGGGACTTCGCAGCCATTGCAGATCCCCGAGTGGAAATGGGAAGAAATTGGTATGGATTTTATAACTGGATTACCAAGAACCAAAACAGGCACGATTCAATTTGGGTTATAGTGGATCGTTTGACAAAAGTCGCCATTTCATTCCAAAGAAAGACCACATACTCCGGGATAGACTTGCGAGTTGTACATGTCAAGAATTGTGTGCTTGCATGGGATCCCAAAGAAGATTGTGTCGATCGAGGAACCCGCCACTTGAGATTTTGGCAAAACTACATGAACTTTTGGGCACCAACTTAAACTTCAAGACAAACTTATCATCCATGCATGGATGGTCAAACAGAAAGAGTAAATCAAATCCTGGAAGACATGTTGAGAGCTTGTGTACTGGCAAACAAGAGTAATTGGGATCAGAGTTTGCCCTATGCAGAGTTCTCCTACAACAATAGTTATCAATCCAGTTTGCAAATGTCTCCCTTCAAGCCCTATACTACAGAAGTGTAGGACTCCATTGTATTGGAAGGAAACAGGAGAAGGACAAGTGTTTGGACCAGATGTGCTGAAGCAAGCGAGAAGAACAAGTTCGTCTAATCCAGATGATTAAAAACAGACAAACCGCATGAGAAAAGTTATGCGCATAATCGACGAGAAGCTTAGAATTCGTGCACTGGGATCATGTCTACCTCAAGGTGTCACCTCTCAAGGGAATGAGACGTTTTGGAGTTAGTGGAAAGCTTGCTCCTAGATTCATTGGACCCTTTCCAGTGGTAGCAAAGCGAGGAGAAGTTGCTTACCGCTTGGAGCTTCCACCTCAATCACAAAAGTGCATGACATTTTCCATGTGTCTCAATCGAGGAAATGTCTCCGAGTGCCGAAGAATGACGTCACTAGAAGAAGTAAATGTGAATGAGGACCTAACTTATCCCGAGTATCCCGTGAAGATATTGGAGGAGTCGAACGTCTGACGCGAAACAAGGTCATCAAGTTCGTAAAGTGCGGTGGAGCAACCATTCGAATCGGAGCGACTTGGGAACGTGAAGAGGATCTAAAAGAAGAGTTCCCGACCTTTTCCCGATCCGTCCGAATCTCTGGGTCGAGATTCTTTCTAAGGGGGTAGGTTTGTCACATCCCAAAATTTGCTTTTGGAAAAATTTAAATTCAAATTAATTATTTTAAAGTAATTGGATTTTATTTGGCTTTTCTGAATTTTCTCGAATTTAAAACCTATTTTTAAAAATTAAAAAGTAAGTCAAAGTATAAAATTAAATACCAACAGAAGTTGGAAATAATTTTATTCAGTCCAAAATATGTCCAGAGCTTCGTGAATTTTTCTCGAATTTTTGGAGGTATTTTCATATTTTTACGAGGCCTAAATATTTTTCTAGCATTTTCTGAAAATCAAAATCAAATTATGAAAATAAAATCTAACTCCCCTCTCTCGGGCGACGCGTGGCGGCCCCGATCCGTCCATCGCCGCCGCTGGGCCATCCCGCCACTCCTCTCTCTCCTCTCTGCGAGCGGGCCGCCCGTCGGCCCACCTTCCTCCTCCTCGCCCGACGCGTGGGCGGCTTGATGAGCCGCGTCCGCGCCCGGCCGATCTGCCGTCCGTCTCCATTTAAACGCACCGCCGCTCGATCGACCTTCGCCCACGTGGCTGAAATCCGCGCCGCCCGCACCGCCTCTCCTCTCTCGCCGGCAATGGTCCCGCTGTCAGGCCCTTCGTCTCGCGGACGCGACTCTTCCTCCTTTCTCTTTCTTCCGAAGAAACCGCGACGAATCCAAACCAAATTCTATCTCTTCCTTCGATTCGTTCGGGATTTGAATTGCGGGAGATAAGCTTCTTCCCCTGTTTGAATCTAGACTCGCGTCGCCTCGACGGCTTATCCCAATTCAAGCGGACGCGGCCGCCGACTCAGTTGAGGAATTCCCGCACCCACGTTCCCTCCGCTCCTATAAATACCCCTCGACCTCGCCTCTCCCGCACCACCTTCCAACGCCCTCCACCGCTTCTCGGAGCCCCGAGACGCCCGCAGCCGAAGTTTCTCTCTCCCGAGCCCCCCAACTCCGGTGAGCCTTCCCGCCGCCTCGGACCTCTCCGAGCAGTAGCCGCCACCTCACGCCTTCTCCGAGCACGGTGGATCTCTTGGGCACCTCGCCACCTCTCCCGTCGCCGGGCGGAGCGCCGCCGCACCGAGCACCCGAGCCGCCTCGCCGCTTCCTCGCCACGCCACCTCCGTTCGTCCCGAACTTCGCCACCCCTCCAACCGAACCCCCTTCGCACGTAGATTACAATCTACGCATCACCCGAGCACGTCCGGCCTTCCCTCGCCGCCGGCGCCGACGCCTCCGACCATCGCCGCCCGGGCCCCCGAAGGTACCCCTCAAGAGGGTTACCTACCCACTATGGGTAGGCAACGCCTCCCCGCCCACCTGGCTAGCACCGCTCGCTCGTTTCCACTTGACTCCCTCGGCGCGCGTTCGAGCCTCCGCCCGCACGCGAGGTTGAGTTTTCTTCGTTTATTCGTGTCCGGCAAGTGGGCCCCACACGCCGCCGCCACGGCTCGCGCCGCCACTGCCGCTGGTCCCACATGCGTCGACCTCGACAAGTGGGTCCGGATCCCAGATGGGTCCCACCTGCCGGTGACCAGCGAGATGAGGTCAGCGACAGAGGGTCCCACATGTCGCTGACCGCGGAGGTTACCGCTTCAGTGGGCCCCACCTGTCAGATTCTCGGAATAAAATAAAAGATTAACAATTAAGAATCCCAGTGGGCCCCACCTGTCAGAAATTTTCGAATTTCTGGATTTATTCAAGCTGAGAATTTCAAATGATCATAACTTTCTCATTTTAACTCCAATTTCAGCCATTCAAATTTCTAAATTCATCTAAAATCATGATCTACCCAAATATGGCCTCTTTTGAATTTTTGGATTTTATTTGAATTTCGTGTGTATTTATTTGCTTTGTTTGCTTTGCGTTTATCGCGTAGATTCCAACGTTGTCGACGATCCTCCACCCAACAGCAAGAAGACCAGAGAATCTGCAAGAAGGCAAGTCTCCTTTGATCATCTTGAACCTATGATTTTAAAAGATTTTTATTATTTTAAATATTGTGCATTGCTATTTACATAAAATGATAGTTCAAGTCTTAGGATATAGTTAATCCAACTTTGTTATACCCTCCATTGCAATTGAATGCCATGTACCATTGTAACCCTAGAGATTTCCTTTGTCTCATTAATGAGAATATTATATTTACTTGTTGATGTTAGTATGGTAGTATAATGCTTAGTCCCATTGTTCAACACTTTAGAAAATATTGAAAAAGGAAATTATGATTTATGGTAATAATCTTGTGTTTGCAAACTTAGTGGTAATTGGAGATGCCACTGTTCTTTTAAAGTAAAATAAAATGTGAAAGTTGATTTAGATTAGGGTGGATGGCTGGATTGGCTTGGTGCGATTAGCACGAGATCTTGTTAAGTGTCATGCTCCACCTAGTCAATTAAGGACCGACGCTTGTGTTTGTCCGCATCGAGCATTAACCGCACAAGCACAAGTCTATATGGGTACGACCTAGGTGACTAACTTATGATAGTCTAGTTTAGGTGCCACCAGTGGAAAGTGGGTGCCGAGGATGGACCGGTTATTCACGGTGAGGGACAGATTTCTTTGACTCATATGGCGCAAGAGGGGCTTGGTTCGGGCGGTTAGCCTACCTGCGGTGAAACCTCAGCGGGTGGTATCTAGCTAGATTAGAGTAAGGTAAAGGCTTTGTGGTATTTTATCCGGGTCTCATGCCAAAGGAAGCGTGTTGACTTTTAGGATAATTTATCTCTTGTGGGTAAAGTTGTACAACCTCTGCAGAGTGTAAAACTATTCGAATAGCCGTGCCCACGGTCAAGGGCGGGCAAGGAATGCATTCACATGGTAGATTTCTGGTTTTGGTTTTAAAATCAAATGTTTTGTATTCCGAGAGTGGAGGAACTCTCGGAAGGGTATCTGGCGGTTGGAGCCGAGAGGGTGGATGTAACCCGCAAATATTAAATTTGTTCAAGTTGTTAGCTAGTGTTGGTAGTTGGAACCTTCACTAGAGAGTTAATGATAATTCTGTTAAAAACAAATACTTGTTAAATTGATGCCTTTAAAATAATTAAAAGTAATTAAAGTTTAAAATGTTGCTTTGTGCAAAAGAACCATATAACCTTCCTTTGTTAAGCCCTCGCATCTATGCATTTTTCCCAAGACTTGTGAGTACTTTATGTACTCACATGCTACACTCAAAAACAAATCTCGAAGAGTTGAAGCTCAAGAAGGAGATTACGACTCATCGCTTCGCTTGTGGTCATGATGGATTCTTCCCGAGGACTAGGTCACGTTTCCCAGTCAATTGCCTGTGGCGAATTGATGGGTCGTCCTCGAGTTTTAATTGCTTCCGCTGTGTTTGATTGTGCGAGGTCTTAAACCTCCCTTGTAATAATGAGACCGGTGGTCGATACTTTTATTTATTGTAATAAATCGTTGATGGTGATGTTTTCCATTCTGTTTGACTGTGTGCACTAGCTTTGATCTGGGACTAGTGCTGTAATACACAGAGGGTCCGGGTTCGGAAATCCGGGGTCCCGACAGTGGATCAGGCGATTTTGCCCATCGTCTACCAGGCGGTGCCAGATGCGATGATGTATCAGCTCATCGGCAAGGAGACAGCACGAGAGGCGTAGGAGATGCTGCAGACGATGCACGAGGGCATTGATCGTGTGAAGGAGGTGCGGCTCTAGAATTTGCGAAGCGAGTTCGAGAATCTCAAGATGGAAGAGACCCAGTCGGTGGATTAATTTGCCAACAAGTTGACTTCGTTGCACAATCAGATTAACTCTCTTGGCGATAAGATGGAGGAATCTATGGCAGTGAAGAAGTGCCTGCGCATGCTTCTAGAGAAGTATATACCTGTTGTCACCACACTTATATACTGCTCTGATCTGGACAAGAAGAAAATAGAGGAGATCACCGGCAACTTCAAGGCGCATGAGGAGTTACTGAAGGGGTTTCAGTCACGTAACAAGCAGGGATCTCAGACTCACAATGAGTAGGTGTTGCTAGTAAAGGGAGATCCGAGGGACGGTCGTGGCTCATCAAACAACTGCGGGAGGTGGCACAATCGAGGCGGCCAGAGTAGCCGAGGTGGCAAAGGTGGTCATGGAGACAAGACTGGGTAAGGTGGTGGTGACTGATCCCATAATATGTCACATGTCAAGTGCTTTGAATGTGGTGAATACGGGCACTACATGTCAGGATGCCGCAGCCATATAAAGTGTTTCAACTGTAACGAGTACGGGCACTATGTTTCGAATTGTCAAAGCAAGAAGAAGGACGGGGAGATGAACCTCGCCCAAGACAAAAAAGAAGATGAAGAACCAAGGCTACTTCTCTCCTCATATGTTGAAAAGGTGTTGGTCATGGTGATACTGAATGAGGAGAATGTAGTTCCAAAACTACACATGAAGGAAAGTAGCTACAATCACACGGATCAGTAGTACTTGGACAATGGAGCAAGAAACCACATGACAAGATATCGCTCCATGTTTCATGAGCTCGACAAGAAGGTTTAGAGCAGGGTCAAGTTTGGCGATGGCTCCACGGTGAAGATAGGAGGCAAAGGAACGATAATGTTGCAATGTAAGAATGAGATTAGAAGTTGTTGATAGGGATTTACTTTATACCAAGTTTGTGCAACAACATACTTAGCCTCGGACAGATGATAGAAAGAGGGTGCAGAGTGGTACTGTAGGATTTCTTGCATGTGTACGACAAGAACAAAGATCTGTTGATGAAAGTGAAGAGATCTCCAAATTGGTTGTACAAGATTTCTTTGAAAACATGTAAACGGATTTGTGCGAAGAGATGCACGGATGGACAAGGTGCAAAGGTTGCAGGCAGTAGCTCGGGTGACGATGCACATGTAGGCATGCATGACGGTAGTCTTGTCAGCAAGGCGTCTTGCCGCAAGACGCAGCGGGCCGTTATGGCCCGTGTAATAAACGGGCCGTGCCGTGCCATGCCGGCCCGGGCACGGTTAAGGCTAAACGGGCCGTGCCGGCCCGGCTAGCCCGTTTAGCTGAAAAATGAAAAAAAAGAAGAAAAATTATAGAAAATTAAGAAAAATTGTAAAAAAATTGTAGAAAATTCAAAAAAATATAGAAAATTGTAGACATTGTTAATCATAAAAAAAATATTTGCAATGACACAATGAGCTTTATTAACTTATTAAATTACATGGGATGACTGCCTCATTAAAAACTTTACCAAGTAAAAAAACTCAATTTGAGAAAACCTTGGTAAAGAAAAAAGAGTACAGTCTATAAAACTCATTAGTGACTACATGTGAAGAAAATATTGAAAATCCTATTCATTGCTATCTAAATACAAATTCTCAAAAGATTCTTCTAAATCTTTATTATCTGCAGTATGTTGGAGTCTTGATTCAGCTTGTTCCCAGTCATTGACGGTCAGAAGTACTTCGATCATCTCATTGGAGAGACTTGTTTGTTGCTCCTCGATTATTCTTCCGGAAAGACTGAATGCTAACTCCGAGGAGACTGTAGAGACAGGAACAGTCAACACATCCCGCGCTAATATGGATAGCACCGGATATGATACCTTCTGGGTTTGCCACCATGAGAGGATGTTCAACTCCTGCTCAAAGCTGACGCTATCAATGTTGAGATAGCTTGATAGGTCTCCAGTGCTTTATCGTCTTCCTCCTCCTAACTGTTGTGTACCTGCACCTGCACGAGAACTAGACGAAGAACCAAAAATCTTGCCCCATTGCATAGCCCTCCTAGAGGTGCTAGGGACTACTAGGGGTCTTTTCAAATGCACAGACCCAAACTTATTTTCATATTTATCATATACCTCATATAATTTATTCTTAACTAATGTAAAGTATGAACAATAGTTTAAATCGGTAGCCTCACTTAAAACTTGTAAAACATTTATAAATCCTTGGAGTTTAGCCCTAGGATCCAAAATAAAAGCGAATGCATATAAAATAGGAATTTCTCTCCAATATTTTAAAAACTTAGTTTTCATGGCAACTACGGCATCCCGTAGTATAGGATCATTTTCAAAAGCCTTTAGGTGAGTAGCAATTTCAACAATATTATGAACAATTATTGGAGATGTAGGGTAATATACTCTAGAAAGACAAACTGTAGCTTTATGAAAAATTTCTAAAAAAGAAAATATTTTTTCACCAACAACCCAATCGTCCTCAGTAAGTTCAGGGTCTCTAACTTGGGTTCTACTGGAGGAGCTACGAGATTGATGGCTTTGGGTGTGAAGGAAAACAGATAATATGCTCTTATATGGCAATATATGTTTAAGCATAAGGTAAGTAAAGTTTCATCTAACAGGCATGTCTAAACCAAATTTTCTAGGACGAACATTCATTGCTACGCAAAAACTCTTATATGCGGCTATTCGTTGGTTAGAACAATTAATAAATGAAATTGCATCTCTAAAAGAATCAATACAAGCATTTAATCTTTTTAAACCGGATTTAACAATAAGATTAATAATATGACAAGCACAACATTGATGCAATAAGAAAGAGTGTGCATAAGTATTAAACAAAGGAGTAAGAATTTCCATAACTTTAGTGTTTGCAGTTGCATTATCTAAAGTTATAGAAAAAAATTTATCCGTGAGGCCAAAATCTTCTAGAACTTTAATAATACTTTCTGCAATATTTTCAGCACTATGTGAAATATTAATTAATTTAAATCCTATAATTCTTTTTTCCATTATCCAGTCATCATTAACATAATGAGCAACAACACTAATATAATCCTCTCTAGCCCTACCACTCCATATATCAGAAGTCAAAGCAATAGAGAATGTACATGTATGAAATATTTCTTTCAATTTATCATGACAATTGTTATAATATTTAATTAAATCTCTAGTTGTTGTTTGCCTAGATACAGAATTAAATCGAGGGTTATGAGTAGTCCTAATATATTTTTGGAAAGCATCAGACTCACCAAAATTTAAAGGTAAATCTTGGGAAGCAATTAATCTACAAAGAGATTCCCAAGCTACCTCTGGGTTGTACTCTCACGTACGTACCGAGCCGTCGGGGTTATATTGCAGCTGTGTCTGGCACATTTGTATTCCTTACCTTTTTTACAGCTTGCAGCATGTCGTTGTAGATGACCCGTCCCACCTGAAGATTTTGCAGTCAATTCATTACCACAAATTTTACAAACAGCATACCTCACTTCAGTTCCATCATTGTCGGTCTTGAACTTCTTGTCGAAATCATTCCAAACTGTTGATGTACTAGCTCTTGTTCTTTTTGCACCCGTGCTTTGGGTCGTGGATGCACTTGTTGAGCCAGCAGAAGATGGATCGATTGGACCTGCGCCACAGGGCCGCGTTTCTTGGCATCTCCAGTTTGTACATGTGGACCTTCTGCGGATGGATATGCTTGTTGAAACAATTGCATATCCTTCGCCGAGAGGCCGAATTCGGAGAGTTGAAAATCGTAGTTCTCCATTAAATCAACTGCAAATTGAAATAGTAAAAAACGATTAACTTACTATTAAACCTACAAATAATAGCAAAAAATTAAACCAACAAATAATACCAAAAAATTAAAATAAGACAGCATTATTACCTCCTTTGCAGCTCTCACAAAAAAATTTGAAGATTTTTGAATTTTCGGAATTTTGCCCGAATTTTCACCAAATTTGCGCAAACACTTTCAGATTTTTCACAGCTAAACCGAGAGAGAAGAATGAGATTTGAGGTGTGGAAGATGGAGGCCGGATGCCCCCTATTTATAGAAAAAATTTCAGATTTTTTTTCGAATTTTTTACCCCCCCAACGGTAAAAAAGGGGCTATTTTTCAAATTAACCGAGCTGAGCGTGCCGAGCCGGCACGGCCCGTTTAGTGCCGTTGGGCGTGCCGTGCCGGGCTGGCACGGCCCGATTTGTTAACGGGCGTCGTGTGTCGGCCGCCGCCGCGCCGCCGGCCCGAGCACGGCCCGGCCCATTGCGCGTGCCCGGCCACCGCCTCGCCTCCGTGCCGTGCGTTCGCGGGCGGGTCTGATCTTGCGGCGGCCCGGCCCGGCCCATTTGGGCACCTCTACATGAAGGGAGAAATGGCTCTAGAGCGCATGCAATTGGCAGAGGCGATGCGAGTGTTACTCTAACGAAATCATGCATGCGGGAGGCATGTGAAAAAGGTGCACAAGGTCTAAGAGGAGACTTGAAGTTCAGGTTGGTGCAGTCTTTTATGGTTTTGCAGAGAGAACGTAGGAAGCGTTGGAGACAGAAATTAGGGCGGTGTAATCTCAGCTAAGACGTCTGCCGGAAAGTGGACAAACTTGGTCCAAGAGAGAGGAGTGGGAGGCTTATGGTGTGTTTGGTTGCTGGGATGGGGCGGGATGGAATGGGATGGTTCATTTGACCAAACCTATCCATGTGTTTGGTTTGAGGGATGTGGTGGGATGGAATGGTCCAAAGTGGGATGAGCCTGTGCAAATTTAGAGAATATTCTCCTTAGATGCTGGACCATGTGTTCCACTTTTTTTGTGGAACCATCTCATCCCATCCCCATCCCATCCCATCTCACTCCATCCCAGCAACCAAACACATCCTTAAGTAATGGCGAAGCCAAATGGTTGTGGGAGCAGGTGCTCCAGCCCAAGCAGGCATACAAGGAAGGACGGGATCAGTCCAGGTGCGAGGCGCGGTAAGTGTCGAATTATGTAAGGCTCAGGAAGATACGGCGCACGGGAGTGCAGGTAGAAGGAAGAAGCAAAAGCAAGAGAAAAGATTGGCGTGATCAAGATATAGAAACAAGATTAAAGAGGTGATTGTTAGAGTTAGTAATATTGTTTAGTCGTATTTGAGTCAGTTTTGCCGTATACGTATATGAGTACTGTACGAGTCGTGTGAGTTTGTTTCTGCGTACGAGTTCGGTTCCGACTCGTATCGGTGTGTAGGTTTGCTGTATTCATATGAGTCCGTATCGAATATTGAGCAGGTTATGTACAATCTTTATAAGACCATGCAGTGTCTTGTAACCAAAACATCGAAGCAAGCAAGCAAATGAGAGGGAGAGAAGAAAAAGAAGAGCGCTGTGCTTTTGGCTCTCGGGAAAGTGTTCACGTATTGGCTACTAAAAATTTTAGCTTTGCTGCATCCTTCACGTATTGGTGCTGGTGAGACGTTCCGTCAATAGCAAGCCGGTTCCACGGAGGGAACATGTTCGGTGCAGGTGTGCCACATCCGGGAAAAGGAGAATACGCTTCACGCTGCGATCTCACGTACAGGTGGATCATATCGACGCGCTTCTCGTCGATGGTGGAGTGCTGTGACCAAGCGATCCGAGAGCACGGATCGGAAAAAATACAACAAAACCGACTTGCTGTATCCGCTGTAGTATCTCATCGGCTAGTTATGGCATCTAAGACGGCAAATTTTGCTCGGTCAAATTCGTCAATCAACACCAGGTTATAACACAAAAGTAGACCCAACATGTACCGTTAGAAACGGCATTACATCCTGCAAGGGCAAGTACAAGGACAAAGATGATTGCAGATGTAATGTCCCTTCATATCATCCGGACACAAAGGCTAAACCACAACTCTAACAATGGGATATCTGTCAAGTGTGGACCCAAAAATCTTTTAATTCTTGCATTTAAAAAGGTTCCCGTAATGCTACGGTGTTACGTGATGTTTTCTGTATCGTTGTTGTTTAGAACGCAAAACCCGGCCGGATCGCACGCTCGGACCTACATGGCTGTCCGCCCGTCTCCACGCCCTCGCTTTGCCCGCTTCGTTTTCCTCCTCCCCCGGTTTCCCCAATAATCAATCGCCCCCGCGGTCTCGGGGAGGAGCCTAGCCCGAGGCGACGAGGAGGACGCGAATAATCGTTGTCACACCAAACACGCGAAGAAATACCAGGATATAATTTTCGAGTTCCCCCCGAATAATAGTTGTCCGCGGCGATGGCTCCGACCCCCGCCCGCGCGGCCCTCCTCCTCGTCGCGCTGGTCGCGGCGGCCTCCGCCCCCGGCGCCGCGGCCACCGGCGTCTTCCAGGTGCGCCGCAAGTTCTCCAGGGTTGGCGCCGCCGCCGGCGGAGCTAACATGACCGCGCTCCTCGCCCACGACGGCAACCGCCGCGGCCGCCTCCTCGCCGCCGCCGACCTGCCCCTCGGCGGCCTCGGCCTCCCCACCGACACCGGGTACGCCTGTTCCTCGGCTCCGCGCGTGTTGATTTCGGTTAGGTTTCGTGCTGTTTGGTTGATTGGGTCTAATGGGGGCGCGCGCGCGCGCAGGCTGTACTACACGGAGATCGGGATCGGGACGCCGTCCAAGCGGTACTACGTGCAGGTGGACACCGGCAGCGACCTCCTCTGGGTCAACTGCATCTCCTGCGACCGATGCCCCCGCAAGAGCGGCCTCGGGGTAGGGCGCCCAATCCGCCCCGCTTGCATTTTTTTTTTCCTTAGTGAATTAATTATAGAGTTGTCTGTTCGTGTTGGTGTGAAACTGTGAATGGTGATGATTTTGGGGACGGGCGTTTGCGTGTGTGCAGATAGAGCTGACGCTATATGACCCCAAGGGCTCGTCGAGTGCAAACACGGTGTCGTGCGAACAGGGGTTCTGCACGGCGACCTACGGGGGCATGCTACCCGGGTGTGCCATGAGCGTTCCCTGTGAGTACAGCGTCATGTATGGTGATGGTAGCTCCACAACGGGGTATTTCATCACCGACTCCCTGCAGTATGATCAGGTCTCTGGGAATGGGCAAACACAGCATGCCAACGCCAGCATCACATTCGGGTGAGTTCTTTCGGTTCGTGGCATTGTAACAACGTTTTGATACGAGCTATTATTGGATCACATACATTGGACGAGCTATCATTGGCCAACATGCTACGCTAACTGTGCCGTTGCAGATGGCATTTGATAATCAGCTTTGCATGTGAATGTCGAATAGCTTTTGTCAGTCGTGTAATGTGTATGCTAGCAAACATCATGCAACAATTACAATGCATCACACGGCACTACCTTTAGGTAGCATTTGTGTGTAGTAATTATTTTGTTAAAAAAGGTTTACATGATTCTTGCCTATGTGCCAAAGATGGCTAACATTTTCTATTGCTATGTGGCTGAATATGTGTTGTTCTCTATAAGTTGTTTAAGCTGTATTCGTTGCCCTCTTTGTTGTGCATTTGTGGCATTACTTTATTGAATAGTTAGCTGTTAAGGAAGGTATCGAATTCTTCTGTTGGTTCACAATATTTGTCACATGCCCTCATCAAGAATATTGGAACAGGTAGGCAACAAGGATCAAATAATCAACATGACAGTGACAGACTAACATTACTCAACAATGTGAAATCTGGCAATCAATATAGTGATAGTGTTGAAGACTTTAATGTGGATAAATGGCTCTCCTGTCTTTTCTAGGTGTGGTGCTCAGCAAGGTGGGGATTTAGGCAGTTCAAACCAAGCCCTTGATGGAATTCTTGGGTTTGGCCAATCAAATTCATCAATGCTGTCACAACTAGCTGCTGCAGGGAAAGTGAAGAAGATATTTGCTCATTGCTTGGATACCATAAATGGAGGTGGAATTTTTGCTATCGGAGATGTGGTGCAACCAAAAGTAAAAACAACACCATTGGTACCCAATATGTATGTTAACCTTGTCATACCAATACATTATTATTCTGTTTGTTTTATACTCATAGTGATTTTTCTGGAACTGTTTTGAATATAGATGGTTTGACTTTAAAAAAAATGGTTCCAAAAACTTTCTGTAGAAGATTCATCATATTTCTGTATTAAGGGACATGAAAACGATACATTTTGGGAGATTCATCACATTTCTGTGTTGAAGGCGACAAAAATGTGACAATATCCTTTACTCTGCATCATGTATTGTCTTATTGGTGGGATAATTTGATTTCACATGATATGAAACAAAATAAAGAACCGCTGTCAATTTTCCTAATTAAAAGATCTGAATTTAGACTTAAAGGATTTTTTCGAATCTGGTTGATGCAATGATGTATTTTAGAACCCTAGCTTGAAGGTTTGGTCTATGTGGAAGATATGCTTTTGCTAACTGTTCATATGTGTTCACCTGCTATCCTGCATTAGTTAGTAGATTAACATTTTGTTCATCTGTGCTTGTGTATATTTCACCAGCTGTCGAATTATTTGAGTTTTTTTAAGCCAATTAATTGAGTTTATGTATGTGAGACAGCTCAAATTCGGCCCAGGTGACTGCAATGTTCTCCCTTGAACATAACTAATGTGCTGAACACATAATGAATGAAAATATTTGAATAAATGCCAATGACTCTAGCTAGTGCTACGAAGAGATAATCTCTTTACCTTAATTTGCTATGTTCAACTGAGAACAGTACCGATATCAGTTACCTTGTAAATCCTGAATGGATGACTTAGAACCTTCTGATTCTCATTGAGGCACATCTGTGTGTAATATGGAGATTTGAAGAAGCTTTGTCCAATAGCTTGTCCTTGTATGCCAATAATAGAAAGATCAATGTTCCCTCTAAAAGATGGTCTGTAGAAAATGTTATGATTCTAGTTTAGGATGCCTGATGCTATGAATTAGAAAGGAAATTGATAGGCATTAATGTTCTTATGTTCAAGATCATGTTGAAGAAGGAATAGAATGTCTTGCCATATGAAATTTTATTTTGGTTTATTTCTCTTTGCTTCAGTCCATGGATTGATGGAATTTAATAACTGACACAATACAAAGCATGTTCTATTTAGGAACTGCCGGAGTGCCGGTGTCTTATCCATTTACTTAAAGGTTAATTCTATACATCATTACTTGATCCGTCACTATGTAGATTGATAAGACCTAACTAAGGTCTGATGTACATCACTCAATCTGGGGGAAAGTGAAAAATGATTGGAAAAAATGATTGGAAATTTATTGCATTGCAACTTAAGATTTGTGAATAACAATCCCAAGAGTTTAAATCAAGCTGATGTAGATGCTGTGAGTTGGTGAATGACATGCCGAGAAAGCAGCAATGCTCAAGCCATTTTTGTGTTTCATCTTCCAGCATAGGTGTGGAGTGGTAGGACAAACCATAGTTACTAAAACTGGACTAAAGCAGCAATTTGACTAGGAAAATCAGGGCTGGAGGCTTGTTCTTTATGGGTTATACCATGTCATCATTCATGCTGGTCACCTTGTTTGAATATGTAATAATATTTTTCCCATGGCTCTGTTACAAATTTTAGGTGAACATGTTGGCAGATAGTGTACTATTTCTACTTGATATGTAATATAACTGGACTTCTTTTATTCTATTTAGACCATACTAACACCTCATGATTCTACCACTCAGGCCACACTATAACGTGAACCTCAAGTCAATTGATGTTGGTGGTACTGCACTACAGCTTCCATCACATATTTTTGAAACAGGTGAGAAAAAAGGTACCATCATTGATAGTGGTACAACCTTGACATACCTTCCAGAAGTGGTTTACAAGGAAGTAATGGTTGCGGTATGACAAAATCCCTGCTCTAGTTTTTCCCCTGTAATGGAGGATTGTATGCATTCCCTTTACCTAACATACTTTTAAACCAATTGTAGGTGTTTGCCAAGCATCAGGATATAACCTTCCATAGTATTCAAGATTTTCTATGTTTCCAATATTTGGGAAGGTATACTCTGTAGTCTTACTCTTTTAACACTTAATCTGTCTATAATTGATGAGCCAACTGTCAATTTCTTCTATGCTGATATGTCAAAACGGTAGAACTAATTAAACTTTAGATATAGGTATATATTTAATAATATCCTCTTATGCTTTGTGAGTGGACCACCTCCCTACTGCATGTTTGTTCTGACTTCAGTTAAATTGCAACAAAGATGAATGATAAGCCCAAAGATGAGTTTCACTTGTTATGATTCTAAGTTCTAACTATTTTGTTCATTTTTGTTGCAGTGTAGATGATGGATTTCCAAAAATCACCTTCCATTTTGAGGATGATCTTGCACTGAATGTGTATCCACATGATTACCTTTTCCAAAATGGGGTAAAATAACATTTCATTCCTGGTGTTCTAGACTTCTAGTAAAGATAGAATTAATATTTTGTTCACCTACTGGCATTGCTTTGTCATGTTACAACTTACAATGGTAGCTTAAGCTATCCTTTGTATTTGCATATTTCTGTGTTAGAAGTTATTTGCTCCAAAATTTGCTGAAGCTCAATCTATGATTGCTTGTGCTTCAGGGGTTGAATCAGAAAGGTTTCTATTGAAAAAATAAATCAATTGAAAAAATGCAGAACATTTCAACCAATTTGTAGCAGAAAAACATCGAATCCATGACAGCAGCGTAAAGATGAGGGAGCCCAAGGTGCACTTCCGTTCCTGTGCTCTGAGACAATGAAAGGGGCATCATTTATTCACTTTCCAAAAGCATTTTAATAAACACATTATTTTTAGTTCAATAAAGAGGAAATTCCTAGCCAAATTTTGGAATGGAAATGGATTTAGTGAACATATGAGCAGCTGCCCACATGTTTCACTTGGAGGCATATTTGCACTGTTCTAAAAATCTTGAAAAAATGGATACAGCACGTTTAGTGTTATGCACTTACAAAATTTCAGGTTCAAATTCATCCATATTGTAGAGAATAAAAAGGCATGTAACACACTTGCATATTGCATTAGCTGTTCACATCTGGATGCCCTACCTATCTTTCCAATAACTAACAATTTTTTTCATATATCTACTGCTGCTACTAGAAGAATGAAAAGAGAAATCACAAGTGAAGAAATGGCATTCTACTGCAAACTACAAAGTAGTCTTGCTGTCAAACTTGTGCAAAATAGCATTAACATGTTCTCAGATGGTATCGGTGAAAATGTTTTAGTGGAGACTAAAATTTGGTATTTCTTATCACAAAAATATGTTCTACTTAACAGAAAAAACACTGTCTAGATAGGTCTAACAAATGAGAACTAGAAAAGGACAAATCCAGCACAATATCTACTAGTACTAGATATGAGTAATTGGGTAAACATGCAAGCCAGCGTGTGAGACTCTGCTGGGTTGTGGGCTGAATTGAGTGTGGGCTTCATTACACTAGACTGGTCACTCAGCGATTACTTGGCCTAGTAGCCGAGTATACTGAGTACCCGCCTGGTTATACCGGTTAAACCGGTTAACTACTCATTTTTGCCTGCTCGTACTCGGTGAGGAGACCTAGTCTGAGTACTCGGGCAAGTACTCGGCCGAGTGGACTTAGTTTTAGAACCATGTATGTTTGCATTCTGAAGTCATTGTTTACTTCGTCTTGTTTGGAATAATTTCCTTGTTCTGGTATTTTCTTCAAATGGATACGATAACATTTTCACTCTTTTCCTATGGTCTCTTTCTGAGATTTGTAGTTTGTATCCGTGTTGCTTAATTCAAATTCAATGTAGTACTATGGACTGAAGTAACAGTAATAGTACTGTGATACATTCGGTCTTAATTAATTTCTTTACTTTATATATAAAATCATATGTGGGCTTCCAAATATATATACTAATGGCCAGGGTTCGGATACCTGGCGGTCACCAGCTGGTAACTGCCTGTTATTCCTGAACCTGTCAGCTAGCCCCCCTCCGCACTAAATATAAGTATTATGACTTCAGATTACAAAACTGGAAAGGTTTAGGGGGTGAATTCCGGAACCACCCCTAAATGGTTTTTTAAAACCCTGACCATGACACTTACGATTTGTAGTTTTCTTTGCTTGGTGCAGAATAACTTATATTGCGCTGGATTCCAAAATGGTGGATTACAATCGAAGGATGGGAAGGATATGGTGCTTTTGGGAGGTCTATTTGTCTGCACATGCAAATCTTTTTTTGGGGGGTTATTTAGATATATACGCTTCTCATGATACTAACTGATTTCTTTCAGATCTGGTCCTTTCAAATAAGTTGGTTGTCTATGACTTGGAAAATCAGGTCATTGGGTGGACCGAGTACAACTGTAAGTGATAGCTCGTTCAATTTCGTTCAGTGAGTTCAATCCATAATTAGCTTGCAGCTGTAGTCTATCGTTCTTGTTTCTGAAGATTTTGACTAATTCCAAATAATTTGCTCTGAACTTGGATTGGGTCCAATTGCATCAGGAAATTAAGACTTAACCAGGCTATTCATTAGAACTGCAGAATATTGGTTGCATGTTGCACACATTGGACGTTCTAAATTCTGAAATCCTAATCCCCGGCGACTACTATTTACTACTATTTCCCTAGCCTGTCTATTCATCGACTGTTCTTCCATTCCAGGCTCCTCTAGCATTAAAATTAAGGATGACAAGACGGGAGCAACATACACTGTTGATGCGCACAATATCTCCTCTGGATGGAGATTTCAGTGGCAAAAGTCCATGATGCTGCTGTTGATAACAATGGTGTGCGGTTATTTAATTTTCTAACTCTGATGTACCACCTCTAATGAAAATTCATTTGATTTATATTCTTTCACAGAGAACGTAGGGCTTTAGATTGTATTTGCTGACCACGGAAAAGAATGAAAAAAAAGAGACAACATTGTACCTATGGGTGAGTAGTGTAATGTTGTGATGAGAAATATATGGTTGCAATTTGGAGGTTATCCTAAAAAACTGGTATGTCGAATTTAGAGTTTCTTTTCCACTTTCTCGGAGGTACTGGGGGTACTATGTTTTTTTAAAATAATTTATTTTTTAAATGAAATCACAGCAATATACCCGCGCAAATTTTTTTACAGGAATGGCCTTCATTCGTCGAACTGTTGGGCGACAGGAACCTGTCGTCCAATAGTCGCGCGACACGGAGGCTATCGTTGGGCCATTGGGCGATATAATTACAGTCGCCCAACAGTTAGACGGCTGGGACCTGTCGCCTAACTGTTAGGTGACTGCAGTTCCAGTCGCTCAACTATTGGGCAATTGGAACTCGCCTATTTTTGCACACTGGCCCCTCGACCGCGCATGGGGTAAATGATAATTGTTATAGGTAGATAATATTTATCAAATTTTATCTATGGGTTGTATTTTTTCGAAAAAATGGGAAACAATGTCGGTTGATCCGTTTATGATTTTCGTAAATTGTGAATGGTAGAAAATCTGTTAGATTTTCGTCGTATGTTGTTGTAGTGCAAGAAATTTTGTGAAATTTTACTTGAGAATGATTGAGATAGCAATGGTTGGTAAGTACGAAAGTAAGTAATATTGTAATGCGACCGAGAATTCGTACATGGAGGATAACTTATTTTTTTTATGTTGTTGGATGCTTGCTACATAGAAGAATTGAATGTGAAAAGATGAGAACAAGTGCTTTTGCGAATTAAAATAGACTTCATAATAAAGCTGGACGTAACACGGTGCATAGGGTTTGGTTACATGCATAAAAAGAACATTATACACGATGCAATAAACCGAAGTACTCCTACCGATACATATGTGCCTTTTTGGAATGAAAATAAATTTGACCTTTGGGGACTAGTGCGGAATGGCCCGACCTACTACGTGGACTGGAACCATTTTCCCTTCTTTGCAAGCTCGGCGTTAAACTCCTCGGTGGCCTCTTTGGCTATGGCCGTCATTTCTCTTTTATTCTCGCGCTCCCTCTCACGAGCCTCGCGCTCCCTGCGTGTGCACGCCTTGAGATCAGTTTTCGTCTCCCGACGTATATGCTTGATTTGCTTGTCGTTGTGGTGTTCCTCCTTTCAGATCTCGCAGGTCCTTTTAACATCCCACTACTCGAAGTCGAGATCCCACTAGTCATGTGGGTGGACCTCTAGGTCAATTCACTTGTGGTAGCCACATAGCGGTTTCAGGGACTGCGGATAGACGGTAGAAGTTGTTAGTGGGTACTTTAAAAGAGAAATAGTAGGGGGACACATTGTAACTGGTCCTTACCAACTACCAATACCTGCTCGTGTCCCGACGGTTGTTAGGATAGTCATAGGAGTAGTTTGCGCAACCCTAATAGCGCATGTCTAGGCTGAGCCGTTGCTTAGATTTAAAAAACTTGCATGGGCCCCTACACCAACAGAGGGGTGGCATCTCTCCCTCGAGCGGGGTTGTTACAGTGAACACTCGGTTGGAACGTTCGAGATGGGGCTGCTGCTATGGGGGCGTTATTGAGGGGACCTAACCTCCTAGCACGCTCTACTTGTTTGGCCCGGACCGTCGCAGCCCTTGCTTGTTTGTCGTGGGCCGTAGCAGACCTTGCTAGTTAGTGGGTCTCCTATTACTTCATCATCTTGTCCCATTGCTGCTTCTGCCTCTTATCCATCCTGACGTGGTGAAGTAAGCTTTGGTGTAGTGTTGAGTTTGGTTGTGTAGTGTTCTCTACCGGATCTCTTTCTCCTCGTTTTATAAGGCAAATGGTTAGCATGGTGTTATTTTCATGTGAGTAGCCTACGAGGGTAGAGTGATGCCCTGTGTTTCGGAAAAGTTCATGGCGAAAAGCTGCCCCGTCTGGGCTTCTCACTGCGCAAAGCTGTACCCTTTGGTCTCGTCACTACGCAAAGTTGCCTCATCTGGTCTTGTCACTATGCAAAGCTGCCCCGTCTGGTCTTGTCATTGCATGAAACCACACCCTTTAGTCTTGTCACTGCGCAAAGTTGGCCCATCTGGTCTTATCACTGCACAAAGCTGCACCCTTTGGTCTCGTCACTACGCAAAGCTGACCCGTCTAGTCTTATCACTACACAAAGCTATCATGTCTGGTCTTATCACTGCGCAAAGCTGCCCTGTCCGATCTTGTCACTGCGCAAAGCTGCCCCGTTTGATCTTACCACTGTGCAAATTGCACTCTTTGGTCTTGTCACTGTACAAAGCTGGCCCGTCTGGTCTTGTCACTTTACAAAGCTGCCATGTCTGGTTTTGTCACTGCACAAAGATGCCCCCAACGGGTCTTTCCACTGCGCAAAGCTGCACCCTCTGGTCTTGTCACTGTGCAAAAACTGCCTCGTCTGGGGTAAAGTTGCACAAAGGTAGCACACGACCCGGTTTGTCATAAAACACGCTTCCCCCCCCCAGGCTATAAAATGCACGTCCTACCCCTTTCATGGTAGGAAGAACTAACTTCTCCGTCCTAGAGTAGCATACTATGGCAAACGCCAATGAGCCAGTTGAACATGGATCACCAAAGGAAGACCTTTCGCTGGAAAGGAGAAAGGACTTCAGCTCTAACAACCGCTTGATGCCAAACAGACGTGCTCAACCGGTGTGGCCGAAATGTAGACAGGGAGGACGCAGTCGTGTAGGTCGTGGAAGGCCATTTCGATGGCGGGCAACGTTTCTTCCGATGCCCACACTCTAGGGTACAATTAGACAATCGTCTATTTTGTATTACTGCTAATAAAGTTTCGATGTTAACCTTCCTTTCCAGCAGATGGCCAAATGCAACTTTATACATTGTGAGATACGTGGATATGTTATGGGAGCGAATATTTGAATTGGAGGCACAAATTGAAAGTCTCAAGAGGAGAACGATGACCTCCGTCAGTAGATGCAGCGAGAGGGGCAACAAGGAGGTCGTCAACATATGAAGTTCATACGATCTGACATGCTGATGCGCGAACCCTAGCTGAATATGTGAGTGCCACTACAACGACATCTAGCCACGTCCGAGGCGCCCTCCTCTGCAACACCTATGTAGATAGCACGAGGCACATTCTACCAGTATGCATGCATAGAGAAGGTTGTACCATAGTACTCTTCCATGTTGTCTATGGTATTGTTCAATGTCCTAAAGCATGTAATCGAATTGTTTGTGTTGGTGCGGTTGCCATTTATTAAGTACACTGTTCCAGTGGTGCATCGCATGCATTGAACTAGAGAAATCAACACAGATCGAATAAACGGACATCATAGAAAGGAGTACAACTAAGAGCGCAACAGTATTGCAAACATCACATAGTAAGTAAGAAATGTAAGTATTATAGGAACAACAAAAGTATTACCAGCACTAGACCCCCCATAGCACCCCTAGCCCCGCCTTCGTCAATACCCTGGCCCTATCCATCTCACATCCATGTCCTCTCGTACAGCCTTGCTTGTCCATCTTCCTTAGCACCGAGTGTTGAGGCCCAGACAAGGTAAGATGATTAAGACACCTACGTGCACGAGGTCCCAAAGCTAGAGGGGTGGACCATAGTGCTGCCTGTGTGGCTACTAGTGCACTGCTGAGCTGTGACCTAGAGAGAACCTCTAGGGGTGTAGCTGGGGTCCCAAGCTCGTCACCTGGTTGACCCGATATGCAAAGTACTAGTCCATGTCCTCCTAGCCCGGGGAGACCCCAAATCCCTTAGGGGGTGTAAGTCCTATAGTGCAAATATCATTAATTCGTCAATTAAAGGGATGGGAGAAAATAAAAAAGAGGCAAGGTGTACCCTCGTCTAACGCCATGGCGTGGTCAAAGCCGTCCAGAGTGACGTACGACACGTCGTACGCGTCCTGTGTGGGGAAGCCGAAGAAGTTTGGAGGATGCCCGAACTGCTGCGCTAGCGGTGTACGGGGCCGTGCACAAGCTGACCCCCGGCCTCATCAGGCGGAGGTGGTGTCGGATGTGCCCTGGACAACCATCCGGCCTCATAAGTGCATGGCGGACATGGCAACGCAGAACCTTCCGCACGGTGTGATGCCAGACGGGCGCCGACGGATGCACCGAGTGTGCACCTGGCATGGGCGTGCAGACTTCCAGGAGTCTAGTGCATGACAACAGGGCGATGACACATGCACTCAAGGCCTGTAGACGACGGAAAGCCTGGACCACCTCCTCTTGTGTTAACTCTACACCAGTGGCGATCCTGTCCCTCATGGTGCGAGAGTCCCTCCAATCGTAGCACCGATGTCCGCCTGCAAGGAAAACTTGAAAGGGTGAAACATATTAGTGGGATTGCCAAAAGCGAACATTTAGAAATATGATGTAACATAATGCGATATGAACGTCCCACATGAGGTACATGGGGTATGTGTTGGTCGGTGTTGCAACGTGTGCTGGGGGCAGGTCGACGACATGTATCAGCCTGGTACGTGTCTGTGGAGCGTACTAGCGAAGGTACTCACCATACGCACTATGGTCGTAGAGGGTGGCCTCCTGCACACAGTCCTACAACACACCCTCCTACTGGGTTGTCCACACCTCCATCTTCGCCGTCCAACCCATGCTGCATTTTACTCCCTTCCTAGAGTGCCTGTCGGAGGTAACACTTGGTTACAAGTCATGGAATGAATTAGCAACAAAATGAGAGACATCTGTAGTGATAACTAACGTGTGGACGTTGTCGGGCACATGTTACCCAACTGATACTAGAATGACCTGGCATAGGCCGAACTTGCGCATGACGCGATGCACTGTGTAGTCCTCCATGAAGGCATCGAACACGAGCTTCCTCCACGTCAGCCAGAAAACCCAGTCGTGCCAACACAGTGAGGACAGCCCGCTAGGAGTGTGTCTGTCCAGTGCCTCAGGGGAGTAGGGCTCCCAACGCACATCGTTAGCTATGAGCTCGTCGAACTACTCCACAAAGGGAAGATACATCTATGTAACTTGTACATGCGTGAGCTGTACCTGCAAGAAACACCGGCTGTTACATAGGACGATCCATAATACGAGGAATTAATTGCAAGCGAGACTACATACCCATCTACGGCACAAGAGAGAACCCATCGTAGGCCGATCCATATTGCCCCTAGGTACATATCCGCCCCGTACGGAGTGATGTCCTCGAACATGGGTCGTCCGAGGCTGAAACACTCGAACGACCACAGCTACAATAGCGCGAACACCCTGCGAGGACCAAGTTCGCCTTGGTCCCACCGCACGTGTCGCACAAGTCGCGATAGGTCGTGGCAAGTGTGACCGAACCCCAGCTGATGTGGGGGCCTCCCCGTCGGTGATATCCCTAGCATGAGTAATGAGGCGTGTGTCGACAGTGCTGCCGTGGATGGTGGTGAAGAGCACCCAACCAAATAGCCACAGCAAGTAGACCTTCAAGTGGCACGATCCTGCTGCTTGTCCGCGGTCGGGTCCATCCGCTCCACCTAATTATAAGCAAAATTTTATTAAGACCATACTACAGAAAGGAGAGCGCAGCGGATCGAATGAGGAGGGTGTGAGACACATACTCAGAACTGTGAGAGCCACCACAATGATAGCTCATGTGTCTAACCCAACGGGAAGGCGTAGTACTCCTCCACGGCCCCAAGTGGAAGGACTCCCTGGAACCTGGGCAGCAGGTCCGTGCGCCAGCTGACCGGGGCCTCCGGTAGGAAGGCAGCAACTCTCGCAATAGGAAGGACAAGCAACAACAAGACATTCTGTAGAGTAGGGGCCATCTCCCCGAATGGGAAGTGGAAAGTGTGCATCTTTGGCCACCACCTGTCCACTAAAGCTATTAGTAGGGAGCGGTTGAACGGGAAGCGTCGCGATTGCTCCACACTGTCGTCCACGCCCGCAGCTGGTGCCAAACTGTCCTCGTCTATGGCCTGCACCATTGGGCGAGAGGTAGTATTCCAGCATCGCTCAGCTACCTGTGAAGCAAAAAATGGCCAGTATGCAACCTACGTATGGCGAGAAGACAACACCGTCGGAGTGCAAACCTGGCTGTCCAGCATGGGTCTAGCCTCCAGGGGCACTCGAGGTGTGTGTGTGCGGATCACCCCCGTCAGTCGCCTCCTCCACACTCCCAGGAGGCGGGACATAGTGCAATGTGCGATGCAGCCTTTCGATGTGCTCATCTAGGAGGATGTAAGGCCGGTCCGATCTGCGAAGTTCATGAGCTATACCTGCAAAATGACTTCAAGTTAGCATTTATGCAGAACAAAAAATCGAATGTAAAGCAGTAGTAAATATAACTTGTAAATAAACAAACAAAACAATACTAGGCTACCAGCACAGTACTTGATCCACTGCGAGAGCACTTGATGTTCTGTGAGCTCCTCGGACCAATTGCGTCAGGCTCAACCAGTGTTGTGAGGCATTTGGGTTGTGTTGTCCCAGGTATGGCCGGTCCCTTGTTTCTCTCGTCAACATCCTTCTTGCTGTGATCATCCAACAATGCCCATAAAGTGTCAAATTTTTTCTTCTGGTTTTACATAGTCAGCCTTTTAAACACTTCATCAACGGTTGCTTCGAAACTACTTAAAGAAGTTGGGCCCCAAGTGACGAATGCACAATCTGTTCCTCATATCCGGCCAAGAGAAGAGCTCCTCAAGGTCTTCCTAAAATTTTCTTATGGCCTTCACTATCTCGGCATGGCGATCATAGATTACGCAAACAACAGGAGAGCATTGACAACTCTAACCCTCACATGTTGAAGGAACCACAACCAGCTATCGTAATTCTCACTTTTCACAAATGCGATGACCAGGGGCAGAATTTGATTGTTGCCATTAACGCCAATGGCCGTAAGCATCTGGCCCTTGTATTTGCCAATCTAAAAGGTCCTGTCAACTGATATCACGAGAAGAATATGCCTGAATGCATCAATGCACGCACCGAAGACTAAGAGATGAAGAAAAGAAGTGGGAAGAAGCAGATGGATAGTCGCTCAGCGAAGAAGTCGGCTATGTGGCTGCTCACCGAAGAATCTGGGAATGTCTTTTTTTTGCACTTTTGTAATAAAATTGCCTTGAATTTTGCGGGAAAAAGAAGGATTGTCGGAGTGGAGAATGTTGTGGATGAGGACAATCAATTTGATGATCTGAATGTGTTGCTGTGCTTGCGTCTGTATTTGCTTCTTTTCAAAGGTCATGGGTAACATTATTTAATCCCTTGAGACTAGACATAAAAAAGGAAATTTATTTATTTATTGACTTTGCATCTGACATAAGCCGCAAATTTCAGCTCACATGGCTGGAAGGGGTTCCTAGATAAAGAAATCTTGCGATTGTTGCAAAGATACATGGACCATTTGGGTGGAAAGATGAATGTTTTAAATCAGCGCATGATCGCCAATTGAAGCATGGCATAGCATCAGAGGCACATCAGGGCTGCTGCTGTGTGTCTTGAGGAATGCCACATCCAAGACCAGCTCTTGGCATTCCTCAAGACACGCAGCGAGCCCTCGATGTGCCTTGGATGCTATGCTATGCTTCAATTGGCGATCATGCGCTGACAAAGCAGCTTCATCTTTCCACCCAATTGGTCCATGTATCTAGCCAAAAATAGCAAATGAAATGGCTGCTGCAATTTCTATCACAGACGGTTCGTTGTTACAAGCCGTCTGTGATATATATATATATATATATATATATATATATATATATATATATATATATCACATTTGTTTCAAATATCGAGCGTTTGTGATATATCACGACGTCATTGTTATGAACCGTCGTGATATTAAACAATCACGAGCGGTGTTTTATAATAACCGTCTGTGATAAGCAAATGTTACCAATAATTGGCGTATACCCAGGATTTTGATCTCACCCATCCATTCTCTCCACATCGAATGGCTGGCACCAGTTCCTCCCACGGCTCAGCCCTTATTATTAACTTCTCATCAACCTTTCCACCGGTACTAGTCACGCGTGAGTTCATCCACCGCTAGGTTCCTCTCGCTGTGAGCTAGCGCCTCGTCACGGCATGGCGGTGGCTAGACAACACACTCTTGCCGTAAGTGTCGTAAGTGTGTCTTGTTCAGCCGCACGGTTGTGCCATGAAGGGTTCGTTAGCTTGTTATCCTGTAATAGATCGATCTGAATGTGTTGTTGTGCTTGCCTCTGTATTTGCTTGTTCCTCCACAACGCCGACTATCGCCGTGAGCTAGCGCCTCGTCGCCAGCACGGTGGCGGCTGGACAACACACTCTTGCCGTAAGTGTCGTAAGTGTGTCTTGTTCACCGCATTTGCCGTGCCATGAAGGGTTCGTTCTTAGCTGTAATAAATCTGAATATGTTGTTGTGCTTGCCTCTGTATTTGCTTGTTTTCATCTTCTTTCCAGAGGGCATGGGTAACATTATTTTATTGCTTGTTTGCGTACAGAGTGAACTATCACAGACGGTTTGTAGTGTAAACCGTCTGTGAAGGACTATCACAGACAGTTCTATATATGAACCGTCTGTGATACGCATAAATCACAGACGGTTGGTATTTCGAACCGTCTGTGATATTATGGATATCACAGACGGTTCATGTTAAGAACCGTCTGTGATAATGTTTAGACTATCACAGACGGTTATTTATGCGAACCGTCTATGATAGGCAACAATCACAGACGGCTATTAAGTTGAACTATCTGTGATATTGTTTGTATCACAGATGGTTAATATTAATAACTGTCGGTGATAATTCACAGACGGTTATTAATACGAACCGTCTGTGATATATCATTTTCACAGACCGTTTGTGGTTGGAACCGTCTGTGATATTCTGCGTAGTATTAATTACTTGGCGTACTTGCTTGAAGGATGTCGACACCGATCTGTCTTCATTGCGCTGCATCGGTGGAGCAAGGCGGCCGGCTTTAGGGAGTTGCGGGTGAAAAAATATCACCGTCTTCGATCAGAGGTTAGTATACTCAATTACTTAACATTCTTAGTAATCTGATCAGAGGTTAGTAGTAGGGGTAATAATCATTTTTGACACCCATTTGTCACTTGTGTAGCGTAGATGGACCGAAGCTGGATGTATATTGAGAACCGTGTGAGTGAAGAGTACATTCTTGGCGTGTCGCTTTTAGAAGGCGGCGAGCTGGATATGTTGAAGAAGGGGATGAAATATATGTATTGCCCATGTATTGATTGTGATAATCTCAAGATGTTTAGCAACTCAGCGCAGATTGAAGCTCACTTGATTCAAAGGGGTTTCAGAAAAGGGTACAAATGTTGGACCAGTCACGGTGAAGAGAAGAGTACACAAGAAGGTAGTTATGACATAGTCGAGAGAGACAACGATATGCCAGTTGTGGACTGTTCTTTCGATCATGAGGATAGGTCGCAGGATGACAATCTGGATCAGATGTTATGTGATGCAAAAGGAAACTATAGTGAGAGAGAGTTTGGTAAATTCGAGGGCTTGATGGAGGACTCAGAGAAACCTTTGTTCCCGGGCTGCAAGCCGCAATACACGAGGTTGTCATCAGTTCTAGAACTGCTAAAATTGAAGGCAAGCAATGGTTGGTCCGACAAGAGTTTCACGGCATTATTAGGTCTCCTAGTGGACATGCTTCCAACGGGAAATGTGTTGCCGAGAACCACCTACCAAGCCAAGAAGATTCTTTGTCCATTAGGAATGGAAGTAGAAAGAATACATGCAGTCGGAATGATTGTATCTGTATCGTAAAGAGTATGCTAGCTTACATGTTTGCGGTGTGCAAAGCATCCCGATACAAGCGTAAAAATGACTCTGATGATGGTAAGGGCATCGAGGTGAAGCAAGGATCTCCTGCTAAGGTGATGTGGTATCTTCCTGTAATCCCCGTTTGAAGCGTTTATTTGCAAACCGCAAGGATGCAAGATTGATGCGTTAACGCACCGCGAGCGGCGTAAGAAAGACGGAATGATAAGACATGTTACTGATTCTGCCTAGTTGAGGAACATCGATAGGATGTTTGTAGATTTCGGTGTGGAACCGAGAAATATAAGGTTTGGGTTGAGTACAGATGGAATGAATCCTTTTGGTAACATGAGCAGCCGACATAGCACCTGGCCAGTGACTCTGTGCATGTACAACCTTCCTCCTTGGCTACGTATGAAGCGGAAATATATTTTGATGTCACTACTTATCCAAGGGCCGAAGCAACCTAGCAACGATATTAATGTGTTCCTAGCCCCATGGGTAGAAGATCTTGCAATACTGTGGAATGAAGGGGTACATGTATGGGATGCGGACAAACGAGAGAACTTTACTCTATGCGCCATGTTGTTCTGCATCATTAATGATTTTCCTGCCCTTGGTAACCTGTCAGGGTTGAGTATAAAAGGCGCCAAAGCGTGTTCGCACTGCTTAGATTATACCGAGAGTGTGTGGTTGAACAACTCACGAAAAACTTTGTACATGCGTCACCGTAGGTTCCTTCCAAAGTATCACCCATACCGCAAGATGAAGAAACAATTTGATGGAAAAAAAGAGGATGACTCAGTACCAAGACCTTTTAGCGGGAAAGAGGTGTATGATATGGTCAAGGATATAAATGTTGTGTTTGGAAAGGGACGTAAATTGAGGAAGAACATGTGAAAAAAGAGGTCAATATTTTGGGACTTGCCTTGTTGGGAGCACTTAGAAGTTCGCAATTGCATCGATGTCATGCACGTAGAGAAGAATGTATGTGACAGTTTGATTGGTCTCTTACTGAACATTCCGGATAAAACAAAGGATGGTATTAACGCAAGGCGTGACTTGGTCGCTATGAACATCAGGACCGAGTTAGCACCGATAGAGACCGATAAAGGCCGGACGTACCTTCCCCCAGCATGCTGCACTCTGTCTAAGTCCGAGAGAACTGAACTGTGCCAGTCCTTACATGGTGTGAAAGTTCCATCCGGTCACTCCACAAGCATGAAGAAACTTGTTTCCATGGAACATTTAAAATTAATTGGCATGAAGTCTCACGACTGTCATGTGCTAATGACACAAATGCTACCTGTTGCAATTAGAAGTATTTTGCCGAACAAGGTTTGAGTGACAATCAAAAGGCTATGTTATTTCTTCAACGCAATTGCTCAGAAGGTCATTGATCCGGATGGACTAGATACTCTGCAAACCGAGGTGGTGACAACTCTATGTCATCTAGAGATGTATTTCCCTCCATCATTTTTTGATATCATGGTCCATCTCATTGTCCACCTTGTGAAAGAGATAAAAATATGCGGCCCCGTATTTCTACGTCATATGTACCCTTTCGAGAGGTACATGGGAATTCTGAAGTCCTATGTACGCAATCGATCTCAACCAGAGGGTAGCATCATCGAAGGTTATACAACAGAAGAGGTCATTGAATTCTGCATCGGCTACATGGCTCAGGTAGAGCCGATAGGTGTACCTCTATCTCGTCACGGTGGGAGGCTAGAGGGTATCGGGACTATCGGGAGGAAAGCAATAACTCCGGATCAAAATACGTATGCTCAAGCCCATTTCATAGTTTTACAACACATGACTGAAGTGACCCCATATATTGAAGAGCACAAGGACATGCTACGTCAGGAGAATGCAGGCCAGTCAGAAGTTTGGATCACGAGACAACACAAACCGTCAGTTCAACGAATGGTTCAAGGCGCAATTGACTAGGAGGTCATCAAGTAAAACACTACAATGGTTGGCAAAAGGGCAAGTTGTTCAAAGACGAACCATTTGTACTCGCGAGGCAAGTTGTTCAAGTATTTTACGTAACCGACCCGGCAAATAAGAAGCGCCATGTAGTTCTTCAGGGAAAAAGAAGGATTGTCGGGGTTGAGAATGTTGTGGATGAGGAAGAGTACAATCAATTTGATAATTTGCCTCCATTCGGAGATGGCATCAGGCTCGAGGAAGAACAAGGCGATGAAGCAAGCTATATGCGTGTCGATCATCGTGAAGGGCTTTATTTAAAATGATATAGCCAAAGTGTAATAAATGATATTGGTTATGCTTGTGTTTTTCATAAATGTATGTATGTTCCATTGTAATTGTGAAATGACTAAGGAACTAAGAAATAGTTATATTTATGGTTATGCTTGCGTTTTTCATAAATGTATCTATGTTCCATATTGTAATTGTAAAATGACATAGGAACCTAGCTAGCTGCGGGCATTTATAGTGAACTATCATAGGCGGTTTATCAAAAGAAACCGTCTGTGATAACACATCACAGGCGGTTCTATCGATATAACCGTCTGTGATTATGGATATCACAGACGGTTATATCTATAGAATCATTTGTGATAATATGATATCACAGACGGTTATATCGATAGAACCGTATGTGATACCACTATCACAGATGGTTCGTTTAAGGAACCGTCTATGATAGCTTATCTTTAAATACCCGCAGCTAGATCTGCGGAGTCCGCTCTCGCGCAGTCTCTTGTCTCCACTCTGCAGTGCCCCTGCTAGCTAGGTTTTGGTCCCTCCCACCGCCGCTCCCTCCCGACGCTGGTCCATCCCGATGCCGCTCCCTCCCGATGCCGCCGGTCCCTCCCGACGCCGCTGGTCCCTCCCGACGCCGCCGGTCCCTCCCGACGCCGGTCCCTCCCGACGCCGCCGGTCCCTCCCGCCGCCGGTCCCTCCCGACGCCCCTCCGACGCCGCTTCCTCCCGATCGACGCCGCCGGTCCCTCCCGACGCCGCTCCCTCCGATCTTCACATGTATTTTATGTTATATGCTTCACATGTTATATGCTTATGTTATATGCTTCACATGTTATATGCTCATGTTATATGCTTCACATGTTATATGCTTCACATGTTGGAAGGCCCATAGCTCACTGCAATTTGTTAATCGTTAGAACTTTGTCAAAGGGCATAAAGCAAGTGACACACTCCAGTGTATCTTGTTCAATGAACTTGATGCACTGGTTTGTGTCACTTGATTCATAGAACTTTGACAAGCTGGGACCATAGCTCACTGCAGTTAGTTTTTCTTAGAAGAGAGATGGCGTCCACACAGTCTTCGTCATCGTCATCTGGGTCTCACGCTCCCAAGATTGCGAAAACTAAACGTGGCCGAGGAGTATCGAAAAGGCCAAAGGGCCGAATGACCATCACGGTGGTCTCTCCGAATGGGATCCCTCTGGAACCGACGAAAGCAGCGTCATCATTTCGGACTGCCTGCGGGATAATTGGAAGGCAACGGGTCCCCATCACCATAGCAAGCTGGAAAGATTTGACAAAGGATCACAAAAATCAGCTATGGGAGGAAATTACAAATTTGTTCGAGATCCCAGCAGAAGTACAGGGACTCGTGCAATGGCAAGCGCTCCTCGCGATGGGAAAAGCATGGAAGAATTTTAAGAGCACTCTTGTGACGAAGTACGTGTCCAAGGATGTCACGCCCTTCACGAAGTATCCTTTCGTGTTGCCGAAAACATGAGAGGCCTTTGTGCAGATGAAGACGACGACCGAATTTGAACAACAAAGTGCGACGCACAAGACTCTCCAGTCACAAAACACGCACCCTCACAGACTTGGCACTGCTGGGTACGCGGGTAAAATCCCACAATGGAGGATGCAGGATGAGGTCGCAATCCGATTGGAGGCCTCTCGGCCATTTGCCGGGATCGCAAACGAGAGCGCTCGAAATTGGTTAAGAGCGAGGTCATCAACCACATCTTCGGGTGTCTCTTTCAAAAACCCCGCAGATGAGGAAGTGTCCCAACGCCTGGTAAAATATGTTAAACAACATAGTTGTTAACACCTCTTGAACTTCATGGGTTCAAAAATAACATGATTAATTGCCTCTTGCAGCAATCATTGATTACCGAATCTTCTCGTGGCTCATTTGAAGAATATAGGAGATAGATTTACTATCACGAGCCTTGGGAAACAAGGAGCACCTGTGTCGCACACGAGGCATGGGGGTTTATGTACCTTGGAGGCACGGATTTCCAGATTACTCCGAGACATATAGGAGTAGGAAGAGATCCAAGGTGTACCGCAGCGAACAAATAAAACAGGAGCTTCGTGCTCAACTTGAGGAACAACTATCTGCCTCACTTCAAGAGCATCGCCTCACTTCGAGGAGAGATAGATTCGTTGCGGGAAGAACTGAGACAAGTCCGCAACCAATCGCAACCCACTCCTACTACTGCGGTACCCAGTCCCCCTCAACGTCGCAGTAGCTGCGCGTCCACACCAATTTCTGAACATAGCGACGCCCACTTACCTATTGATGACATTCAGGTAATGTACCTCTTTAGAATGGTACATAGATCTCTCTGGTGGACGTCTTAACTCATCTTGTATCGTTATGTAGGAGCCCATGCCTTGCAGCCTCAAAGTCAGTCTTGTTGGCTCTATTCCCGTTGATGCTAGGCGCGGCATGGCGTATCCATTGCTGCCAGGGACGCTGGTGCACGGTGTACAAGTAGACACCGTGTATAAGGTCGACATGATTAATGATATTTTAAGATCGCCCATCTTGAGAAGCCCCAAACGAAGAGATTAAGACATTAGGGGATGTCGTCCACACATTCATTTAGTGGCCCAAGAGGGACATCGTCCTCGACATGTCCGTGCCACAATCTTCACATCCAGTGGCCCAAGAGGGACGTCGCCCTGGACCTGGCACATTGGCTCCGGTGGCTCCACCTCCACCTCCAAATCCAGTAAAGTCTGTTGCATCGGCTCCCGCCGAGATGCCACCGAGAACATATCATAAGCGAGGCTCCAAGGCCTCCAAGGCTCATGCGAAGAAAATTAAGCCGCGTCCCGTGTCATGGAAGTTTACTCTAGGAGTGTCGTTGGTGCCCGAGTCACAATTATCCCAGCTTGGTTTGATTTGCAATACATTGCATGCCTGGTACATGGAGAAGTCCAACATGAAGCCAATCCGGCAGAGTGCATTCACTCTAAAATATAAGGAGACGCATTTCCTCCACGACTCGGGCTACATCGTCGTGACATTCGAAGATTTATTCTTACTATTCAATCTCGACGAACTCGACGCCTCACTTCTACGATGCCGGACACCGTAAGTGTAACTGTACAATGAATACATTCACGTTATACAGATAAATGTCATTACTCTTTCTTTATGTATAGATACATGATCCAAGAAGTCCGGCGATCGCGACGATCGGTGGGTTTCCTCGACCCTCACTTGGTCTCCAAGCAATGTATCAACGCAGATGCATCCTTCGTGCAAGGTTACATAACGAGGGGATTGATTGCTCACACTGACAAGGACTACGTCATGGTACCCTTCAACCAAGGGTAAGTGCTTCACTAGTTGCCACACATATGTTTCATTTGTACTTTACATGCAGCATGAACTTAGGATTAATCACTATGGCGACACACATGACTAGGCATCACTGGATTTTGATTGTGATTGTACCAAAGTGGAGCAAGGTAATATACCTTGATTCCCTCCTTAGGAGCAACCACGACTTCAGTCGTGTGCAAGAAGTACTTAATAGGTAAACTCATTTTCTCCATACATAACTCTATTGTAATATTTCTTTTGTTTGCCACGGCCGAGGCTATGTTTTTTGAATCACGTAGGGCGTTTGCCGATTATGTTGCCCAAGGAGGAAGACACGACAAATCCAGTGACACGCTACGACACAACACGCGATTTCCAGTACCCGCTACAACACAACAATCCTATATCATACTTTGTTATAATGCCTCTAGAATTGACAATACCGATGTATGTAATTCTATTTTTGCAGTGCCACCAGCAGCTACAAGGCAACGTATGTGGATTCTACGTTTGCCGCCATATGAAGGAAATCATGGATACTAAGATCAATGATCCAGAGGTTTGTCAGGTCATTCCAATAATTATTATTTTCTGATTATATATGTATTTATATTACACACACATGCTAATTAATGACTTAACATTGCTCCTAGCGACAGCGGATGGACTTCGACGAAAGTGCATATGATCTTGACAATCTCGTCGACATTCGTGCAATCATCTCCCAATTCTTGCTAGCAGAGGTCATAAATAAGAGGGGAGAGTTCCACGCCGGCAATGGTGATAATTAGATGTTGAAACATTGAATTCAATTGTACAAATCAAACAATTCCTTCAATTGAATTCATTTGTCAGATTTTGTGTAACGATTTTCATTCTATATATGTATGTGATCTGCTGACCGTTTGTTACATTCATCTGTGTATTGAATTTTGTTGCAATTTACTATGAGTTGCAATTAACTTATATCTGTCATTTATCTATAATCTGCTTGCTTGCTTGCTTTCAGAGGACATGGCTAGCATATCCTGAGGCTAGCCAAAAAACAGCAAATAAAATGGATGATGCACTTGGTATCACAGACGGTTCGTTGTTAAAAACCGTCTGTGATACAATATCACAGACGGTTTCAAAGAGTGCCGTCTGTGGTGTGAATGATATCACAGACGGTCTTTACTACTAACCGTCTGTGATATACACAATATCATAGACGGTTAGTAATAAAAATCGTCTGTGATATTGTGTATATCACAGACGGTCTTTATTACTAACCGTCTGTGATAGACAAGTATCACAGACGGTTGTTTATAAAAAACCGTCTGTGATAGTCTCGTATCACAAACGGTTTTTGTAAAAATCGTCTATGATACGAGACTATCACGCATGATTTTTATAAACAACCGTCTGTGATACTTGTCTATCACGACGATTAGTAATAAAGACCGTCAGTAATATGAGTTATCACGCACGGATCGGAACCGTCGTGATAACCACCAACTATCATCGACACCTAAACACCGACGGTTCAGAACCGTGCGTGATGACGGAACCGCTCGTGATAGGGCATGTCTGTGATGTTGTGTTGGCGACAAGAATGTTTTCTAATTTTTGTTTTGTTCTTTAAAGCATTTTTACATTGTTACACTACAAGATCTTTTTTTGCATAAGTGTATTGTTCAATTGGTAAAATTTATGAGTTTAGCATGTCATCTGATCATTTGTTTTTATTATCAGATCAATTTTCAGTGATTGCAGAGAACAATATAGAGATAATGACAGCAAGAAATGCTTTGTACACTGTGGGACATGTGGCCAATTTTAAGGTTTGTTCCTTTACGGTGATTCTCCTTTGTCATACAATCATTTTGGATGCATTTGTGGAATTCCAATCTCTATCATCGTCTACAGAGGGATTGCCATAACTATTCACTTTTGCAATAAACTAATAAATATCGGTGGATGAACTACTGCAAAATCTAGGTAAGAGAACAGTTCAACCTGCCCTTATCTATTGAATCCTTTGAGGAATATAATATTCTTAGTGAATATATCATGCAGTATCTACAAATAAACAATTGTTATGGGGGTGTGTTCTTTTTTGCTACAGTTTATGATTTTTAGCTTATGACTTTTAAATTCTAGCTGTTTGCAAAAGAGAGGGTACGGAGAGAGACAGTCGCGTGCGATTTTAGCTGATATATCTGAAGTCAGTACAATGTCTACTACGATTGACTAGTAGACACTGTCTTGAAAAGTCACTCCGTTTGAAAGTCTGTAGCATAAATCATAAAATAGAAGTCGAAAAGAACAAGATCATGATTGTTGGATATGGAGATCCGCACAATACACATCTCAAAGGTATTACAGTTCTGTTTTAATTCACTTAGTCCGAAGTGGCTGCTAAAATGGATATGGAAAAGCAATTATGTTAAAAAGCTCATGGTGTTGGCGTGGCATTTCCTCATGGATAGATTGAACATTAAAGATATGCTGCGCAGAAGGCATTATAATATCGAAGATGACCAATACTGTGTATTATGTCACCCTGGAGAGGATGAAACTCTGAACCATCTATCCTTTGACTGTCAATTCAGTCGAATGTGTTGGAACATCATTGTTATTAACTAGGAGATGTTCAGCTAAAAGTGGACAGAACGAGATCAATTTTTAACTTTACATTCTACACAGAAATCTTTATTATTAGAGCTTGACATATTTGGACGCACCGGAATGAAAAAGTGTTTGAAAACGTCACGCCAAATATTTCTAGCTGGCATCAAATCATTTTTTATTGGCTAGAAACATTAAATCGATTATTCTTTCCCCTAGAGGACTGTAACATATTTCTTTCTTTCTTTTCCTTTTCTTCTATGTACATAAAACTTTGTTTTACTTATATTTATTAATATATACAGTAGGGCCTCCCCTAATGTTTCATGTATAATAATAATAATAATAATAATAATAATAATAATAATAATAATAATAATAATAATCCCCCTATCTCTTTTTTTAATGTGCTCCAATTCATTTTTTCCACCGACACCTTTTAATCAAATGTGAACTCTTTATTTTTTTTTCTTAAAAGGGATAAAACCTACAGCAACATAATAACTTATTGCCACACGAAAGGATTCTACGAACGTAGGTTTATATGTACCCACTATCTTAGCTGTCGTGATGTTACGAGACGTGTGTAGCAAATTACTTTTGATTTGTGTTTTTTTTAATTCCTTAATGGGAGATAAAGCAGTACATATGGGCCCACGCCTAAAATTCATTTCCCTGTCTCCCTCTCACCGTTTCAATCCCTAGGTCTCTCTCTCAAACCTCTCTAGTGAGCAGATGAGTTGGGATGGGAATGGTAACGGATAATTCATTTTATTCAATATTCGTATTGAAAAAATGTGAATATGGTAAGTAAAATTCATATTCGAAAATGTTTGTATTTATATTCAAGAATATTCGTATCCGTATTTGAGAATAGCTATATTTGCATTCGTATTCGGTAATATTCGTATTCGTATTTGAGACTATTCGATTCGTATTCAATCTATTTCCGAAAACTGGGAAAAACCCGGACGACTTTTGTGATTCGAAATTTAAATTTAGACGGTTTGAAACCAGTAACCATTCCGCTAAGAATTTTTGATGTGTTCGGAGGAACTTTTTGATTGTGGTTCATATGTTGTAAAGTATGTCAATATAGAAACTTTTAGCATTTAGCATTTTTCATTGTAGCTTGCACATTTTGCATTTGATCTTATGATAGTTATGCATACAATAGGGAAGACAAATGTATGAGTAACACTATTTTTTTTTCTTAAATGCATTACAGATCTTCACCATGAATTTGTAGCATCACATTATTACTGAGTTTGATAATGATTGAAATGGAATCATTAGAGATATGCTATCTGAAAGTGATAGAAACCTTACTGGTAATGTTGTCCTAGAGTTTTTCTGTATGATAAATTCTCATCTAAAGCAAAGGAAAATCCATATGGTATTTGATTTTCTATTGCAACGCACGGATAACTTCCTATTTCTTAGAATTAGTGCTTCCTTATTCTATATTTAGTTTTCTGTGGACAAATATAGCAAAACGGATGGAGTATTGTACTGTGCAGTGGGTATGCATTTGGGAATTTAAATTGCTACGGACAGAGACGGAGGAAAGGCAGAGGTAGTGGGATTCACATGTACTTTATTTGTGTTGTAAACGGTGCTTAAATTATCTCTCTAATTCCTAATTCCATTCAAAGCCAGAAAAAAATCAAAATTTCTGCATGAATCTTAATGTGCACTTTGTCACTGTGATTGTGGGTGCATATGGATGCGTCTTCAGATCTGCATTTCGGTTTCACATGTAATTTTTCTCTAATTCCTAAGTCCATTCAAAGCCAGAAAAAAACCGAACTTTCTGCACGAAGCTTAATGTGCACTTTGTCACTATGATTGTGGATGCATCTGAATGCGTGTTCAGATCTGCATCTCCGATCGCTAACACGTGCTACATGAAGATGCTGTCGCTATCACAAAATATCTTAAAAACATGCGAAAACATGCGACGATGGGAACGAATCTTGATTGAGCCAACAACAGGCGCGGAGGGAAGGGGGCTGGCCCCCTATGGTTGTACGGATGCTAGAATTAGTACATGGAGTAGTAGTTAGGTTGTTCCGTTGCAAGTGACTATAGCTTATTAATTTGACAAATAATAATTATTGAAAGAATTTAAAATAAAAAATCAGCTAAAAAGTGGTAGAGACCAGAGCCTAAGGCTCCGTTTATTTAGGGTTAAGGTTTTAACTTCTGATTTATTATTTATTATTTTTAAATTTCATCTTTTTCTAGCTTTTTGATTTTTTAGCTTTTTATCGGTTCTTTTTTCGTATTCGTTTGTATTGTTTATGATGGATTAACTTATTTTTTTTCTATTTTTAATTTTTTTAAATTTAGTTACGCTAAATAAGTCATTATCAGCTACAATGTAATTTTAATTAATTATAGTGTAATTTTAATCATAAGTTAGCTTATTTTAGCCAACTAAGCAGTAGGTAATTGTTGGATCTCCACCGTGCAACCACTCCCCGTTTGCCAGTTGCCACACACACCACGAAGCTAAGCTACGATCAGCAAAGCAAGTTCACTGCGCTCCCAACTCAGCAGCTCCTCGCCATCGATTCTGCAGTAAACCCGTAACGCCTGCACGAATTGGTCGACCATTATTGGGTGCCTCACCAACACGTCTTACCCAATTTGACGCTAGCGTGGATACCAATGGCCTCACCCTTTCTCCTCCTCGTGCTATGGCTGCTCTTCTCACTTGCCTCTGCGGCTCCCGAGAGCCACCTCGTCACCCACCTCCCGGGCTTCCATGGCGCCTTCCCCTCCAAACACTACTCCGGGTACTGTGTGTGTGTGTGTGTGTGTGTGTGTGTGTGTGTGTGTGTGTGTGTCCATGTCTTGTTCTTCAAGTAGCTCTGCTCATCTGCTTCTGCTGATGAAGTTAGCATGTATCTGTATCTTGCTGTATTCCTGTGTGCAGGTACATAACCGTGGACGAGAGCCATGAGAGGAGCCTGTTCTACTACCTGGTGCTGTCGGAGCGCGACCCGGCCGCCGACCCGGTCGTGCTCTGGCTCAACGGCGGCCCGGGCTGCTCCAGCTTCGACGGGTTCGTCTACGAGAACGGTGACGCGGCCTGCCCTTCTTGCTCGCCTCGCCTGATTGCCTTAGAATTGTAGTGTCAGACTGTGATTTTGTGGTGTTTTGCTCATGACTAGGCCCCTTCAATTTTGAGCGCGGAAGCACTCCTGGAGGGCTGCCCAAGCTGCAGCTCAATCCGTACAGCTGGTCCAAGGTAATCTGACACACAGGGTTTCATTCTGATCAGTGGTTCTGTTTGATGTGCTCCTTAATTTTATTCAGGTAGCCAGTTCTTGTAGATCTATGGAGAAATTTGGAGCAATTTAATTCAGCTCCTCCCTAATTTGTGGATGGTAACTTGGTAGTATCATCTAGAAATAGGGTGCACCTTTTTATCTTGTGCATAGCTTTATAAAGAAGTAGCTGTAGTTAGGTGCGCCTCTTTCGTCTCATGCATAGCTTTAGAAACATGTAACTGTGTTTTTTTTCTTTCTTCATATGTTTTCTTGCACATGTTTGTCATTGGTTGTTAGTTGTTACATCTCCTGATCTTTGCTTTTTTGATATGTCCAATATGTTCAATTATTGTCCTTTTCAATTTGCAAGTCAAGTGATTGGTTAGATGTGTCATTTACTAGGTTTCAAACATCATGTACCTGGACTCCCCTGCTGGTGTTGGGATGTCATACTCGTTGAACAAATCTGATTACACAACAGGTGACCTGAAAACTGCAGCCGATGCACATATCTTCCTTCTGAAGGTACTCTCTGCTTCAACTGTAATAATACCATATAATACTTTGTCGATCAAATCTGATGCTGATTTGACGTGCTGCTGCAGTGGTTCGAGTTATACCGTGAGTTCCAGTCGAACCCATTCTACATTTCTGGAGAGTCATATGCAGGGGTCTACATTCCCACACTAACTGATGAAGTTGTCAAAGGTTGATTTTGTGACTCACAAAGATGTTAGGTGACATAACTGTTATAATCCAAAGTTTTTACCTCTTATGTATATGCTTGACAGGGATAGAAAAGGGTCTGAAGCCAAGAATTAATCTGAAGGTCATTCCATTAACATTTTCTTATGTTGTCATACAATTCTACATGGCAAAGTTGTGTGTGAGTTTACAATCTGAAGTTCAAAATTTCATTCAGGGCTATCTAATTGGCAACGGAGCAACTGATAAGGACTATGATTTCAATTCTTTTGTGCCATTTGCACATGGGATGGGCCTGATCTCAACTGATTTGTTCGAGGTCTGTGCTTCAGCTCTTTGTGCTCATACAGCTCACAGCTCTTGAGAAGAATCTGTGTCTGTGAGCATCATCTACATGATGGCTAAATACTGCAGTCACAGTTACTGTTGTCATAAGTAGTTTCATTTGATGACTTATAGCAAGCAAAAATTGACCTGATTTGCTTTGTTTCAGGATGTCAATGCCGCTTGCCATGGTACATTCTGGGGCAAGGTTAATGATGTGTGCCAAAAGAAGATAGATAGAGTGCGTTGGGTAATGCCTCTGCGCTAGAACATGTAAATTGACAGAGTATGCACAATCATGCAAATTATGTAAGGCTCCATTTTTGGCATCTGCAGGAACTGAAAGACCTGAACAAGTACAACATCCTTGCACCCTGCTACCACCATCCTGAAATCCAAGAAGTAGTGTTTGTGAACAGCAGCTTGCCATCAAGTTTTAGAAAACTTGGTGAGACAGAGAAGCCATTTCCAGTGAGGAAGCGAATGGCAGGGCGTTCTTGGCCTCTCCGTGTTTCTGTGAGTGATGGGCGCATCCCGATGTGGCCTGATCTTGGTGGTAGATCACTTCCTTGCACGGTATGCAAATTAGAACAATACACCTTCTACTTATTTATGATCATCTTCATTGCAAATTTCATCAACGCGGATTCTGGTGATCAGTATAGTTGGTTGTGTTTCTTGTGAACCTACTAGAATTATGGTCTTCAGTTTCCCTCCAGATACATCTTTGGACAAGTATGATTGATCCTCTCATTTCTTCTGTTTATCATTTACTGTGCTTGTAGAGTGATGAACTGGCTACTACATGGCTGGATGATGAAGGTGTAAGAGCTGCCATTCATGCCAAACCGGTATCATAACGAATCAATAGTTTTATTTGAATTTTCTCCTAAAATAAGCGCTAACTTCGCTAACTTTCTCTTCTTTGTGGGGAACTACCTTGATCGAAACAGAAAAGCTTAATTGGATCGTGGGAACTGTATACTGCAAGAATAGACTACAACCATGATACTGGAGACAGCATGGTGAAGTACCACAAGAAGTTCACAGCTATGGGATATCGTGTACTTATTTACAGGTACGGGATAAACCTGTAACTTGATCATTTGACAGAGTTAGACAATGGCTAATCTACACAGCTAGGATTACTAGAAAATAAATTCAGGTTGGTTGTCCATACTTGACACATTGATTCTTTTTTTTTGGGGTGCGCGCAGGGGGCGCTGATTCGTGCTTCAATCACAAAGAACAAGATATTATGAAATACATATCTACTAACTTTTTTTTTAATAAAACGGGATATCTAAACTTGTTGGTGTGTTATTTTGTAGTGGAGATCATGATCTGTGTATTCCTTTCACTGGAACAGAGGCATGGGTCAGATCCATGGGCTACCGAATTATTGATACTTGGCGGCCATGGTACTTTGGAGAGCAAGTCGCTGGGTATGTTCTCCATCCTTCACATTATTCGCCTTAGAATCATCAGATTTTTTCCCAATGCCTTCAGGAATTAATGTCTGGCGTGCCACTTTTCTCTTACAACTTTTGAAAACTTAGAAAACACTTGTGAGAATTCAAGAGCAATATTTTAGTACCTTTAAAAAAAATGACATGTATACCTACTAGAATTCTAGATTAGTACTAGCCTTGAGTTTGTACAGAATTTCAGTAGGAACTAGGAAACAGGGGAAAATATTTCTGTGAACTAATTTCCCATACTGAAGCTATTTCTACCATCGCAGATACACACAAGGTTATGATCACAATCTCACTTTCCTCACCATAAAGGTACATGACCAAGCTCCTAACTCCATTTCCTTCACCTCTACTCACAATGAAAAGTACTATCTTATGTAGCATAAGCTTATTCTTGAAACACAATTAGCATATTAGATTTTTTTTCCTCCCATGTTTGAACTAAAATTTGGTGATACCGTTTCGAATTTCCTTAGCTGAATGAGGATCTCAACAACATCCATCAATTGCTAAAAGTTTACCCACTTTTCGCTGGAATTTTTCTCTTGTAATTTGGCTGAAGCTTTCTAAGTTCTAACATAGTGATTTCATTTCAGGGATCTGGACACACTGTTCCTGAGTACAAGCCCAAGGAGACGCTTGCGTTCTACAGCCATTGGCTCTCTGGAGAAAAGATATAAATTAATCCGGATGGCTGCAAATTGATATCTGGCTTACAGTCATCAATTTTCCGGACAACCTGTCCTTTCTTTCACTCACCGAAATTTTTTGCATATTTGGATGAAGTGCGTACCCAAATTCAGTGCAAAACGGTGTCAAACCCTATAAAGAATCCAAGGATCTACGCCGGCCCTGATACCTTTGTTGCTCTCGTGTAAACTGTAAAGTTGTGATTTTATGCGACGGAGAAAAACAGAGAAGTGGCTACTGATATGTGCTCTAGTCTCTGCCTCTGGCGTGTGCATATGTCCAGCCAGTCCAGGATGTAGGTAGGCTCACCCATTTGCATCTCACCTTTGATCTATCTCCACCAAGTGCCCCTGCTGGCTTCATTTTTCTGCTAAACCTGGTAGCTCAATGCACACATAGAGATCACAACGGCACCAGACAGGAGAACAAAAGGCCATACGAAACGAACTAGTCTAGCCTAGCACGGTGCTTCTTCAGCATCCAGAAACGCCATAAACACAGATGAACAGACACGGCATTGCCATGTACTTGTCCCAACAAGGAACTGCCAGCATAAATATTATCTGCAGGTCAACATTCTGCCAGAAAACATTACATCAATGAGATCAACGAGGATACAACTAATGAATCAACCTGAATTCCCCCAGTGACAAAAGTCTCAAGATTCGTTCCATCCACTATGGAATTCACCAAAGTTCAGCTGTCCTTCCACCTAACTGGAGTAAGCTACTGCGGAAAGAAGTATCACGGGCCAAGCCTTCGGCTACAACCAACCATACCGTGCCTCCCAAAAGGGCAAATTTAGGAAGCAACCAAGCCTGGCGAGCGCAGTACCATTCGCCTGAACTTCGGCTTCTTGGAGGGCCCTCCCTTGAAGCTACTACGCTCTGGTGGTGGGCAGGACATGCTGAAGGTCTTCACCTTGTGGCGCCTCCTTTCTTCCTCACTGTCTGACTCCGCACCATTCTCCCGGTCTGCATTACTTGCCTCCCGTTCCAGCTCCTCCCTGGTCTAAGTCTTACCCTTAGTCTTCTTCAGAATCCTCCTCACTATCCTCATCTGATTCCACCAAGGACTCACTGTCGGAACCATCGTCTTCTGATTCGGATTCGGGCTCAGCATCAGAAGGCTCGTACCCCTGATCTGATTCCTCTGTTTCCTGTTTCTTACATTTGGGCTTATTTTTGTGACTTATGGCTGAAAAATCATGAATCGATCAAAATTATCAGAATGACAGAGATTTATTTAGCATAATTAAATTTAAAAAAATTAAAAAATATGTTAGCCCATTACATATAATACAAACAAATACGGGAAAAAAGAACCGGCAAAAAAACTCAACAAAAAGCCAAAAGTTCAGAAAAAGACAAAATTTACGAATAGTGAAAAATAAGCCGGAAGCTAAAAGTTAAAGCCAAAACGATCACGGGCCTATTCGGCTAGCCACAAGCCGGCCGGCTTTTCGCAGCCGCTACAGTACCTAACTTTTAAACGGAGTATTTTTTCAAGACGGGGTCTATAAGTTAAACGTAGTACATGTCAAAAGCCCAACATCTGTACTAGCCAAAATCGCAAGTGAGTATCGATCTCTCCGTAATCTGTACCGTAAACAGCCAAAATACAAAAATTTCAACCAAAATTATAAGCTGCAGCCCAAAAAAACAGGCCAGCCTAGAATCACTTGCCTTCATATGCAAGAACTCCCGGCCAGCGTCATAAATGAACTTCTGAGGGTCATCAGTGACAGTTTCAGAATAGGGCGCCAGTTCAGGTTCAGCCTGCTCTCATAGTACTTGAGGTCAGTTGTGTCAAGCCACTCCTTTATTGCATCAGGTTATGGTGATAGAATGGAATCAATGTGAAGAATATCCTTCTTGAAGTCCTTAAACACGATAGCCATGTCAAAGTTTGTAGGACCGGTGCCGATAATAAGGGGGTAAATGATTTTAAATTTTTCTTTTAATAGTATTCAAAATCTTCACTCAAGTAACTATTAGAGTAATTAAATTTATATTTCACTAACTATACTTTACAAAATAAGTCTAGAGACCTAAACCAATAATAAAATCAAGAACCTTCAGCCCAAAACTAGTTGGATTGCCATGGTCAGCCTGACCACAGGCTCAAGGCCGATCTGGCTGATGGGTAGGTCTGACCGCAGGTCCAGGGCTAGTCTGACTTGTTCTCTGTTCCTAGATCTGAAAGCCTCCAGGATAAAACTCAAATATCAAAAACTAGATCAATTCTCACCTAAACATATATAAATTTAGCGTGAAACTTGCTAAAGATATTACGAACATAAACTAATTAAGAATTATAAGGCTTTTGGGTTCGAGTTCACTAAATTGAAGAGAGTCGAATATAGGTCACAAGAACACTGAAACTCTAAAACTTAAATTCTTTCTTGCTCGTAAGGATCTAAGCATAATATCTTTCAGATCTATTCTCACATATTATAGCAAGGAATTTAAGCAAAAGAACTCCCATAAAACAAAATCATAAATTTAGCTCAATAACAAGTAAAATCAAGTAAGAATAGAAATAATAATATAATTAAGATAAAAATTTGATCTATTTGCAGTGGAGGATGAAGTTTACATACTTATGAATAATTATAAAATGCAGCCAAAACACCACTCTTTACTCTCTCAATTTTTCTCTCTCACAACCATAGAAAAGACAAAGACGTTGAACAAAAATCTAAACTCTAGAATTCTTGGATCTACCACCTCCTCGCCCCCTTTAATAACCAGCAACAACTCTAATGGATTCAACCCATTAAGACACAGAGAAAACCCGTTAACCCTATTAACACGGGTTTAATATACTCACGCACACTTCTCAAAACGATTACAAGACTCAAGCTAACAACTTAGACATTGATTCACTTTGCAATTCCAGCTCTCCTTGACCTAAACCACTTCTCCTTTGCGCCTTCTCGCACCGCAGTTTTGATCAACGCACAAACCCGGTATTTGGCCAACTATGAAATTTTATACGTAGTCCGTAGTGCCCAATGACTAGCCATCATGTCTTCATGCATTCAGTTTCCCCAAGCTAACTCTATGTGCATCGGTCTCATCACTTGGCATATTATATGTATCAACTCATCTCTTCATGATTCTTGTCTTCTCAGTACTTCCCGCTTGCGATATGTAGCCTCATCCAAACTTACACGACTACTCGGACGTCAACTCTCCCGCCTAGTCCCAGTCCATTGCTGTTAACCGCTAATATTCTCCAAGCCACTTGTACATCCAAAAACTAAGCAACCATCTTGAGTATAAGTTTCATGTACTTGACTTACGTTAGTCAAAACCATGCAACACAATACAACCAACAATACTCATGTCATGCACACACTCATCTAACTCAAAAACCATTCTCACCGTTCTCTAGCTGCATCCATTGGTCTGACCGTTCTCTCCACGACAGTTGGACTGCACCGGTCAGACCATCAACAAAAAGCTAGTCTGACCAGCCCACTAGTGTGACCGCATCTTCAATGCTGGCCACACCGGCCAACTCGATTCCGGTCTGACTACCAATAACGGCATGTCGGACCGCACATACCTAATTTCAACACGATTTTTGGAAAAAAAAGCAGTCACCAACTAGAATCCAGTTACACTGCGCCGGCAATCCGACCGTCAACCAAAGTCCAATCACACCAAACCAGTGTTCAGACCACCAAAACCGGCTGGTCAGACCACCCTTGACAAATAACAACTCTAGATTTGAATTTTCTAAAACTTTTACAAAATTCAAATTCAAATGAACCAAAATGTCAACCGTTTATCACAAATATATTTTATACCTTCACATGGCCTCTCAAATTCCTTGTTCAAAAGCCCACCCTCTCCAGATTAACAATCTCTATCTCACTCAAGGTGACCACCAGGAAGGGAGTCTCAATTAGCTCAACCAAACAAGTTGAAGTTGGAATGATGAAAGCAGAAGCTTTATATGGAACCCCATGGAACCCAAGAGATTTAAGAGGGATATCAAACTCCAGATCAAGCCCCCTTGAACTGTGGCAGCGACCAGTGGTCATTAACCTTGTTCACATAGTTCTGGAACTCCATGTTTATTCTGTTCTTCCGATTCCTCTCACGCTGCTCTTCTTTAATCTCATCAGGATCAAGTGCCGATATCCTACTGCCATCAAGGGTTCGAACAGCATCCATCACTTCAACATAAAATTGGACATCCTTTGTTTTCTTGTTTCCAACCATGATATGATTGTGCAAATGGAAATGAAGGAGCGTAATCATTTATTTTTCTGCCGGCTGGAAGAAGGCATGTTTTATATTCCCGTACATAATGTCCACACGCTCATCAGCCCTTGAAGTGGAATATCTGAAACCATTGAAATGGGCTTCATGCTGCTTGCCACCTGGAGTTTCTCCTGAGTAACGAGGGTGGCCCTTTCAACTCTCTCTGACTCCCTTGAAGCAACTTGTCTCCTCAATGTTTTGATTTGCTGAACAACTTCATTGCTATGTCGTGGATCTTTTGAACGTGTTGTATTTTGTGGTCCAAACCTGATCAGATTCAATCACTTGATGAATCCAATCAGATTTTGCTCAAAGATATATTTCGGCCAGTATGACAGATCGGTAATGAGAACTAATCGAAGGTTATAAATTGGGATCATCTTTATGTTCTTAATGGACTCTGCACCGACTTACACCATCATGGTGTCCAAAGGTGTTTGCACCGATTGGCGTCAGACATGGCTACTCAAGGCACTTCCGACTACAATTCTTCATTGTTATCTTTTAATACTCTGTTTTGTCTTCGAGTGAGGTGTTGTTCCCATCTCTAAGCAAGTTATTATTCTAGTTTCTGAGTAGGTCTCTTTTTCTATTGCCAACTAGGACTATGTCCCTTTCTCGTTTGAGACTCTTGTTCCTAAGACTATTTATTTAAGTATCATGATAGATAGCGCGCACAACACAAGTTGTCTACACATGTAATACACCAAGAGTGTTTTTCCCGCAAAGGTTTTCCACGTTAAATATTTCTAAAATGATTCTAATTATTCTTAGTTGTTTCATATCCCATCTAGTCGATTTTTATAATAACTAGAATCAGAGCTTGGTTTTTCGCCTAATCAGTAATGGGCACACTCAATATGATGTCTATGAAATATGATCTTCTGTGTAGCAAGTCAAGATGCGAGCTATTCTGTCACAGCTAAATTTGTATGATACATTATTGGGAATCGACAAGATGTCCACTGCATGGTTTGTTGAGGAGAAGCAAAGGAGAGAACATAATGTACTCTGTCAAATTCATCTCCATCTTTCTAATGATATCCTCTAGAAAGTTATAAAGGAGACCACCACTATTGTGTTATGGCTAAATTTAGAACATATCTGCATGACTAGAGATCTAATCAGCAAGATGCATCCAAAGTAGAAGCTTTTCTCACTTAAGTTAGCAGAAAACGGATCGGTGTAAGATCATATGATAGCGTTTAAAGATGTGGTTACTGACCTTGAAGCCATAGAGGTAAATACGATGATAAAGATTTGGGTCTTATTCTGCTCTGTTCGTTGCCTATTTCGTTCTTTACGTTTAGAGACACAATTCCCTGCAGTCAAGATACGCTTACTCTAATGGAGGTTTACAAAGCCCTGTATGCCAAAGAAAAGATGAAAAATATAATTTTGAGCAAAAACTCATGTTCACATGTAGAAGGTTTGTCCGTTCAGGCAGACCGGTCGAGAGGTCTCTGACTAGTGATTCCAAAGGCAAAAGCTTGAGTAGATATAAATGTCATTCAAAGTCAAAGACCAAGAAATCATTTCACTACTGCAAGAAGGGTGGACATGATATCTTTGAGTGCTAGAAACTTAGAATAAGGATAAGAGGAATAATAATTCCAAGAAAGATCAATAAGATGATAAAACTAAGGCCATCATTATCACAAAAGAAGGTTCCTAAGGGGAGATTCTTGTTGCATTTGCTGGTGATTCTAAAACCAATAATGAATAGATTCTTGATTTAGTCTGCACTTTCCACATGAGCCCAAATCGTGACTGGTTCATTCCTTATGAAGCCATTCCGAGTGGAACAAAATTAATGGGAGATAAGACTCCATGCAAGATTGCTTGTATCGATTCCATCCAGATCAAGATATTTGATGGAAACATTATAACCCTATTGGAGGTCCAATATATTCTAAATTTGAAAAGAAATATTATCTTGTTGAGTACTCTTAATGCCAAAGGATACCAGCTTTTAGGTGGAGATGGAATTATGAAGATCTTCAATCTTGTTGCAATGAAAGGTGATATAAAGGTAGCAAACCTCTATTTTTGTTTGGGCCACTACTCTGGTCAAAAAGGTTTATGTTGCCTCAACCAGGGTGTCCGATATTGAGCAGACAAGTCTATGGCATATGTGTCTCGAGCATATGTGTAAAACTAGCTTAAAGGAGTTGTGTAAAAGAAGTCTGCTTGATGGTTAAGGCACCAACCAATCAAAGTTTTATAAACAATGTATCTTTGGAAAATAGAAGAGGGTGAGTTTCAACTCTGTAAATCACTCAGGCATACTGAATTATGTTCATTATAATTTGAGGGGTAAGTCCCACATTCAATCCTTCAGATGCACCAATTATATGCTAATCATTATCGATGACTACCCTTGAAGAGTTCGGGCATACTTCATCAAGCACAAGTCTGATGTGTTCAAAATATTCAAAGAGTGAAAGATTATAATCATAAAATGGACCGGCAAGCATGTGAAGAAACTCCAAATAGATAATGACCTAAAATTTTGTTCGAGGGAATTTAAAGCCTTATGTCAATCAAAAGGTATTTTAAGATATTACACAATATTAGTGAGAGACCATGTGGAGGTCATCCCGTGTGTATGATGAGTAATTGACATAGGTTTAGGAAAGTCGAGTTTGGTTTGGGGTGGTTCGGACCTTGACGTTGCATAGTGCAACGGGCTCGGTTGGACTTGGTCAAACTTGGTCGTATGGACTTAAGATGTATATTCCAGTGATTCGACAGGTTTGGACTTCTTCATGCATAAGTATGGTGTTTTGATGCTATTTACGCTTTCATGTGTCGAGCGGTGCTATTTGACGTGTTTCTTGTCTGTGTGGCTGCAGGACATCGAGTGGAGTCGTGGCGAGACACGGAGGACCGGACTAGGCGCAGGTGGCGCTGAGGTCAGAACGGTCGGGATGTGTCGAAGACGACGTGGACTCGAGGTGGAGTCGTGGCGAGGCACGATGGACCGGACTAGGCGTAGGTGGCGTTGAGGTCAGAACGGTCGAGGTGTGCCGAAGACGGCGAAGCTGCGTGGCTTGCGAGGCAAGGGATGAGGAAGCTTCCTGGAAGGTGCGCGAGGGGCATTTTGGTAAAAACGCAAAGCGGCACAAAAGGAAGCGGGTTTGGATAAAGCGCCGAGTTGTTGAAGGCCTAATGGGTAAAGCATGGTGCAAACCCATTAGTGGAGGCTATAAATAGAGAGGGAGATGTGTGCTGAAATTTTGAGAGAGTGAGTGTAAAAGTCAGGGTTTCATTTGGGTCTCTCCATGTGTGTATGTGTGTGTTCCTCCCAAGAAGTATGTGTAGCTCTTGGTGTTCTTGAGGATTGAGAGGGAGAGGATGGATTGAGATGTAAACACTCTATATCAATCATGTATGTCCCCGTATCGTGTTTATGATCTTGTGGTTCAGTTCTTTTCTTTTTGGGCTTCATCTGTTCTGTTTTTTGTTCTAGTTTTTATTGCTGCCTCTCAGCCTTTTTTTTATTCTCTTGGCAAGAACTTCTTCTCCTGTTGGTAGTACTCGGTTTTCTTGGTAGTATTCGGCCAGAGTTCAACGGTTGCTTGCAGCATACAGTGATCAATCCCATGGCTACATTTCCTTGAGCTCTGCATTAATTTCTCCTTTTCGGCAGCTCCTAGGGAGGATTCTTGCTGTCCTAACTACTCATTTAATGCAGCAACTTTGTGTCTTGGCCAGGATTCAATAGTCCTTCGGCTAGTACTTGAGTTTGAGCATTTCGGCTGCAGCTTTTATTGGTTCTATTGGCAGCCATTTTTTTGAGAAAAATCAGCACCTCAATTCTCAATCATTGCCTTTCTTACTCGGCCAGCAAGTATCCTTTTTCTTTTCAGCTTTCTTTATTCTCTTTTGTGGTTTTGGCAGCAAGGCATAATGAAAGCATGTAGTAGTTGCTTTTCTTTTATTTCTTTTACTGATCTTTGACCATTTTGCATGCAGATCAAACGGCATTATTGTCAGCTGAAATTTTTACTGATTACTCTCTGATTTATGCTGAATTTTTCAGTATTGCATGCATTTCATTTTTCAGCAATTAATTTTCTGTGAGTTGCGTTGTTCTGCTTCTATTTGAAAAATCGGTGTACAAATTTTCGGGGGCGATTTTTTTTAGCGATCGACATTCACCCCCCCTCTGTCGCCATTTCGGTCCTACAATTAGGCACATCTCAGCAGAATGGTGTGGTTGAGCATATGAACAGAGCCATCATAGAAAAGGTACACTACATGCTATCTACGTTTGGTCTATCAAAAAATTTTTGGGCTAAAGACACTTTCACTGCTTGTCATCTGATCAATCGATCACCGAACACTGCTATCGACTAGAAAACTATGATTGATGTGTGATTTGGTTTTCCTGTAAACTTCTTGAGCATAAGAATTTTTTGGCTATCCTGCTTATGCTCATTCTAATAAAGGTAAACTTGAGTCAAGCGCTGTTAAGTGCATCTTCCTCGACTATAAGCCTAGAGTTAAAAGTTATAAGTTGTGGAATCCTGAGACACAAAAAGTGGTCTTGAGTAGAAGTATTAATTTAAATGAGTCTGCTCTGTTGAAAGGAATTACAACTAGTGATACTCCCATTGAGAAGCCGTAGAAGACCAACATGCTGATGGAGCATGTTATTAATTCAAGATTCTCACCAAGGGACGACAAGGAGAATACAGAATATCCTTGTTCATGCTTTGACCAGTAATCTTCTAATAGGAACTAGTCGAAACCAATGATCTGTTGCTGTTGGTAGGGAAAGGAGAAAAATCCAGCCTCCGAAGAGCTTAAGTGAAAAGGCCAACATTATGGATTATTGTTAGAACATGGCAGAACACATTGAAGGCACCGCTGAACCTTCAATTTATTTAGAGGTCATGTGCTCGGATGAGTTAGAGAAGTGGATGACTACGATGCATGAAGAGATGGAATCCCTCGAGAAGAATTCTACTTGCGAGTTGGTCGAGCTCTCGATTGAAAAGAAACTCATACGCTGCAAGTGGGATTACAAGAAGAAGAAAGGCACATATCTGATTGATCAGGTCACGTACAAGGCAAGGCTTGTTGCTAAAAGATACAACCAAATTTCAAGTATTGACATTGTAGATGTTTTCTCCGTAGTCATGAAGTATAGTTCTATTTGGACCTTACTCAGTATTTTAGCTATGCATGATTATATATTTGAGCAACTAGATGTTAAAACCGCATTCTTACACGGGGAGTTGGAAAAAGACATATATATGGAGTAGCTAGAAGGTTTTGTTGTTCCGGAAAAGGAGAATTTGCATGTAAATTGAAGAAGTCTCTTTATAGGTTAAAGCAATTACCCAAACAATGGTATAAGAGATTTGACTCCTTTATGATCTCTTACGGCTTTAAGAGATCTGACTATGATAGATACGTTTATTTGAAGACCATCAACGCTTCAGCTATCTACTTGCTCCTATGTGTTGATGATATATTCATCGCGATAAAAAGACAAGGCTGAAATATCAAAGTTAAATCCACAATTAAGTAGTGAATGCGAGATGGAGGATCTCGATGCAACAAAGAAGATTCTTAGTATAAAAATCTTCAGATATCATTGGTTTGGAAAGTTATAGTTGAGTCAAAGAGGATATATTAAAAAAGTGCTTTGTCATTTCAACATGTACAAGGCCAAACCGACCAGCACTCCGTTAGCTGCACACTTCAAACTCTCATCTGTATCAAGTCCACAAATAGTAAAAGAAATTGAATACATGTTAAGTGTTCCGAACACAAGTGCTGTTGGATCACTTATGTATGCTATGGTATGCTCTTGCCCGACCTATCTCATGCTATGTGTTGTCCGTAGATATATGGTTCTAGAGAGCAGTTCAGTGGACCTTCTAATATTGGGGGGGGGGTACTTCTAATACCTGTTTGTAGTTTGAAAATGCCAGTGATGGATTGATCGAATATATGGATTCTAATTTTGTTGAAGATTTAGATAAGAGATCTTTTATTGTTATATATTCACTGTTGGAGGCTGTGCCGTAAGCTGGAAAGCTTGTCTACAAATTATCATTGCTCTTTCAACCACTGAATCTGAGTATATGCCTGTTTGTGCCTATTTCAAAAACCTATAAAGAAGTTGTTTGGCTAAAGGGTCTGTATAATGAGCTTTGTGAAAGTACATCTTGCACCAATATTCATTGTGATAGTCAGTGTGCTATTTGTCTTACAAAAGACCAAATATCCCATGAGAGAATAAAACACATTGATATCAGCTATCACTTCATCCGAGGAGTTATTTCTCAAGGTGATGTTAAAGTTTACATGATCAGTACACATGATAATCTAGCTGATATGACGACAAAGCTAGTTCCTACCACTAAATGTGAGCTCTGCTCAAATTTGGTCATTATTACTCATTAGCCGTTTTGGACATTTGTTACACAAGAAGTGTTTTACAAATTATTTGAGAAGTTCTTTGATTCTTTTTCACTACAATAGGAATTTGGCTCAAGGTGAAGATTGTTGTATTTTGTTATCCAAATCTACTCGAGTTCGATCACTTGAATAATCTAATTAGGTTTTGCTCAAAGATATATTCTGACCAATATGACTGGTCGGTAATGAGAACTAATTGGAGGTTATGATTGGATTATCTTCATGTTCGTGATGAACTCTACACTGACTTACACCATCATGGTGTCTAAAGGTGTTTGTGCTGGCTAAAGTCAGACATGACTACTCGAGGTCCTTTTGACTACAACTCTTCATCGTTATCTTCTAAGACTCTGTTTTGTCTCCGAGCAGGATGTTTTTCTCATCTGTGAGTAGGTTACTATTCTAGTTTCTAAGTAGGTCTCAATTTTTATTACCGACTAGGACTCTGTTCTTTCTTCGTCTGAGACTCATGTTCCCAAGGATATTTATTCCCTTGTAAGTCTAATGACAGGTAGCGCACATAATACAAATTATCTACACATGTAATACACCAAGAGGATTCTGTAACTTCTTCTCCATATAATAATTTTGCCGATTGTGTGTCTGTGGTTTTTTCCATAAGAGTTTTTCATGTAAGTCTTTGTGTTGTGATTCTAATTATTCTTCGTCATTTCATATTTTGTCTAGTGAATTTCATAACAGAGCAGAATGTAATCTCTTTCAAGTAGATAGCGCCTTGACCTTGAGACATTTTGAGAATGGCATGCCAGGTACATTGAAGAAAATGCGAGTAGTGAAGGTATAGTTGTCTTGGTGGCTTGTCGCACTCTTAACAGTAGAAACATGGAAAGGAGCCATAATGCCATAAATAGGTAAGAGGACAGCTTCATTCTTCTGATATACTTGTATCACCAACTCTCTTGAATATGGTACATCACTGACACTCTTGTACGCAATAAGCTCATTTGAAACCAGAAGCAGAACCACCCCCAGCAAGCCTTCTAGTAGTCTCTTCAGTCTTTTGATGAGCAAGTTCAGTCTGGTGCTAACTTCTAGTAGTCTCTTCATTCTTTTGACAAGCAAGTTGAGCCTGGTGCTATCTCCGGAGCTCTTCCTTGGACATCTCCTGGTTGTTTGACCAAAGTGTAGCCTTGGATGGGACTACCTCCTTGCCTTTCAGAATTACCTTTGGCTAAGGACCATGTTCCTCATCTTCATTGAACGTATGCGACATCCTTAACAACCTTGGAGCAAGGTGCTGTTAATATCTCTGAACACTTGTTACTCATTAGAACTGTATCAGCTAATAACAAAGAGAACCGCTTTGTCTTCTCATTGTGGGTTTCTGCCTATACATTATGCAAACCAAGGGAAACATTGAAAACATTTCCTCTTTTATCATACCATCATTCTTGGTATTAAAATTTAAGCCAGATTCCTGGAATTCGAGGCCCATTCCAGTTCCATCTAGCTTTGTTAGATTAGGAAGTAGTTTAGGGGCATTCTTCTCAATCACTGCAACTGTAGTTTGATAAACTGCACTCATTTGATTGCCTGATTTCAATGCTGCTATAGCAGCTTCATGGGCTTTCAAAAGGGTCTCATAAGCCTTACTCTGTGTAGGGGTAGCATCTATCAGAAGTGTTATGGTGACATTGGAACAATAGCTACTGTACCTGGACCCAATTGCATAGATGATAACACTTTCCAAATCATAATAGGGATCATCATCATTGCTGGGGGCACCTGGCTTGAGATCAAGCTTCCCTCCACTTTGAAAGACAGGAGGATAGCTATATCAACATTTTGAGCCTTCAACTTCACCTTGACCTTTAGAGGATCAAGAATAGCCTTCTCTGTGTCATACATCATTGAGGAGTGTGAGACTTTCCTCTCCCCATCAATAACCTTCTCCAGTTTTGGAACCACTATGAGACCATGCGGATGTTACCTCATGGTGTATGATAAATATTTGATTTTGTTATGTAAATGTTGTTGATGTTTGAGTTCGGTTTTGAGAGTTTGCAATGTTTAGAGTTGCTGTCAGGTTTCAGATGGTCTAACTAGACCTAGGATGACTGTCAGACCAGCCTTGACCTGTTCATCAGGTCTTATGCCCAGTGGTCTAACCACCAAGGGGAAGGTGGTCTGCCCGACTGGTGGTTGGTAGTCTGACTACCGTAGAATGAGTGGTCAGACCGGTGATGGGCAGTCTAACCAGCCATGGCATAGTAGTTAGACCGACTTCTCGAGAGGTCAGACGTGTTTGGGGGTACCCTAGACATGTCTGGAATGTCCAAAGAGGTTCTGGAGAGACCAGACATATCTGTGGTACCTAAGACATGTCTGGGGTTGTTGATGAAAATAGATATGAGAATGGTTGAGGAGTAGGTTGTCAAGAGGGTTCTGCCTACATGCTATGAGGTGCATGTAGAGGCAATTGTTGGATCGAAATCGGCAACAGAGGGGGGGGGGTGAATGTTGCTTATTTAAAATTGTCCCCCTAAAGTCTCCACTTAATGAATCTCCTCTCCGGTAGCTATGAAAAGCTATGAAGGAGTCAATTCATACTCTCTGCAATCTTGAACACACAGAAGAAATAGACACGGCAAATAAAGAAATCAGAGAGCCAAATCTAGACCAAAGAACAGCAGACAACACAAGCTGCAAAGGGGGGCCCGTCAGACCGCCTCAATTGGGCCGGTCTGACCACTTTGAGCAGGCCGGTCTGACCGCTTTACACAGGCCGGTCAGACCAGCGTTGGTGGAGCGGTCTGACCACCATGTAAGGTCCGGTCAGATCGGCCTCCCCGAGTGCAGACCAGACAGCAGGCAGAAAACAAACTGAAAAATCAGAGATATGCTGAATTCAATGGAATGTGTGGTTTTTCTCTTTTCTCTTCAAACCAGAAGTGCAAGAATATAATCTAAATAGCATTAAGCACTTTTGGAACCGAGGATTTCATCATTTGAGCAAGAAATTAAGATTTTGGCCAAAAACGAAACCTTACAGTGAGCTTCACTAAAACTCAAATTCCCACCTAGTCTTTGAAACTTTGATCATGAAACCAAAAGATTAGCAAGGGAATAGTATTAGGACTCAAAGACTCAAGCCTGGGCACCTTCTTTTAGGAGAAAATAAAAATAGCCTCAAACCCTAGAACTGGGAAATAGAGAAAAACATGAACACATGAATGAAGGAAAGGAGATTCTTCCGATTCAATCATTTTGCTCTTGGAACAAGCTGACCAAAAGGTCTAGAAATACAATTCCATCACCGAGCAATCCATTTTACTACTCCTCAGCAAGAAACAAACTCTAGAAAACAAAAACTTGAAATCAATAGGGGGAGCAAAAACAACGAACAGAGACTGAAATCCATAAAAAGGGCACAAAACCAAATCATTTCCATGAATGATTGCAAGAGATACAAAGAGCTACGTCCCCATACGCGATTACAAACAGAGGAATGATTACATGGTATCTCAATTCATCTCCATCCTCTCACAAAACACAAGAAACCCAAGAACACACATGAGAGAAATATGAGCAACAGGGAGCCTACGGGAGACCACCTTCTGCCATCTCACAACCACTCTCAACAACTAAAGCCTCAAAGCAAAACAACCTTCCCAAAGGCCATTTTGACTAAAAGCAAAACCCTAAAAGCCATGCACTCCCCTCTCAAGACATGCATGCACCTGGACACACCTCTCCTATTTATAGCCTTCGCTTAACGGGTTTCTTCCTCGCATTGCCCGCTAATCAAAGACCCAAATTGCTTCCTCATGCAGCTTTGCACTTTTACCGAAACGCCCCTCCTGCACCTTCCGGGAAGCGTCCGCATTCCTTGTTGACCAAGCCTTGCAACCACCTCGAGCCCTCGCCGTCTTCAGCACACCTCGACCGTTCTGACCTCAGCACCACTTGCGCCTAGTCCAGTCCTCCGTGCCTCGCCACGACTCCTTCTCGATGTCCTGCAGCCATCACAAACAAGAAACACATCACATAGCATCGCTCGAAACATGTCATCACGATTAGCATCAACGAATCGAACTCAAGCAATAAATTGCCCAAACAACCAATCGGGAAGAAGAATACGCCTCAAGTCCATCTAATCAACCCCGACTGAGCCAAATGCCATCATGGCACGAAACGCACAAACCAAACCCAAACTTCCCAGAATACTTGTCAATTACTCATCACAAGTATGTGGTCACCTCCACATGGTCTCTCAGCAATGTTGTTAGAGATATGCCATAGAGGCAATTATAGAGATGATTGTATCACTTCTATTATTTTGATCTTTTGAATAATATGTTATTTTGTTTCTTGAATAAATGTCTTTTTATTGATCAACAAGTATGTGACTTATTCGTAGAACTCTTTATTCATGTTTTGATGCTATTCTAAATTATCACTGATCTTATATTATTTTGTGGAATAATTATGATTTATAAATTAGAACATGTATTGATTGATGATCAAGTTTCACGGACCATGGATATGAGAATATCAAATCAATAATGTGCATATATGTTAACGAATATGGCGTTGGATTGACCTACCATAAGACACTAGGAAAATTGTTATATTCTTAAGTGTCATCAGTTAGTCTCATACATAGTATATATAGGATCTTTAGACTGAGATCGATAGATAGTTATATATATATATATATATATATATATATATATATATATATATATATATATATATATATATATATATATATATATATATATCTCTACTTAGGGGTTGCCAAACACTACTACATAATTGGGTGGTCATAAAGGTAGCTGTTGGGTTTACTATGAAATATACGGTGGAATGTGAGTGATTAAGATAGAATTTCCCCCTCCTATATAATAGGAGGGATATATCTGGACCTCTCGATGTGGTTGGATTAAGAAAGTGCATAGATATGCAAATGTGGTTATGGAGTCAATTACAAATGAGTAATCCATTATAGGCTTGAGTGAATGATCGAGCTATCATGGGATGGTACGCTTCTCACCTTGAGTTTGATATGGTATCGTGAGGCAAAGGGATCGATACATGTGAACTATATAGGTTCGTCCGATATGTTCTTTATGCACATTTGGGAGTCGATATGTCCTGCTAGGGACCGCTACTGACTTGTGGACCGGAAAGGAGTTTTCATACCACGACCAAATATATATGAACCTACAATGTCACACACTAAGTGGGTTGTAATATATCAGTTCAGATTGGATTGGTCACTAATAGGCCAAGTGGGCTTCGCACCTTGTTGGGCCCCTAATGTAGGGTTCCACCAAGGGTTATATTAAGAGAGGTGTGGGGCTAAGGGATGGATCTCATACACACCCCACTGAAACTATAGATGCCACCTCTTACGGGCTCTACCATGCGCATTGATGCTAGCACACTAGCGCATGATGTTCCTCTTTGGATGTGTGGACTATGGTAGAGACATTACTATGATTGCAGTGCTTATCAGGATGATCCAAGGAAAAGACAATCAACGCATGTAGATCAACTACCGCTAGAGCACAATTGGCTTCTAAGGATCGCTTTCCGAAGACATTGGATGATCGACTACTTTCACTACATTGACGTGTGTTATATTGAGCTGGGTTGCTTCAACTCTTCTTCCACTGCATTATGCATCTAGTGGTGATGATTCATAATCTCTTACTCACATGGCTTCCTAGTTTATGCGTTAGAAATTTTAATTTGCTCTAGTGTAACCTACTCCGTATTTGAACATATGTGTGACATGGTTGGGCAAACCATGATGGTCTTGAATTTGACTCATGGCTTGGGAGCTATGAGGTGTTTATGTTGTGTTGCATGATGTATTGCTTTGACTAACATGAATCAAGTACATAAAACTTGTGCTCGACATGGTTGCTTGGTCTTTCGATGTGCAAGTGGCTTGGAGAAAGTTAGCGACCTTCAGCAAGGGACTGGGACTAGGCTAGAGAGCTGAGGTCCACAGGGTCAGGTAAGTCTTGGTGATGCTATATAACTCAAGCGGAAAGCACAGAGAAGACAATGATCATGAAGAGGCGAGTAGGTGCATGTGATGCACCAAGTGACGAGGCTGATGCACGTAGAGACTGTTCACGGGAGTTCAAATGCGTAAAGATATGACAGCTAGTCATTAGGCAGCATGAGCTACATATAAAACTTGCAAAGATGCTTTGAGGTGAAGGTAAGTGTTTTTGGTTCATCAATTGTGTAAATTGATGATTTTGTGTATTGCACAATGCTACATGATGATTTGCTTATTCTTATTGGTTGTAGGACTCTAGAATTAGGTCATGGTGAGGCAGACGAGACTGGACTAAGCTAGGAGAGCTTAGGTCTAGAGCAGTCAAGGGTTGGCACTAAGCTAGTGGAGCTTAAGTCCAAAGTGATCAAGGTGCTGCCGAAAGATGACTGAGTCTAGTGGAGTGGCTACAAGCTAGGAAGATAAGGAAAAGTAGTAGGAGCTATCAGTGGTGGACATGATGGGTAATAGCAATGTAGATTGGACTAAGCTCAGAGATGAGCTGAGGTCCATAATGGTCAAGGAAGTTGGATGCTGTTATAGTGCATAGAGATGCATGGGGCACGCTAATTGACTTGAGTCCATTTGCAAGAGAAGATGGTTCAGTAGATCTGGATGTGTGAGAGGTTTGTTGACAAGTCATTGGGGCCACATGGAGTTGAAAATGAAACACGAGTTTGCTTCAAAGCGAGGGAAGTGCGAAGCTTCATGAAAGGTGGTTTGGGGGCAAAGCGGTCTTTTTTTGCCCCAAACTAGAGAATTGAGATTTGATCAAACTATGGCATGAGGCACAAGAGAGGGGGTTTAGTTCAAGGGTGTTCTAAAAATGTTAATCAGATTAAGTGTTGATTCACTAGCAAGTTAATGGTTATGAACGCTTTGAGAAGCGTGCATATGTGAGTGTAAAACCCGGTATGGTGTTTGGTTAACGGGTTAGCCCACGTAAGTGAATAAACCCAACTAGAGATGATGGTTATGTTTTCTTGTGAGCCTCCATATATTGGGAGGGAGAGGTGTTGGCTTAGGGCTAAGTTTTGGAGAAACTACTTCAAGCCAAGTAGAGCAGGTTGGGTTTCTTGGAGAGAACATTTGGAAGATGAGTTGTGGATCTTTGTCTTGAATTTTTACCATATTTTGGCTTTATGAGTGGCTGTAACTATTCATCTCTAAGTATCATAGATATCAAAATTCGTCCAAATGTTTCTCCTCTTTGCTTAAGTGTTGACACTACTACAAAACAAGCTATACTGGACGCCTCATCACAGATGGTTCATAGGGAATCATTTATGTTGTTATTGTCATAGATGGTTTTACAAACATGACCATTTATCATATGTGATACGCAACTATCACAAACGGTTTGTGTTAATAGCCGTCTGTGATAGTTTACAGACAGTTATTAATACGAACCATTTGTGATAGTTGCACACATCACAGATGGTTTGTATTAATATCCGTCTGTGATGGTTCATAGATGGTTATTAATACGAATTTTCTGTGATAGTTGCAAATATCATAGATATTTATCAATACTAACTTTCTATGATAGATCACAGATGGTTATTACTACAAACCATCTGTGATAAATACGTATTATAGACGGTTCGTAGTTGACATGTCTAGGATACCCCGTGTTATTAATTAATACCTAGCCAGACCGATCCCAACAAATCTATCTTTATTACACTGCATTGAAGGAGGCAGTCGGCTTTGGGAAGTTTGGTGAAAGCATTCCGCTTGTAGATCTAGCTAGCTGCTTATAGATCGATTTGTTCTTGATGATTAGGGGTTAGTATTTGCTTCTAATTATATATGCCTTGTAATAAAGAGAGATGATAGCTAGGTTTAGATCTAGCTTATATATTTGGTAGTTTTCTCCAATTTAAGAATGGGTCACTACTCCTAGTTTACTTCAATATATTCTTGGTTGATATATATGTTACTTTATGAATAGTACATAGCTACTTAATTTACATATGGACAATTTATTATAAGGTGAATGACAATTATGTGCAAGTACATATTAGGCTATAGCTAGCTATAGTAGCATTAAAAATCTAATTTGACACTAATTTGTTAAATGCATAGCGTCAGAACCGTGTGAGTGAAGAGTATATTAATGGCATGTCTGCTTTTAGAAGAGTGGCCGAAGAGGATATGTTGAAGAAGGGGTTGGAATATATGTATTGTCCATGGATTGATTACGATAATATGAAGATATTTACTAACTCAGCGCAGATCGGAGCTCACTTGATTCGAAGGGGTTTCAAAAAGGGGTATATATGTTGGACTAATCACACTGAAGACAAGATTATACAGGAAGGTAATTATAACATCGTTGAGGGAGACAACGATATGCCGGTTGTGGATTATGCTTTTGATGAAGATAGGTCGTATGATGACAATCTAGATTAGATGCTACATGATGCAGAAGGAAACTATAGTGAGAGAGCGTTTGGTAAATTCAAGGGCTTGATGGAGGACCTGGAGAAACCTTTGTTCCTTGACTGCAAGCTGTAATACACAAGGTTGTCAATCTATTCTTGACACACTAAAATTGAAGGCAAGCAATGGTTGGTCCGGCAAGAGTTTCAGTGTTGTTAAGTCTCCTAACGAACATCCTTCCAAAGGAAAATGTGTTGCTGAGAACCATCTACCAAGACAAGAAGGTTCTTTATTCATTGGGAATGGAAAGAAAGAATACATGCGTATCCAACTAATTGCATCCTCTATAGTAAAGAGTAAAATTACATGTTTGTCCGGTGTGTAAAGCATCCCGATACAAGCGTAAGAATGACTTCGATGGTGGCGAGAGCATCAAGGTGAAGCAAGGACCTCCTACTAAAATGTTGTAGTATCTACATATTATTCTCCATTTGAAGCATTTATTTGCGAACTGAAAGGATGCAAGATTGCTGTGTTGGCATTCGGAGGAGCGTAAGAAAGATGGAATGATATGACACGTTACTGATTTTGCCTATTGAAGGAACATCGGTAGGATGTTTGTATACTTTGGTGCTCAGTGCAAAACCGAGGAATATTAGGTTTGCGTTGAGTACATATGGAATGAATCCTTTCGGTAACATGAGTAGCCGACATAGCACCTGGCCCGTGAATGTATATGCAACCTTCCTCCTTGACTGTGTACGAAGCAGAAGTATATTTTGATGTTACTACTTGTCCAAGGGCCAAAGCAACCTGAGAACGATATTGATGTGTACCTAGCACTATTGGTGGAAGATTTTGTGACACTATGGAATGAAGGAGTACAGGTATGGGATGCCAACAAATATGAGAACTTCACTTTGCACGCTATGTTGTTCTGCACCATCAATAATTTTTCTGCCCTTGGTAACCTGTCAGGATTGAGTATAAAAGGAGCCAAAGCCTGTCCTCATTTCTTATATTATATCGAGAGTGTGTGATTGAACAACTACGTGCGTCATCGTAGGTTCCTTTCAAGGTATCACTAATACTGCAAGATGAAGAAATAATTTGATGAAAAAAAGAGGATGACTCGGCATCAAGGCCTTTTAACAGAAAAGAGGTCTACATATGGTCAAGAATATCGAAGTTGTGCTTGGAGAGGGATGTAAGTTGAGGACCTATCATAAGAACATGTGGAAGAAGAGGTCAGTATTTTGGGACTTGCCTTACTAAGAGCACTTACAAGTTCGCAATTGTATCGATGTCATGCACGTAGAGAAAAATGTATGTCATAGCTTGACTGATATCTTACTGAACATTCGTGCCAAAATAAAGAATGGTGTCAATGCACGGCGTGACTTGGTCGCTATGAATGTTAGGACCAAGTTAGCATCGATAGAGACCAATAAAGGCTAGACGTACCTTCCCCCAGCTTGCTACACTTTAAGTCTGAGAGAACTGAACTGTGTCAGTGCTTGTATGGTGTGAAAGTTCCGTTCGGTTACTCCACTAGCATGAAGAAATTTGTTTCCATGCATTTGTTTCCATGCAAGATTTGAAATTAATTAGCATGAGGACTCATGACTGTCATGTGCTAATGACACAATTACTTCGTATTACAAGTAGAAGTATTTTGCCGAACATGGTTCGACTGACAATCATGAGGTCGTGTTATTTTTTTAACACAATTGCTTAGAAGGTCATCGATCCTGATGGACTAGATACTCTATAGACTGAGGTGGTGACGGCTCTATGTCATCTTGAGATGTGTTTTTCTCCATCATTTTTTGATATCATGGTCCATCTCATTGTCCATCTCATATGTACCCATTTGAGAGGTACATGGGAATTGTCAATTCCTATGTACGCAATCGATCTCGGCCAGAAGGCAGCATCATCGAAGGTTATGCAATCGAAGAGGTCATTGAGTTCTGTGTCGATTACATGGCTCATGTCAAACCGATAGGTGTGCCTGTATCTTGTCACGAGGGGAGGCTAGAGGGTATCAGGACCATCGGAAGGAAAGCTATAACTCCTTATCTGGATACGTACACTCAAGCCCATTTCACGGTTTTGCAACACATGACTAAAGTGTCCCTGTATATTGAAGAGCACAAGGACATGCTACACCAAGAGAATCCAGATCGGTTGGAGGTTTGGATCACGAGACCGCACTACCATCGGTTCAATGAATGGTTGAGGGTGCAATTCACTGGGAGGTCATTAAGGGAAATGCTACAATGGTTGGCAAAAGGGCCAAATTTTATAATTGTGACATGGAAAGGATACGACATTAAGAGATACACGTTTTATACAATAGATCAGAACAGAAAGAGCACAGTTTATAACTCAAGTGTCCATATAGATGCATTTCATGATGAGTAGTTCAGTACCACTGGCCCAAGCTCCTACTATGGGTTTGTAGAGGAGATTGGGAGCTCGACTATGTAATTTTCAAGATCTCTCTATTTTGGTGCCGTTGGGTCCAACTCCCACAGGGTGTAAAGGTCGACAAGTATAGCATCACTACTGTGGACCTCGAACGCATAGGATACAAAGATAAACTATTTGTACTCATGAGGCAAGTTGTTTAAGTTTTTTATGTAATCGACCTAGCAAATAAGAAGCACCATGTAGTTCTTCATAGAAAAAGAAGGATTATTGGAGTTGAGAATGTCGTGGATGAGGAAGAGAATAATCAATTTGATGTGTTACCTCCATTTGGAGACAACATCAGTCTCAAGGAAGAACTAAGCGATGAAGCAAGCTATATGCATGTCGACCATCATGAATGGCTTTATTTAAAAGGAAATAGCCAAGTGTAATGATCCCACATGGTGATCACCTTTTTGGAAATTATTCCAATGTAATTATAAGAAACTCGGCATATAATTAAGGAATTATTCTATTGTAATTGATTTAATAATTAAGAAATAATTACATCTATGATTGTATATGCTTACTTTTTTCATAGGGTATGGCTAGCACTTCCTGAGGCTAGCCCAAAAATAGGATTTATTTTACTATCATAGTCGGTTCTTTTAAAGAACCGTCTGTGATGTAAGTATCATAGATGGTTTCATAATAGAACTGTCTGTAATGTGTTAAATATCACAGACAGTTCTATTATGGAACTGTCTGTGATGTTGTTTATATCACATGCGGTTGTGTTATGCAACCGTCTATGATGTGGTTTATATCACAGATTGTTGTATTATGGAACCATCTGTGATATGTATATCACAGATGGTTCTTTTAAAGAATTATCTGTGATAGTTCATGTATAAGTAGTGCCCCGTTAGGGTTTGTTCTCTCATTCACTTACTCAACCACATTCTTTCGCCTTCTCACCACGATCATCCTTTGTGCCACGCGATTACACACTTCCTTAGGTGTGCGGCAAGGAGTCGCGACGCCTAGAGCGAATCCAACTTCAACCTACAACTCGCCACCGCAATGGATCAACAACCTTGCCATCGGTCCCAACCGGATCCGTTGCTCGCACCCACCACTCTAACCAATTGCCTAAGTCTAAACCAGCTTTTACATTTATTTTCAAAATAGTTTCATAAACCTCATTGACTCACCAAAGTCAAGAGTTCATATCATTTTATGTAAACAGGTCATCATTTTATGTGAAAGATATCCCAAAACAAATATTATATCTAAGCAAATAAGCATTTGATATAAATTCCTCTAGCCAACACTAATGTATTAACTAGAGTTTGAATCTAGGGTGACAAGGTATTGAGGAATTCAAATTCAATGGAGGAATTAACAAGTAGGCAATAACTAAATTTAAAATCGAATTGAAATACGTTGAATATAAATATGCATGCAATATAGTTTAAAACAACATAATTTTATTTGCAAACTGGGATCAACATGATCAAGGAGGGTGACTTGCCTTGCTCTTCAACTTGGCTTGAATCTTCGTCAAGAAATTTCCAATCGTCGAAGTCTACACGTTAAAATAACCACCAAATTCAAATAAATTCAAATTAAATTCAAATTGACTTCAAATATTTTAATTGAGGCTAGAAATGGATAGATGAGAATTTTTTATGAATTTAGAAATTTGAATGGGCCAAATCGGAGTTAGAACGAAGAAGAACGGGCTCCGGGAAGTTTGAAAAGAGAGAAAATGGAAAATCAGGATTTTTGGAATTATTTTCCTAAAGAAAATCTGAATTATTGCGTCAGCGAGGAATTTCATTTCGGCCGAATTATTTTTGAACGGAAAAGAGGGGAAGGGTGACATGTGGGCCCATGGTCTATGAACCGGTCCACTAAGTGGAGGGTCGCTGAGGTGGCACGGAGAGGTCTGCGCCGACCGGGCACGGCGGGTGAGGTGGCGCCGAGGTGGCGGAGAACGTGGCGCCACGTGGCGTTGACGGGCGAGCCGCCGAGAGCGCACGAGGCGAGCCTCGCCGAGCTCCGGTGACGGCGGCCGCGATGGTCGGAAGGAGAGAGAGGCCGAGGGGAACGCGGGGTAGGGGCGGCGGTTACGAGGCGCCGGAGATGGTCGGCAGCGGAGAGGCGCGGTGGCTCGGGTCTCACGCGCGCGCGCGCTCGCGGTGGAGGCTCGCCGCGGGTCTCGAGGTGCGCGAGGGCGCGCGAAGGCGGGCGGGACGGCGAGGAGCGACACGGCCCGGGCCGGCGGCAATCGCTCGCCGACGTTTGCGACGGCGGCGGGGGCAAATGCGCACGGCGCGGGGGCGATGGAGCGGCCGGGAGGGCGAGGGGAGTGGAGGGGGATGTGGGGCGGAGTGAGGCGGCCTCGGGGGTGGTATTTATAGGGGCGTACGGGGGCGGAGTCGGCGCGCATTTCTCGCCGGCGCGACGGGGTCATGGCGGCGGTTGCGGGAGGATTGGGGAGATGGGCGCGGAGAAGGCGGGAAGGTGGCGCGTGGGCGCGGGTCGTGCGGGGGCGGCGCACGCGAGGAGGCGACGTGGGGGCGGCCCTGACGCGGGAAGGGCGGAGGAGGCGGTTGCGGGCGGCGGCGGCGCGAGGTGGAAGAAGAGGCGCGGGGGAGACGGCCCTGACCGGCCGGCCCACGCGCAGCGAGAGGGGCGGAGAGGAGGCGCTGCTGGCTGGGGTCCGCGGCAGCGAGAAAGGAAGAGGAGAGGTGCGGGCGTTGGATGGCGATCGGGCGCCACGGAGTGAGCGCGCGAGGGCCGGATCGGGCCGGCGCGCGGCGTGGCGCACCGAGCGCACACGCGCGCGAGGGGGGGGAGGAAGGTGGGAGGAGGCGACACGGATGGCGGCGGCGTGAGAGGATCTCGCCGCCCACGTGGCGCCAGAGAGGGGGAGAGGGAAATAATTTTTGAAATTGATTTTGGATTTTAAAAGCCTAGAAATTCCATTAAGCCTCGAAAAAATACCAAATGACCTCCAAAAATTCCAGAAAATTCCTAGGGATGTTACGCCATGGTCGGATTCATTGTCGCCCTCAACTAGATCCACCGTTGCCCCTAGCCATATTTGTCATCGCACCCAACCGGATCAGTCGTCGCCCCGATGTAGGATCAAGGATAACCGACTAAAGGGGGTGAATAGGAGGTTTAAAAGTATAGCAGGATTTTAAGGCAATTGAAACTTACACAATTCTAGTATGACTAAGGCACTATAAGCACAATTCTTTACACAAATAGTTCTAGCACAAAAGAATATGACAATCACAATATACTAGAAATAAAAGAGCATAAAGAAGAGACAAAGAAATAACTAATATACACATGATGTTTTATCGTGGTAATCGGAAACTTGCCGGTTTCCACTAATCCACATTGAGGAAAACCCAGGTGATTTGGACCGTCTCCACTAATTAAGCCTTAGCTCCTCAATCCACTAATGGTTGTCCTTCCTCCACTCTGAAAATGGTGGACACTAAACCACTCACAAGTCGACGCTGGGCTTCTTCACAATCTTCTTGAAGAAGTCACCATGCAAGCTCCCGTCAAGTCGTCAAGGTGCCGGCAAGCACCAAGAATAAAAAAAATAACAGCTTCGCTTGATGGCAAGCAAGTGCCAAAGGATCAATCTAGAGATGAAATGCACTTGTTTTGGCTGAACCACCTTAAATGAATGCACAATATGAAATTGAGGTGTGGAGTGAATGCTCAATTCTCAAGGGTGTTCAATGGAGTCCCTTCTAACTGTCCTTGAGCAGGTGGGGGAGTATTTATACCCTCACCAACCAAAACTAGCCGTTACATGGCAATCTCTGAAAAAATCAGGGCGAGCGGAAGTACCGCTGTTCATTGGCTGGTACTTCCACACATGTTCTGACATAGCAATGATGGCTATTTCAGAGCTTCTAAGCTAGCCATTGGAAGTCAGCGTGGAACTACTGCCGTTGTAATCCTGGTAATTCCGATAGTCGGAAGTTCCAAAATTTCGGCGTGGTACTTTCATTTGATTAGAGGCCAAGAGTTGGCGCCCTCTGAAAAAATTGTTCTACCCAGATTTTCAGAGCTTCCGTGCTCCAAAAGTACCATTTAAGGTTGCGATACTACCACTCTATGGTAGTTCCAACATTGAAACTCCAGTACTTCCGTTTTCTGTAGAGAGAAAGTGACTCCAAGGATGCTCTCTGGAAAAAATATTTTACTTGATTTTCGGAGCTTCTGTGCTCTAGAAGTATAGTTTACCATTGTAGTACTACCGCTCTACGGTAGTTCTGCCGTTGAAACTCTAGTACTTCCGATTGTCCAGACAGAGCATATATTTGCTTTCGATTTTAGTTTTAAGAGAATTCATGATCCTAAATTGATCCAAATGGTACGAAAATATGCTATCAAGTTACTAACCATGATCCCTCTTAGTGGTATGATATTTATCCTACAATCCAGTCTTCCACCCATCCTCCTAAGACTGGTAAAAATGAAAGAGGGATCCTAATCTGCGTATACCTTTGTCTTGAGACACTTTGATCTTTATGTTGACCCTTAGCATGCGTATCATCATCATTTTAGGGACTAATCCTTTTAGACACTCATGAAACATGTTAGTCCCATATTCACTTAAATTCATTAATTACCAAAACTATTTTAGGAGCCTAGATGCTTTCACCCGACTGAATTCCCCGTTACCCCCAACTAAATCCACCATCATCCCCAGCCGGATTCATCGTCGCCCCCAACTGGATCCGTCGTCGCCCCAGCTGGATTCAATGTCGCCCCCAGCTGGATCCACCGTCGTCCCTAGCTAGATCCGCCATCGCCCCCAGTTGGCTCGACTACCTTTCCTCTTGACTCCACCTCGCCTCCCTATCGCCTCTAACTCCAGTCGAAGGTATGGATTTGCTTTATCTTTTTTGCTTTGTCATCTTTTCTGTCGCACTAGGAATCCTTGCAGAAATCCATATGTTCACTATGGTTAAAAGCAAAGGAGAAGAAAACATGGTAGTGTTTTGATGCTATATAATATGAGCATATAACTTGAAGTAAAAATTAGATGAAAATAGGGGATAGCATGAAGTGCTATAATCTCAACCCGTTATATGCATTGTTTTCAGTGTTGAATTGGTACAACAATAAGACATTATGCAGCAGCAATAAAAGATCTACAGTAGTTACGCTTATCACAGGTTTGATCTAAACAAGTAGTGGGAGGGCTGCTGGTTCAAGTAAAAAAAGGGCATGAAATACTATGAGTCAGAGTAGTAGTTGTCCAAGAGAAACATTATAGCACTATACAATTAATTTGTTTTAGTCCTTTTCAAGTTCAAGTGTACAATGCTTTAATGTTCATCTTGTAGTTGTTGAGAAATACATGACCCCTACTCCGACTCTCCTCTCCTTACTTCTATGGATTGGCTGCTGGTTCAAGTAAAAAAAGAACATGAAACACTATGAGTCGGAGTAGTAGTTGTACAAGAGGAACATTACAGTACTATACACCTATGCTTCATTTGCTTCATGCCGTTTGAAGCACAAGTGTACAGTGCTTTAATGTTCATCGCATAGTTGTTAAGAAGTACTCGTGCATGCGACGACATGCGCTCCTCGCGATGGAAAAATCGTGGAAGACCTTCAAGAGCACGCTTGTCATGCGTAATGACCAAGGATCACACGCCCTTCATGAGGTATCCTATCATGTCACAGGAAATATGGAAGGCCATTGTGCAGATGAAGATGATGATCGAATTTCAATAGGAAAGAGTGGCGTACAAGGCTCTCCAGGCACGAAACACTCACTCCCACAGACTCAGCACCGCTGGGTATGCATGTAAAATCCCGCAATGGAGGATGAGGTCACAATCCGATCTTAGACCTCCACACCATTTGCCGGGATCACAAATGAGTGCACCCGAAACTAGTTAAGAGAAAGGTTATCAATCATGTCTTCTGGCATTGCCTCTTTCAAAAACCCCGCAGACGTGGAAGTGTAAAAAATGCCTAGTAAAATATTTTAAACTACCTAGTTCTTAATAGGTCTATAACTTCACTTATGAGGATATCTTGAAGACACCAACTAGACCGATTACATGAGTATGAGCTCAAAAGATTAATCAACAGGTGAACTACTACTAATTGAATCTGGTTTTAATTTATGAGAGAACTAGATATTATCTCATGCAAATATTGTGTGCATGCTCAAGTTTGAATGATGTGAAGCTTTTGGAATTGAAAACATGGAGGCAAAGCTAACAGAGAAGAAGTACGTTCGGACCAGTCCAAATGGTTTCGAATGTCTGAACCGTCCGATCAGCACTGGACGCTCAGATGCTTCCGAGACGTTCGGACCGCTCTAAATGATCATGTTGTCTGATCTCCCATGGACCACCCAATCGCTTGGAGACATTTGAGCCACTCGAAATGAATCGTATTATCTGATCTTCAATGAACTGCCCAATCGTCTTGGAGACGTTCGAACCGCTTCGAACATTCGTTCATTCTGCATCATTCGATCAAGTTTGGATGGTCGATATTGATGGTAACATTCAGATCCGGCCGAATGATCCCACCGTTGGATTAGCTGGAGACGCTTGTAGCTGTTCGATTAACTTGGCGGTGTTTGGAATAGCATGACCGCATCTTTAACTGTATACCTGGCGTATGAAGGCAATAACTTTCATATATGAGGTCCGATTGAGGTAATCTTGGATTCGTTGGAAAGCTTATTTCAAGGGCTACATAATAGAAGAGGATTTATCTTTAAAAGCATCATGGATTTTTATTTTTATTTCCTTTTTGTGAGAGTCCAAGTCTAAAAAAATTAGGAATTGTGTAGGAGACCTTGTGGCCTCCTAAGGGTTATATAAGCCTTGTAATGCGTAACTTTTTGGCAGACTACAATTAAATCTATTATTTTCAAGGGAGAGCTATATGCTTGTTCGACCTAGAGTTTGTAATCTGATTGCAACCTAGAGGGGAATTCGACATTTCTCTTCATTGTTGTCCTTGTGATTCCCTGTGATTCTTAGGAGCTACGACGCGTCTGGTTTATAGTCGGGCAGACGGGATCACAAGCATGTGGTTGGGTGAATTCTTTTATCACAGGTTCCTATTCTAATAGTGGTTGGCACCATCGATTCGTCAGGTTGCACGGATCCAAGTTATCATTATTGATCCTACGTCATGAAGATCAGGCACCCCATATCATCTTGATATCAGAGCATGATTGACACGGTAGGATTTTTTACCCTAACTTTTAGATCAATTTCTTACTATTTATTACCTAGAGTCCACAAAACCAAAAATTGCCACCCAAAAAATTTGAAATCCTAGTTTTTGCATGTGTTATCCTCGTGAGTTTTGTTAAGTTTTAGTCCATTAGAATTTTTGTTTAGGTGCTAATAATTGTGTTTCCTTTGTGTCACTTAATCATTGTGTCATTTCCATTGTTTCATCCGACAATAGTAATCACAGTGGGCCTTGCTCATAGTATTTCCTTTCATCTTTGAGACTAGCTATTGACATTGCATCCAGAGCTGCTCTTGGTAGTAATCACACTTACTGAAATCTAAATTTTTGCACCAAGAAGGTAGTCAACATATAAAAGAGCCACGGTTTAAACAAAAATATATATACAGAAAAGAAGTGAAAAAAGAGAGAGAAAGAACGTTGTGGCCGAAGTCTACATCAAAAAAAATTGATTGTGTGACCAGATCCTTTTTGAGCAATCTTGTGCCCTTATATCCATAATATTGCAATTGGCTAGCGTCTCTTCTAGTACTTGGTGTAAAATGAGCTATCTATTCCTCAAATATCATATTACCTCTATTTACCGCATTTCTTTGTTTGCACTGAGTCACATTGATCTTTGCGTGTGCATTCATACACTTCACTTAAATCTTTTGGATCAGTACTTAGGCAAAATATTCTAGCTTGGATTATCACTTAGCTTTACAATATCCAAGATTTCAGATTGCATAGTTAATACTATCCATCCAATCTCCACAAATAAGCCATTGTTATAACAATGCTTATGCAATTGAATTCGCTTGATCTATCACCTTGTATTGTCTATCGTCACCAAAGTATGTGTAGCTCCTCACTTCCATTAAGGACGCATAAGAACTTCGGTTGGTAAAACAAGGTGAGGTTGAGTGAATTCCACAAATAAAAATTTTCACATACATAGTTTCTCTTGTTGTTTACACTAACCATGGTAGAAAAAGAAGGAGAACCAGCATATGTTATACAAGCTGACCTTGAGAAGCTTATGAATGATTTCAACACTCAGTTGAATGACAATATGAGCGTCTTGAGGAGGGAGATACTAGAGGAGCTTCACAAAGAATGGGATCCGTTGGCGTCCATGATGGAGATGCTGAGCTTGATGAGACCAATGAGGAGAAGGCTGCATGGTTCACTAGAGAAGCTCAAGTAGATCGAGCCGCTAGCAATGTGGTTCGACCACCCCTTCCCGGGCATAGGGGGTGTTTTCGGCACTAACCATGGCCAAGGGAGAGGCCATGGGCGTGGACGTGGCTGTGGGTGCAGCAGTGCTGCCCACATTGAGGACTTCGACGATGATTTTTGGCTACACCGCAACGACAATTATCAACATCATGGCTGTCATCATGATGACTCACACGTGGAGGAGAAATTTGGGAAACTCAAATTCACTATTCCTAAATTTGAAGGTGCTTCCGATTCAGATGCGTATCTCACATGGGAGATGTCGAGGTCCAACATGAAGCTAAACCGGCAAAGTGGATTCACCATAAGATACACAGAGGCGCATTTCCTCCATGACTCGGGCTACTTCGTTGTGACAATCGAAGACTTATTCTTACTATTCAACCTCGATGTCAGACCCGGAGTTTTCAATCCATAATCTCCTGTGAAACCACTGCACTATTCCCTGGATTAGTAGATAGTGCTCATAGGTACATTGCTGCATCATTTCATACATCGCATGAATCACAATAGCTCATAATAATATTACACAACGAGGTTTGAATTATGCCACATCAGGCAATAAGTTTACATAAGGGCCGGTCAGGCCAAATGCTCACATTACAAAAGCACAGCAGCGGAAGTGAAAGCAAGGTAGGCCTTTAATCCACAGGCAGTCGACTGGGGGTAATTTTGTGCCATATGAATATTACCTAAGTTTAAGCAATATTTATAGGCACATAAAGCACCATAGCCTATTTTCCTAGGACACAAAAGCGCAGGAGATGTCCTAATTCTCGGCGTTGTTCCCTCCTTCTGAAGTAGGGGCATCCTCATATGCATAATGATCTTGGGCTCCTGAATCTGATTTTGGTAATGCGAGTGTGAGCACAAACTACCGTGCTCAGCGAGCCAATACACAGAATGCAAATGGATAGCATGCATGGCTTATCAAGAGAAGGCTCGGGTTATTTTATTTGCTAGAAATTGCTATTAGAATATATTGTATTTAGAAAACTTCCTATGACCTAGCAGTTTGGACCAAAACATAGAGTGTGTAAGAGAAGACTTTAATAACAGTGATCTAGAAACCATCCACCTTTACATGGTCTTTATACCATATGCTATATCTTCAGCATTATAGCCGCTTACATTACCACTGGGACAGCACCCAGGACAACACCATTTAGGGCTTCCCACTGCCCTCCATATCTCCTCATTTCACCATCACATTAACCGTTCAAAGTATCTCGCCCCTTCCATCATCTCACCCTATGGGCCGCTCCCACTTACGGTGGGTTCCATATGTTGTACGGGATGTTCCCCTCCTATGCGCCTAGCAGCTGGCTACCCATACTGCTAGCACGCCGTAGAAGAACTTCACCCTCTGCGGATGTCCCATTCAAGCCCGTCACCCAGACAGCCGCTTGCACTACTTCACTCCTCCACCGATGATGATGACTTTTAGGGTCTGGTAAATTTACTAAGTCAAGTTGTACTTTACAGACTTGTGGTTGTACTTATTTTACACAGCAGGTCATGACAAGATTCAGTCCTTAAGGTTATCTGGGCGGCTCTACCACTAACCACACTCTCGTGCACCACTGCACCATACCCCGAACCATCCGCCCAGATAAATAAGCAATTTGAGGTTTTTGGGGAGCAAAAAATAATCATTTCCAACATATACCAGTCATTACCACCATGACTACCCAACCAAATTTACTCATGATTAAAAGTGATGCTTGGGCGTTCTTGCGCCCATGAGTATCTAAGTAATACTAAGCATGGCATATAATTACGGACTTATTTTCGAAAGGTTTATTACTATAGTTTTACTAGGGTGACAAGGCTCACATGTTCAATTATTCCAAAGGAAAATATTATTAATAAGCTAAATACTGGATATGTAACTAGGGTATTGAAATCATCAAATACTTAGCACATAAAATAACAGCATGCAGTTGATAATTAAAACAGAAATAATTTATTAAATTGACACTGGTGCACAGTAGGATGGGATGGGTCAAGCATTGCATTTATGCTTTTGACATGTTGTATTGATGATTTACGTAATGAGATGATCTTGTATGATTATGATTTGCTCCTATGACTGTTATGAGTGAGGATAGTCAATGATAAGATGTAGAGGTTGTAGTTGCTGCCTTGGCATTGCTAGTTTATACCACTGTTCGCGGTATGGGGATAGCGATGTAGTTACCTCGGGTAACTTAGTTGCAGATGTTGTGAGTGAGTTTCTTTAGAAAAGTTGTTATCTTCCTTGAGTTGATTTTGGCCAATTCTTGGCCTATTGCGATTAATGAATTTCTCTTGAGTTAGCGGTTCATTGCAGTTGTTGGGTGCCACTAGGCCTTTAATTGTCCTTGGGACAAATATTGTTTCTTTTTAGTGATGAGTTGCTTTTGTTGCTCGTGAGTAGTGTTATTTTGCGAGATGGATATCTCATTGTTTTTTCTATCTTTCTTATTGAAAAACATGGCTCATTTATTCGTTTGACATTTTTAAAAAAAAATCAAAGCTTTATGTTGGAAGTTCGTTAAATTGTGGAAGCCATGGCTCTATTCATTTTTTTGGGGTTATTTCGAGTGTTGAGGTTTGATTCCTCTCTTTTCTAAAAGGAAGTGTTAAAATCCTTTGTGATGCTTTGTTGTGTCTAAGTAGGAGGTGGCAATTATGTAAATAATTGATAAATTGTGAATTATCAAGTTGAGATGCTAGCGTGGTGCATAAATAATTTCTACCAACATCCTTAGAAGTGAAGTTGATTAATATGATTTCATCCAATTGTAGTTTCTTGAAGACTTGTGGTTAAGAATTTGTCAATACATATTTAGAACTCATGCAGTTATTGAGGAATATAAAAAAATTGGTTTCATTATTGTGGTTGTTTAAATTCCCGACTTGTCGGGTAGATTGGATTGATTGATCTTAAATAATTAATCTGACCATTCAAGATGGTTAAGTTAGGAGGTGTTGGAATATTGCCTTGGTAATATTAACCTTTAATATGTCCTCTCCTTACATACTTGTTGAGCATGTACAACTGCTAAATTCATTTAACTTATGCCATGTTAAATTATTGACACATGTATAAAGAAATAGATAAAGGTTGATGTATTGATTTGTAGAATCTTGTCTTATAAAGCTAGTATTATTGAAGTTTAAAGTTATTTCGTTCTAAATTTCTGAACGTAAGGTGGGATATTGAATCGATGCTCATGATTGTTTTTTTGATTGCAAAACAGAGTTAGGATCATGAATGATGTTATGGCAAAATAATAATCTATATTGCCAGTAATGACTAGAGTGCAATCAATTTGTGCTAAATTAGAGTTGAGCATCAATAAGAATTGAATGTATGAAATCTAATAAGAGATTTATACTAGCATGTTTTGTGAGATTGTCATGTTCTAGTATCATCTTGTTTAAGAGCTTTGTTTTAATATGGTGGCTTATGCACTAGATTTTCCTAGATTAAGTAGTTGGAATCTTACTTAGATAATAAGAACATGATGAAGTGATTTATGGTGTTCCTTTTGGAAAAATATGAAGGAGTAAGAGGATATGACGATTCTTGCAAAGAGTATTTTATCTTGTTGTTAATACAATTGATAGCATGTAGTTGTGATTATGGTGTTGATGGTTTTTTTAAAATAAAGGAATTTGTTAGTTCCATGATACTAATTGACTTAAAGGATTTGAGATTTGTGGTTGGGATCTTTTTGGACCTTATGACTTGTGTAGTAGCCAAGATTGCTTTGAGTAAAGCGACGTGTTGAACGCTTTTAGTGTTTTTTTTGCTAGACCTTGTGTTGTGGTCTTTAAGCCTCTTTTGTTGGAATTGGCGGGATGCGGTAATTAAAAAATTAATTATTTCTTGTTAAAAGAAAAGTGTATTAGAAGTATGTGAGGTACGGATGATCTCATTTTGTGTTTTCCAACCTCATTGCTATTTATTTTTTTCTTCTCTTGGTCTTATGGTTACTATGAATGATAGCGATTTTCTGTGTGCTAGAATTTATTTCTTCTTACCTCTTCTTCTAAGAAAAGGGTAACCGATTTGAGTTGTGAGGTTTTCTTTGTTGCATGATGGCAACTAGATAGTGGTGGTCTGGTAGATGTTTTTTGCGGAAGCCATAAATATCACGATGTTTATGGTACATTGGATGAAATATTGTTTTCGTAAGTTAATTCTTGGGAAGGATTTGATTTAAATAGAATGTTTGTTTTGGAGCCAAATAATTTGTTGATGTTAACAATTGAGTGTGTGTAAATTGTGAAATAGTTGGGTTTTCACCTGAGGATTTCCCTATCTTTATACGGAGAGTTGTTGTAGGAGTCTTGAAAGCTGAGTCTGAGCTTTACCTTTTGTTATGCTAGAACCTTAGAGGCTTAGCATCTCTGTGTGGGAATAGTGGATCAGAGTAGAATCCAAATAGTGTGATGATCGAGATAGCATCCTTGAGGTGCAGTAAATGAGTATGTGTGGGTGTGATATGAATTTCGAGTTGTTATCCTTAAGGGTGTGTTTGGTTCGTGGATAGAGGTTGTATCGTATATCCTGACTGAGTGGATGCAGGCTGAGTGGAATCGTATTTCAGAAAAAGAAGATGTTTGGTGAGGTTGCATGAGCGGATGCAAAAACCGAGATGCTTTGTTTGGTTGCTGTATGAGCGGATGCGATCTACCAAACCCGAGAGGTTGACAAGTGGGACCGCATAAGATACACTGCATCAACCCATCCAGGATGGCTAGTGAAGCTCATTTTGAGCGTATCCACCCATCCAGGATGAGGGCGTATTTTTGCATCCGCTCATGCAGGCTGCATCCACTCATACAGGCAACCAAACAGGCTCTTTCTCAGATTATACGGATCCACCCATCCAGGACGAAGGAGATTCAGGCAACCAAACACACCCTAAGGGATTGAGGTGCTTCAGGAATTATCTGTCAAAGTAATTCCATTGGTCGAGGTCTTGGCTAGAATGTGTTTTGTGGAGACAGTAGAGTCTCTCTTCAAGGGTGTGGATAATGTACTCAGTTTGAGCGCATTGTCGAAGTTGCCAACCTAAGATAAATGAGTTGGTGTGTTGGGTGATGATTCGAAAATCCTTGGTTCAAGAAAGTTAAATTTTGAAAGGGAATGGATTGGGAAATTAATAATACCTCGAGCAGTAATATGCTCTCTTGATTCTTGTTTAAACTGTGTGTTTATGGCAGAGGTCATATGCAAATTGAGTTATTTTATGTTGAGGCGTAGTCTTTTCCAGTTAGGAAAAGAAAATGATTGTTTTGGTCTGTTGAGTGATTTTCACTCTTGGCTTATGTGGTGTGGATTCTTCAAATGTCTATTTGGAGAGTGTAAAAGGTTTTGTGGTGAATTCTTTGATTTGGATCGTGGTCCTTTGAAGGAAAGCTGGTTGCTAATGTGTTACTTGAGAATCCTTTATTCTTCTTTTGGTTGGGTTCCATTTGTAAAAGTTATTGTTTGTGCTTCGAGTAAAATGTTATGAGTGGAATCTGTGGTCGAATTCTTTAAAAGGGGTACAATGTATTATTCTGATTATAATATATAGAGGAAAATGTTTTAAGAAGGAGGATGGTATTAGATAGTGGCTTGATAGTTGTGGCGGGGAATTTTGCGAGAACGGCAGGATTTGTTAGCCGCTCAGAGGCGGCAGAAGAGTTGCGGGTGCTCGGCGTTGACCGGCGCGTGCCGTGGACTCGTCGGAGTTGGTCATGAGGAAGAGGGCCACCAGGTATGTGGAGGCCCTCTTGACGAATCAGTCCGAGTGGGAGGTGACGTGGGAGCTTGAAGTTCAAATATAGAAGAACCCGAGTTCTTCGAGGCGGGTGAGAACCGGTAGTTGTTGTTCCCTTGGGATGTTCTATCCTTGGGATGCTCTATCCTTTTATTGTTCTTTCCTTGATTGTTCTTTTGTCTCGTGGGTTGAGGAGTTAGATTTGAGGACGAATCCTTTTTAGGTGGGGAGAATGTAATATCCTGAACGTCGATTCGGCGTAGGTTTCTAAAATAATCACGGAGTTTCCCGATTTTTTCGGTAAATCGCGGGAGGTGAAAATTAAATTGCAGAATTATCCAAAATTAAAAAAATAAATTAAAACAATTAACTTGGATATTTTAGGCTGTCCGGAGGGGTGGGCCAGCCAGCCCAAGGGGGGCCGTACCCCCCTCCCAAACCCTAGCACCCCTTTTATAAACCCCTCCCTTGGCCCCTCTCTCTTTTTTTCCCACCTGGCCGCCACCCCCATCTCCTCCCTGCGCCTCCACCTCTCCCCCATTGCTGTCTCCATATTATGAAAGTTTCAGATATTTTCCTTATCTTTCCAGAAAGGTCAAGAAATCCTGATTCCGACTCTCGGGTGAAAGTTATGACAATTTTAGTGTGCTGTCCAGAGAACTCGTTACGGAATTGATGTTCTAGAAAGTTAGATGGTGCGGGTAGAAGTTGGCCGAATCAGGGAGACTCACCAACTAGAGTTAGTTAGATAATTTAATTATCTTTCCAGAAAATCTGAGAACGCCCTGTTCGGACTTCTGTACCATTAGATAAGAATTTTTGAAGTTGACTGTCTGTAGAGGGGGACAGGGTGCCCGAAAAGATTTGAGGTTTTGAGTCAAGTTAAACATGTTGGGTTAGTTGGGGGTGTTTTTGTTTAATATAAAGACTCGTTACTATTGCCTTAGAAATTATTATAATTATTGTTCAGGAGGAGGACGGATTCCAGGAGTCGCACCTTCTGCTCATTCCCCGTTTTCTCGTGGTTAAGGCAAGTACAATAGTGGTCTAACCTTCATAGTATGGATTATGGATGATTGATGGTTTGTGGATGTTTTGATCTATCTTATGAGAATATTTGATTTTGATCATGTTAATGCTATGATTGAATTTGGTTATCGCTGATTGCAAACGCGTGAGAGAATTTCTGGTGCATAGTTATCGTGAATGCAATTTATTCATTGAGACATTCACATTTGTGCATCATGTTGATTATTGAGGTTTTGGTCACGAGACGACCATACGTTGAGGTCCCCGCCATGTTGATGTCATGACGGGCTAAAGGTCCCCATGCTTGAAGAGCATGGGCTTAGGTCCCCATACTTGCGGAGTATGGGCAATGGTCCCTGTACCAGAGGGTACAGGCATGGGTGTGCATTGACGGATGCACACTCCGCATTACCGGTAAAATGCGAAAGAGAAGAGATAAAGAGATTCTTTTGAACATACTGCATAGCATGATTTATTTATTTGATTGATGGATGATCATGGGAAGTGATGTTTCCCTTTTACTCTCGTTGCCACTATTTATATTTGCTGAGTTATTGGACTCACACTTGTTTGTTGTTGTGGTTGTTGTTTGTTTTTTTAGGTACCTACATGAGACCGGCATGCATGGGATAGAGATGGATTATCTTTGTTGCACTTGCACGGTCCGTTCATCTTGGAAGAAATAAAGAACCTTAATCATTATTGGTTGAATAGCTTAAGTGGTAACTGATTAAAGATCACCATGTTTAGAATGTAATAAAGGTTTAGAACTATTACATTGTTTACGTTCTTATTTAAGTATTGTGGTTGAGATTGTGATGGCAAACATAATTCAGTTTGTTTAGAATTGGATATTTATTGTTTACTATTATTCAGATCATTTGTCTATGCATGTTGAAACCTTTGATCTACTCATTAAACAAAGGAGGTTCTGCTGAAATTTTCTAGGGTGAATATAGGTTCTTCCTTAATATGTTGTTAGTTTAGTAGCATTCCAGGTCATTGCTTGGCTGGGGTGTTACAGTTGGTATCAGAGCGGGCTTTAGGTCTGTGGTAATTGAATAATTAAATTGATACACAGTGCACAGTAGGATGGGAATGGGTGAAGCATTGCATTTACGTTTCCGTTATGTTGTATTGATGATTGTGGTTTGAGATGATATAATATATCTATATTATAAAACTATAGATATTATGTGTGGGGATAGCCCATGTTGAGAGGTTGAGGTCGTGGTTGTGGCCCTGGGCTGTACCAGGTTACACCACCGTTAGCGGTATGAGAATATGAAGGCAGTTACCTTGGATATCTTAGAATAGGCGTTGATAGTGAGTATCTCTAGAAGAGTTGTCCTCTTCTTTGACTGTGAATTTGGTCAACTCTAGTCCAGTTGGGCTCGATGAGTTTCTCTTGGGTTATTAGTTCATTACGGTTGATCGGTTGCTTTGAGGAAGGATAGTGTGTTTTGATTGGGCTGAATTTGTCCTGTAAAGCAATCATTGTTTTCCCAACCGATGAGTTATTCTTACGACTGGTGAACTTGGTAGGTGGTCAAATTTGACCTTTATATTGGAGTTTTGTCTTCCTCATGGGAAATCTTGATCCATTTATTCGCTTGATGTTTTTGGGTTAATGAAAGTTTCCTTCTGCAAGTCCTTTAGTTCGTGGAGGCTTTTACTCATTGTATCTCTCTTGGGTATTTTGAGTGTTGAAGCTTAATGGATCTCTTTATGAAAGAAGATGTTAAACCCTTTGGCGATGTGTTGTCATGATAAGATGAGAGGTTATAATCAAAGCACTTAATGAATATGATATGGATTATCAAGATTGGGTTGCAGTGTGTGCATGATTGATCTTAGCTAAGATCCTTGAAAGGAAAGTTGAATAAGTTGAGGTTGTTCTCTAGTAGTTCTTGATGAGCTGTGATCGTGAGTATGACTATATTTAGGTGGAATCAACAGAGTTAATAACAAGTAGGAACGTTGATTTAAACCGGTTTGATCACTATAGGTGATATATTTTGATAAGCTTCTCGGATAGAGGGGACCTGTGGGTCTCAACAGATTAATCTAACCCTTTGGGATGGATAGGTCCAGAAGATGTTAGAATATTGTCATAGTGGATATTAATCTTGGAGTTACCTTTTATGGATAAGTACTGATCATATGTAATTGCTAGGTGCATTTATTACGTATCGAAGTATGGTTTTGAGCATCACTAAGAGATGAACTAATGGAATGTAATTGGTGATTTATGTTACCTGATGGTGGAGTGGTAGGATAATAGTATGTCTTTGATGAGAAGGTTGATCCTTAAAATTGTTTAGTTTACTAAACGGGTTGGATTACTTGATCTCAATGGATTAATTTAACTGTGTAGGAAGGAAGAGATAAGGATGTTTTTGGTTTCTTGATGGTCTTATGTTTGCTAGTTGGAATGCAAATAGAGAAATGACCATAAATCCTTCCATGACGGTATAATCGTCAACTGTTTACGATAACCATTAGATTGGAATTGGTGTGCACTAAATTGATGTTGAGCATTGCTAATAGGTTAATGATTGGAATTTAAGGGTGATCTAAATAGGTGTGTTGTGAGGATGACCTGGGCAGCATGCCTTAGTTAAAAGACGGTTTACTTCGATAGTGGGGTTTGTGCATTAGTTATCCTCTTGACCAGGTTGAGTATTGCAACCTTATAGAAAAATATATGAAATATGTTATTGTGTTTCCATGGGAAGGTTAATGATGGGATAGTGAGTTATGTTGGTTCATGCCAGGAGTGCATGATGTGATGTTAGAAAGACTAGCAGTTATGGTTGCTAGAGTGATGTTGATTCCTTTAAGAGGAGATTAATTTGATTGCCTTTCGTGATATTTCGTAAATAAAAATGTTTCGAGTTTTGCGCGGAGATCATTTGGATCTCATGATTTATTTGGTAGTTGAACTGTTCGAGCAAAGTGAAGTGTGAAAGATCTTATTGGTTCTTAAGTGGTTCTTGTGGTTTGGTCTTAAGAACTTGTCTTGTTCGAGTGACCAAGTGTTGTTGTAGTCAAGGAATTGTTTTCTATGTTAACGGAAAGAGTGCATTAGGAGTATTTGAGGTCCAAGCCAAGTTTCAGATCTTGCGATTTGATATCCTCTTCTTGGGGATTGTGCCTTCAATTGTGGACTCCCTTATGTTTTCGAGTTCATTGCCAATTGACTGTTCCTCTTGGTCTGGTGTTTACCGTGATTGGTAAACGTTTATCTGAGCGCTGAAATTATTATTCTTATTGGCCTCTTCTTTTGAGAAAGGATTAACTGATTCATGTTGCAAAGCCTTTAGAGATGAATGTTGGCAATCGGATAGTGGTGGTCGAGTAGATGATTCTGTGAGGCTTCAGGTGTCAAGATGTTTGAGATGCATGGCGCAATAAATCGATTTATTAGAATAATCCTTGGAAAGGATTTGATTTAAATAGAATGTTTGTCTTTGGAGTTAATAGGTTTTGTTGTCGCAACTAGTAGGACCTATAGCAAGATGTGGTCCAAGATCTTGTGTTCATCTTGATAGAATATTAGAATTAGCAAGTATGGAAATCTTGATTAGTTTCTTAGAGTATCGCATTTTGGGTACTCGGTAAGATTGTGTAGAAGATTTATGATGAGAGTAGTACTATAGAGGAATCTAATAGTCGTGTTAATTAATGGGATAGCGAGGATGGTTGAGTTATTGTTAAGGATGACTCGGCCTCAGTGAGTAACCCCTTTGTGAGATAGATTATCTCTAAGGATAACTTGGTCAATCAGTTAGAAATGGCTACTTTGTGGTCGCGTAGCTAAATTTGATTGGTGTGGGTTAGAGAAGGTCTAAGATTGGTGAAATGAATCGCCTTGGGCGGTTACTTGATTGGTGAGAAGTGTTGACCTTAGTGACCGAGGTTATGGTTGAGTTGTGTGAAAATTTTAGTCATTAGATCTGAGGGTTACCTATCAAGTATACCAGAAATTCATTGTAAGAGTCTTAAAGGTTGAAATGTGGGCTTTGCATTTTTTTTATGCTAGCATCTTGGTTTTCCATGTTTAGATTCTAAGAGTTATGGTGATGTTTGATAGAATCCTTGGGAAGCAGTAAATGAGCATGAAGGTGGTGAATTTAAAGTTGATCATCCTTAGCAGATTTAGGTGATGCGAATGTGGCTGTAAGCTATATCGTGGTGTGTTGGGAATTATTTATCAAAGTAATTCCTCTGCTAGAGAAGTTGATCAGGGTATGTTATTGTGAATTGAAAGAGTCTCTTTACATAGGTGTGGATTTTGTGTTCAGCTTGAGCATAGCCATGAGGTTACTAATTTAAGAGAAAAGAGTTAGAATGTTATGCGACGATTTGGGATCCTATGGTTTAAGAGAAAGTTAAATTCTTAAAAGAAAGATGGTGGAAAAGAGCGTGATCTTGCTTAGTGAGATATTCTCTTAGTTTTTATTTGAGCTTTGTGTTTATGATGGATGTCTATTACCTATGGAGTGGGTTCTTGTCGGTTTGTCTGGTTCTTTCCAGTTAAAAAAAATTAATCTCGTTATTCGAGGGGTTTCGTTTTCGGCTTATGTGGCATTTATTTCTAAACTGTCTACTTGAAAGGTGGAAAAGTTTTCATGTTGAGTCCTTGTCTTTGGATTGGGCTCTTCTGAAGGGAAGATGGTTTTGAGTTGGTTGCATTAAGACTCTTTTGTTTTCAGTCGGGAGCTATTGTGCGTCCCTGGTTAAAAGAGGTGCTCATTGTTAAAGTGAAGAGATCGATTGATACAAGGATCAAGAGTTTTGTGTGTTTGTGCAGGTTGTGTGGTTTAGTACCCAAGGGAATGTTGGCCCAAGGTATAATGGTTGTTTCTGAAAGTTGGAGAGACTTGGTAGAGAGCGTATTGCTAGAACTGTCTTGAGTCCTAGCGTAGCGCGCAGATCGTTTTGTATGACCTAGTGTCGAGGGAGTACTGGAGGAATCTGGAGCATGAAGTTTCGTTTGAGCCGTTGACTCACGGGTAAGACCGTGCCTTCGAGACGTGTCCGTCGAGTGACTCTTGAAAGGATGGGACAAGTAGTAAGGCGTAACGCGTCAGTATGTCAAGGTGTTTTTGTCGCAGCAGACCGAGAGAGAGGCCACTTGGGAATTGGAGTCTCGCATGCGCGAGCAATATCCATAGTTATTCACATCAGGTGTGTGTTTATGATTAAGTTTAATTGTAATTATAGCATTGTGCTAGTTCGGTTAGAATTCGGGGTCGAATTCTGTTTAAGGGGGGGTAGAATGTAATATCCCGGGCGATATTTGTCAAATAGTATTTAAATCAGGGAAAAAAGGGGGGAAATTACGCAAAATAACGACAACCCGGGCTTGGGCCGAGGCCCAAGAGGAGGCCGGCCAAGGGAAAAAGGGGGAGGAGGCGCCCACCCCAAACCCTAGCCGCCCCCTCTCCCAACCGCCCCTCCACCTCCCTGCTGCGCGCCTCCCTCTCCCTCCTTGCGCCTCCTCTGACCAGCAGCATCTCCCTCGCCTCCATGGACGCCCCCTGCGATTGGTGAAGGGATCCCGATCGCTGCGGTTCGAGAGGAGGAGAGCAAACGTCCGCCGGGAAGATTTGTGGATCCGGAAGGTGGAGATTAGGACGGGAAAAGGAAGGGAGGCAGAGATCGTGTGGAGTTCTTCGTGTTCTTCAGCGATTGGTTAAGGGTAATTACTCCTAATTCTCCCCGCTAGCTGCATAATTAGTTGATTAGCAATGTCGGTTTTCGGATCTGCTCAGGACAGCCTCTGTTAGACGGTCTTTTAGATATAGATCCGTGGGGATTCAGGTCTGGTCTTTTCCTAGAAATTTGTAGAGGACATCCTTAGCTTTCCATGAAGTGCTAGAACGCGTCATTCGGACCTCTGTAGAGAAAGTTATGATTTTTCTAATCGGACTGTCCTGTAGATCGGGGAATTTCCTGTCAGGATTCGGTAGATGGGTTTGGGAGATTAGAAATCAGGAGAATCAGAGGGTCTCCATATTATGAAAGTTTCAGATATTTTCCTTATCTTTCCAGAAAGGTCAAGAAATCCTGATTCCGACTCTCGGGGTGAAAGTTATGACAATTTTAGTGTGCTGTCCAGAGAACTCGTTACGGAATTGATGTTCTAGAAAGTTAGATGGTGCGGGTAGAAGTTGGCCGAATCAGGGAGACTCACCAACTAGAGTTAATTATATAATTTAATTATCTTTCCAGAAAATCTGAGAACGCCCTGTTCGGACTTCTGTACCATTAGATAAGAATTTTTGAAGTTGACTGTCTGTAGAGGGGGACAGGGTGCCCGAAAAGATTTGAGGTTTTGAGTCAAGTTAAACATGTTGGGTTAGTTGGGGTGTTTTTGTTTAATATAAAGACTCGTTACTGTTGTCTTAGAAATTATTATAATTATTGTTCAGGAGGAGGACGGATTCCAAGAGCCGCACCTTCTGCTCATTCCCATTTTCTCGTGGTTAAGGCAAGTACAATAGTGGTCTAACCTTCATAGTATGGATTATGGATGATTGATGGTTTGTGGATGTTTTGATCTATCTTATGAGAATATTTGATTTTGATCATGTTAATGCTATGATTGAATTTGGTTATCGCTGATTGCAAACGCGTGAGAGAATTTCTGGTGCATAGTTATCGTGAATGCAATTTATTCATTGAGACATTCACATTTGTGCATCATGTTGATTATTGAGGTTTTGGTCACGAGACGACCATACGTTGAGGTCCCCGCCATGTTGATGTCATGACGGGCTAAAGGTCCCCATGCTTGAAGAGCATGGGCTTAGGTCCCCATACTTGCGGAGTATGGGCAATGGTCCCCGTACTGGAGGGCAGCATGGGTGTGCATTGACGGATGCACACCCGCGTCACGTAAAATGCGAAAGAGAAGAGATAAAGAGATTCTTTTGAACATACTGCATAGCATGATTTATTTATTTGATTGATGGATGATCATGGGAAGTGATGTTTCCCTTTTACTCTCGTTGCCACTATTTATATTTGCTGAGTTGTTGGACTCACACTTGTTTGTTGTTGTGGTTGTTGTTTGTTTTTTTTAGGTACCTACATGAGACCGGCATGCATGGGATAGAGATGGATTAGCTTTGTTGCACTTGCACGGTCCGTTCACCTTGGAAGAAATAAAGAACCTTAATCATTATTGGTTGAATAGCTTAAGTGGTAACTGATTAAAGATCACCATGTTTAGAATGTAATAAAGGTTTAGAACTATTACATTGTTTACGTTCTTATTTAAGTATTGTGGTTGAGATTGTGATGGCAAACATAATTCAGTTTGTTTAGAATTGGATATTTATTGTTTACTATTATTCAGATCATTTGTCTATGCATGTTGAAACCTTTGATCTACTCATTAAACAAAGGAGGTTCTGCTGAAATTTTGTAGGGTGAATATAGGTTCTTCCTTAATATGTTGTTAGTTTAGTAGCATTCCAGGTCATTGCTTGGCTGGGGTGTTACATTACCCATCTATGATATATAAGATATCATAGATGACTTTTTTCAGAACCATTTGTGACATTCACATACGGTTTTTGGTATTAGTCATCTGTGATATTCAGATACCACAAACGGTATGTTTAAGAACCGTCTGTGATATATATCACAAACTGTTATTTTCAAAAATCGTCTATGTTGTAATTGTCACAGACAATTTGAGAGCCATCTGTGTAAACACCAATTATCATAGACACGTAAATTCGGACGGTTTAGAAACCATATGTGATGGCAGTTTTGAACCGTTTGTGATGACCTTTTCTGTCATATTGTGAAATCTTCATTTGACTTAGTTTTTTGGTGTTTCCTTCTTCTATCTTGATCTTACTGTGATCCATAATGAGTAAGAGATAGAAGAGAAATCTATTGATTAATCTTCAACCATCTAGATTACTCATATAACAAAAATCGAGATTAAGCCCGTTTTGCTTTTTCTTGATTTAAATTTGAGTTTTCGTGGTCAAGATAGTTTTCTCTTGAATTTATGTCTAGATTAGTTTGCTATGACATATAAGGATAGATGTAGATCATAGTACTTTTGATTAGAAACTTCTTGAGTAAGAGTTAATTTAGTTTTTAAGGTTTTAGAACGTCTCACTGCTTGTCCAAGGAAGCCCACATTGCGAAAGAATTCCTCGTAGTCTTCTTCGCATACGTACAACTTGGACAAAGCTTACAAACCAATCGAAATCGCCAGAATTTGGTTGCAAAACCGGACAAATATCACATATGAACTAAAAACGGCCCTAACATGTTACACACTGTTCCTCAAGCAAGCATTGTTTCTTGGGAAATTTGATACGAGCCATCTGGAAGAAAAGACTAAATGATGGCACTTGTATGCTCATGAGCAGGGTTCCAAATACCGGCGGTAACCGGTCTTACCGGTACTGACCGGGAGAAAAAAAACCACCGATTTTTATTTAATTCAAATTTAAACTTTTGAATGTAAAAATTTGTTTCTCTAATGATATTTACATTGTTTAACACTAATATAATGTATTAGGAAGATGCATACACTTCCCGTGTTTGACTTCATATTTTTTTGCCATAAATGTATTAGGAATTTTCAAATTTTGAATGTAAAAGTTAGTTTCCCGAATGATATTTACATTGTTTAACACTAATATGATGTATTTGGAAAATCCATGCATCTCCCGTGCTTAACTTCATACATTTTGCCATGAATATGTTAAGAATTTCCAATTTCAAATTTGAAAAACCAGGTTTTAGTGGTTTTTCTGATTTTTAGCTATTTTTCTCCGGTTTTTTGGACGGTTACCGGCCGGTTTTTCCTGTTACCGATTTCAAATTCAAATTTTAGCACGTGAAATTCGACCGATTTTTTCCCGGTTACCAGCCGGTTTTTTCGGTTACCGGCCGATAACCGGTACCGGCCGCCCGGCGGGATTTATCTCGATAGCGGTATTTGGAACCTTGCTCGTGAGTCCAAAAAAGCAGCACACATCATGGATTCCAGCTCATCACGCTACAAAATACGCAGGAAACTAAAATCCAACTCTCTGGCTTAGACAGAAGAAAAAAAATGAACACCATAAACATGCTCAAGTTACTTATTGCAAGCATTTCATGTCAAACACCTTCATTCGAACAAATTCCCTAAGAAGAGGTACCCATGACAAGCAAGAGTGGCACCATCCACAGGAAGCTATTAGCAACATACTAACTTCAATCCACGCACGATCACTACAGTTGCTCCATATCAGCTGCAGCGGTTGAACCACTGGCGTAGACAGGGTGGAGTATGTGCCCGGCCACAGGATCAACATGAACCCATTTCCTGCCGGTAAGCTTGTTGCGCTCAAATCGCACATGGCCTTCTTTCAGACAGAAGAGAGTGTGATCCTTTCCCATGCCAACATAATTCCCAGGATGGAAGCGGGTTCCTCTTTGGCGGACAATGATGTTACCTGGTTCCACTTTCTGAAACATAACACAGATGTAGATGTTCAAGAACAGTCTGAGATCATTTTCCCAGTTTTTTTTTTGTGATAACTATGAGAATGAGTACAGTCAGTACCAATATGAGATCCTCTGAGATGCATGAATCTCCTTATGCTTAGTTATTTTCATATAAGGAAAGTATTCTTGTAATCTCATTCAATGTCATGGACAAGAAAAGAAACACCAAAATTATGAGGAGCATCTGAAGATGGTACCTCTCCACCAAACTTCTTAACACCCAAATATTTGGGGTTAGAGTCACGGCCATTTTTTGTTGATCCAGCAGTCTTTTTGGTGGCCCAACGCCTAAAAACCAAGCTCATTAATCCAGATGACTCTGGAATCAAGTATATTGAAGACAGTCAAATCAATTGGTCAGAATAGCAAAAAATATACAAGTTAGTCGCACAAACTGAATAAAGCCTACCTGTTGCGCTAGTGTACACCGGAACATTTGAGATCATTTCTTTGACACTTACTCTCCTGAAAACTGATGAGAAAGCCATCTTGCATGCCACAAGTTACCTGCAGTCAATATAAGGAATCTATGAAATATTTATTCATTAATACTTGAGAAAACCAAAATCAATGTACAACAATGCCTTGTGCCCTTACGCCTTAGGAAATATAAATATTGATCGAGTCTTAATATTTTGGTTGGTCTGCTTTTACTGAGCCAAAGTTTCAATCAATGAGTGTCCAAATTAAGCCTTCCATGCACCTGAGTTGTGATATACTAGTCCTCTGTAGCTCTATGTTACCTTTTCTCTATTTATGTAAGAAATTTGATTTGATAGAAAAGTAGACGCAGTGATCCAGGCCAAGGTTCCAAAACCCGGAACCGGGAGAAATCCCGGCCGGTGGCTGGTAACGGTAACCGGCCGGTTACTAGAAAAACTAGCAAAAAACTGGTCACAATTTGAAAATTAAAACTTAAATTTTGGGATGTTTTGAAACCGGTAACAGGAAAAACCGGAAAAAACCAGCCAAAATTCGAAAATCAAAAATTGATACCGACTGGTTTTTTCGGTTACCAGTCTCCACCGGTAGAAACGGTAACCAGCAGTTACCGGCGGTAACCGCCGAGATTTTGAACCCTGATCCAAGCATCAAATAATAAGTTCCTGAATCTATGCACTATGATTCTCTGGACAAAATTGGATCAGGAATTTGTCAGAAAAGACAGAATTCATAATTTCCTTCTAATACTGTATTTCATATAGATGACGACTTTGTTTAATGGCAAGCCATAAAATGTTGTAAATCCATTTTCAATGAAAATATCAGAAAAAGACCAATACATAGTTTTTTTTTTTGCGGATATCTAAACGAATGCAGAATGAAACTTCACTATTGAATGAACAGTACAGAGTTGGATGGCTTTTGCTGAAAGCGGGTTTCACATTTTCTTCATATTAACAATTGGCTTCCACATTTACCATGATCTTCTCAACTTTTTCCAAATTATTGCAAATAAGAAAATATTAATTGTGAACACAACCAAGGACTAATGTTGTTGAACCTCCACAAGTTGTACAGGTAATTTTTTACATTTTAAAAGTATAGGCATATCTAGACCTAAGCAAAATTAGGAAAAATAAATATGAGATCATTTTAGTTTTGGGAGGAACATGAAAGGGTTAATATATCCAAAACATGGAGTCTAGGACTACTAATGTAATGAGGGATTACATTATGCTATGATATTACAAAGAAAGAACATGAATGCACCAACCAATTTCAATAGGTGCCCATGAAAGTTATTGAAATGCTGCTATGAGGAAACGTTTGACAATATCAAGTGATCCCTGAGTTGCTGACAACACTTGACCTTTAAATGACAACCAAGGTCTGAATCGGATCGGAGACGCTCCAGTAGGATTGCATTTTAGGATCGAATCATAGAATCTAATATTCTACATGATTCTACCAAAAAATACATTTTCTCAATATACCGAGTATTCAGAGAGTGATATGAGCATTTATTTAGTCATTTGGCACCTAATTTGATTAATAGTTGTCTATCTTATTCACATGCACAGGCTGGCTATGCAAAAACTAACATATAGATGATAAGAAAAGGTATAATAAACAACATAAGTCATTTAAAACTAGCATAAACAACCATAAGTCCACAGGTTAACATAGGACATACAAGTTACTAACGTAGCAAGATAAACATAAATTGATGACTAACTCAGTTGTTTACTAGCACTATAATTCAGGTCATAGCTAGTAGAACTTACAACTTCAAAACATGCAAGAACGTATTTGATCAGAGCAAGCAGAGCTAGAAAATTAAGGAACAAGAGGTTCTCAGTCAAGTCAACTTGAGACCAAATCGGTTAATTGAGCATGTAGTCATGTACTAGTCCTCTTCCACTAGCCTACCAAGACTTTCACCTAGTCATTCCTATAAATCACCAAGTTAATTTCAAGAGTCAAACATTTCTTCAACACATTCAATCCAAAACAGCTGCTCATGCCGGATGCATCGGTGCCCCTGACACACAGACACATGGTACAATTGCCTCGAAATAATTTACGGAGGCGACGCAAGGTGGGCATTTCACCGAGCAAACCATGCGCATACATTTGGTCTTCGCCGCCGGTTATCGCCTATCATTTCACCAAACAGGTGGTCACCCAAGCAAGAGCAGGTGCTACACTACCAGCATTCCTGCCCAAAACCTTCCCACCTAAAGAAACAGATCAGCCCGTGCAAAAAGGATAACGCACTACAAGAACCACATCTACAATCTGATGCGTCAAGATTGCTCCCATCTAGACTCAACCGCTGTCCTTTGATCGAGCAGGGAATGCGCCAAGAAGCACTCCCCCCTTAAAACTGTGGGAGGTTCCAGGTGCAACGGCGGGCAAACAAAAACAATATGTGAAGGGAGAAGAGGAGTCACCTCGCAGCCGCCGCCGCCTCGCACCGCCGACCGGGACTTCGAGCAACCAGAACGACGGGGTCGGACTTGGGAGCTCGCCGGTTCGTCCTTATGGGCCAGGGTGGGCCAGCCCGATACAATGCGGAGGTAAGAAGCGAGCGTTTTGGCGTGGAGAGGGAGCAGCCCGGTCAAAGTTTATGCCCCATTTTTTTTGTTTTTCACTCAGTTTTTGGTTTCGACTTCTATCAATTAGTACTATTTTTTAGACTTATTAGTCGTAATCAAAAGCCATCAGTCACAGTACAAAAAGAACGGGGCCACCAGATAGATCTAGATCTTTGCATTATTATTTTTTTTCCCGGACCAACTTTTTTTTCTAATGCTTCATTTTTGTTAGTTAACACGGTAGTCATCTCGCCCTACAGCTCGCCAGGAGGCAGTTGGAATCATTCGATTTTCATAAGGGACATGTGACGACAAAGAATGCCTTCCATTTCGCATGATGCAACACGATAAAAGTGAAAGCTAACTTCTTGTATTTTGGACATTACTTGTTCTTTTAACCAGACCACATTGAGGAGGTGTTCATATTGGCTTATACTTCTGGAGCCAAAAGCTAATATGAACATCTGGCTTCTCAACGTGACTTCTCCACTCCTCTCAATTCTGTCTCGCTCCGAGGATAAAGTAAGAGTCATGGGTGCATCACGCACCTCGCTCCTCTTGCTAATATCACGCGCATGCATCTCTCCCCCACTTTTCCCACCACTTGTCCTCTCCTTCTAAAAGTCACTTCTTTCAACCACTACTATTTATTCAGCCAAAAGTGATCCAACACAACTAAAAGCCATTAGTCACAAATACGAGCACCCCTGAATATGTTTTGGAGACATATTGGTAAAAAATTTTCTCAACTAGCAACTCTAGGTATTCGCTACTAGCAACTCTAGGTGCTAGTACATCGTAGTTGATAGTAATTATAAGTTCTAACTATCTAGGTGATGACAACTAGCAACTTTAGGTGCTGATAACTAGCAACTCTAGAGTGCTAGTAACTAGCAAATTTCTACTACTAGCAATTTAGATTTCACTATGTAAGTGCCATCAACTAGCAACTCTAAGTGCCTGAACTATCAACTCTACATTGGTCGTTAGCTTTACATATGGCTTGATACATTAGTTATTAGCATCTCTACATGTTACCTGCTACATTAGTTGCTAGTATCTAGTAACTACAACTGCTAGCTACTAGAAACTATAATCTGCTAGTAGCTCTACATATTACCTGCTACATTGGTTACTAGCATCTAGCAACTATAACGCTGACTACTAGCAACTATAATCTGCTAGCAATTAGCAACTAGTAACTCTAGGTCTTAAACTAATCATTTAGTTTATCATTATGTCACTAAAATATATGTGATATGAATTTTGTTTTGTTCAATTTGTTGTATAAAACGAAATAATTTAAACGGAATGTAAAATAAACGCTCGGTTAAAAAGATACAATCGTTCGAAGCTATCAACATAAAGTAGTATAATAAGTCGAAAGTTGTTTTTGATGCTTCCACAAAAGGGACTGCATGCATCTTTTTTTGTCAGATGGGCATGCAGCCACACATGTGACACACCTTTTATTGCCAGAATAGGTAATGTTATTGTGCGCGGAAAGAGGACATTGTTGCAGGAGATTGATGAGTCCTAACTGATAGCGCCAACACGTTACTAGTCGCGCATTAGATGTGCCTTTTTTAGACCAACTCTTTACATGACTATCTTTTTTTTTGCATAAACTCTTTACATCACTGTTGTATCAAGGTCAATGCGGTTTAATTTTTTTATGGAAATCAAATGCCCGGACTGCCATCAGATTTCACTTGGCCCAGCTCGTTTCAGCTTTAGCTTATAGTTCACTATTTCTTAATTTCATCTTTATCTGGCTTTTTAGCTTTTTTACCTTTTCTTTTTTTCCCGTGTTCCTTTGCATTGTCTATAATGGAATAACCTATTTTTCTATTTTTAATTTTTTTTAAATTTAATTACGACAAAAAAAACTACGAGTCACTACAATATAAAATAAACCAACTACAGTGAAAAAAGCCAAAAGATAACAAAAAAAAAGCCCAACTGAGCACAGCCTTAAGAGGCCACCTCTAGGTTGTCCGATCAGTGGCACAAAAATTTTGAAGATGCGCAATACCTAAGGGTTGTGCAACAAAAACTTATCATACAGGCATACAGCAAAAACTTTGTGCAACAAATCACCAAATCTGCCACAACCAAATCAGGTCCCGTTCATGTTGGCTTTTAGCTTTGGCTTACGAATAGCAATAGCTTGTACTACTGCTTGTAAAGAGAGACTCGTGTGCGATTTTGACCAATACAAATAAAGTCATTACAATCGACTAGTAGATCCTGCCTTGAAAAGACACTCCGTTTGAAAGCTAGATATTGTAGAAAAACTATTTACTATAAAAAAGCAGCTTTTAGAAGCCAATATGAACAGGATCAGACTTTTATTACAACAATCGAAAAAGACTATTACAACAAGTGCAAATTTACAACAATTGAGAAGAACTGCTGCAACATTTTGAACGAATTATAAATTATTGCTACATGGAAGCAGTGGCGGAATTAGGATTTGGCTACACCCCGAACTAAACTCTAACAACCTAAAACTAACGCCAATTTATACACATATCATGACATAACAAAAGTACATCATAATTGTATTATTGATATGAAACATGAGTTCAATGCAAAAACATAAAGCATAATAAGAAAAACATGGCATGATGGCAAAATATAAACAATGTAACATAATAAGATAATAGCTCCTACAGCAAAAATAAAAAGATAATGTCTTCGTCAAACCCATGCCTAAACTCATTCCCTATTCTCTAGTAAAAACAAAGCTTTGAATGGCACTTCTATCTTACATACTTATCCTAGATGAGATGAAAAGATTGGCATGCATTCTGACTAAATGCCACTGCAATGCAGAATTTTTTTCAAGACATTAAAACACTCATCTTATTTCCTGAAGCTGTCCACAAAAGGTTTGCTATCAGTTACTGTATTTTCCTATCAGATTTCTGTCATTCCGTCCGTGTATAGCTAGAATAGAAGAACAGAATTAGAATAGAAGAACAGTGAGGAATGGATTACAACATTGATTACAGCTGATACGAGCAATTCATATGTTTGGCACCAACCATACCACATATTCTGAGCTAAATTCTCGTAAAACAGGTCTATGGTCTACTTTGGCATGGACTAGATCACTAGAATGCCTGTACTATCATCTCTACTATTTTGTTAGACTCACTAATATCCTTTAGACCTTTACCCATCGGCTAAACAGAAACTCAAGATCATTTTTATTCCAGTCTGGACATCAATTCTCTCCTGAACCGACACATCCCATGAACATTTTCCATTTTTCCATATGCTCTCAGCAGTATGAATATATGATCCACATCCACCATAAATCCATAATCCTGAAAACCATTTTCAGATAAGGTGCTACACGCAGAGTAACAACTAACAAACGAGAATCATCACATTCTTTACCTGAATGGCTGAATCAAAAGGTTTCAAAAATCTTTACCTGAAGCCTGGCAGTGGGAGGAGCGGCGCTGGCCGGAAGGGGTGGAGGGGGACGACCGGCGACGCACACGCACGGACGCAGTCACGCAGGGAGGGCCGGAGCCGGAGCCCGGAGGGGGGCGGCGCTGGCCGGGAGGGCTGGAGGGCGACGACCGGCGACGCACACGCACGGACGCAGCCACGCAGGGAGGGCCGGAGCCGGAGGGGGGAAGCGTAGGCCGGGGGGGGGCGCTGGCTGACCCGAGAGGGGATGGGCACGGCACAGGAGCCCTAGCGGCGTAGCCAGTGCCCAGTCGGTAGGGTTTGGAGAATTGGAGTGAACTAGCGGTGGCGGCGGTGGCCTGTGGGTGGTGGACCGTCACGGGGGTCCGGCTGTGGCCCTGTGGCGCATGGCCGAGAGAGAGTGGGCCGGCTGTGCGAAGTGGCGACAGTAGGCCGCATAGCGTCATGGGCTATTTGGGTACCCGAGTTGAACATTGGCAATATTTTCTGGACTGAACTGAAAATATCTAGACAATAGAGTATGTATTTTTTTCATGTTTCCAACTATAGCCTACTTGCCATGAGCCTAATTCCGCTCCTGCATGAAAGCCATCTTGCAAGACTAGTAACATCTGTGTAAATTTGTGGAAGGCATGCACGGTGGTGGTGACAGGGCATGGATGGGTTGTGAGAGGCTCTCAGCCGAGCTCACTGAAGGGGATTGTCAGAGATGGCGGTCATGCTCGCCGGAGACGTCATTGGTGGCTACTCTATTTTAGCATGCTAGCTATTGAGGACAGGTTAGACAATTGTCGAGTTTTTTTGGGTTTAAAATTGGCTTATGCTTGTAGTGTCTACAATAACTAGCTTTTAAACGGTGTGTTTTTAAGATAGGATTAATAAGAAAATTATAGTAAAAAGTATACTGAGTTCAGCTGTACCAGTCAAAATCATATACGACTATTTCCCTCTGTGTACTGCCTCTTGCGAATAGCCAGAATTTAAATATTTAAACTATAAACTATAAACCATCAATATAAAAGAACAGTTGTAGCACTGTTGGACGAGGATAGATCTACGTGATATCATATTATTTTACATGGGCGTGCGCATGGAGGAGGCCACCGTTGTACTCTCAAAAAAAGTACCTATGCATCCAAGATCATCCGGCACAATGTGTGATTTGGTGCTTATAGTGTACCGTCATTAAGATATTAGAAGTGTTTGGTCGGCCTGGGCTAGATCTCATGGGCAAAACAGCATACGCAAGCCTGTGCATGTAAACAGCATACAGATTTACATATCCTTGCTTATGACTGCGAAGAGAATATGCGTCCTAGTACTTTCTGTTAGAAAATTTGGGTCTGGACTTGAAGCCTTGGCTCATGGTGGATACCTCATCATTAGGCTATAAATAAGTAGTATTATTGACTATTTTGTATATAGAATCAGAAAGAAAGCAATAAAGAAAGACTAGAAGTTCTCTCTACCTCTCTGTGTTTTCAATCTACTATTTTGTCTTCTGTGATTGATCTGATTTTTGCATAAGCAGAGGAATCGATTGGACTAGTTGCCAGCGATGGTTCCCGAACACATTATCAACACGAATCACTCCGGTGAATCGAAACACTAGTAGATTGAATTGTCTCTGTGTTTTCATTCAAGAAGCCTTATTATATCCAGAATCGACTAGAATTCTCCTAAGTTTTAAGGATATTCGCGCCAACGGTTTCCACGTTGAGACTGAAGAAGAGTACGGTAAGGAATACCTGCTCATTACGAAGCGCGAAGCAAATGGGAAAACGGTATTAGAAAAAATTCCTTCACTAGAAACTGGGCTATACTACACCAACATCAAGGCACCTGCAACCTATACTACCCTGAAGATAGTATTTAGAAGCTCTGAACTTTTCTGTCTCTGGCATGGCAAATTAGGTCACCCAGCTCTTAGGATGATGAGAAATATAATTAGCAATTCCCAACGGCATAATATTAATGTAAAGAATTTTTTAAATCATTCAGATTTTGTGTGCCCTGCATGTGCCACCAGCAAATTAATTATTAGATCTTCCACTCTGAAAGTGATGGATGAAGTCCCTGCATTCCTAGAACGCATCCAAGGAGACATTTGCAGTCCCGTTTAGCCACTTTCAGGGCCATTTAAATATTTCATGGTGCTCATTGATACTTCCTCGAAATGGTCGCACGTATGTTTGTTGTCTATGAGAAACCATGCTTTCGCAAAGCTGATCTCGCAAATAATTTGAATTAGAAATATTTTCCCTGATCATCACATAAAGTCCATCAAAATGGACAAACGCCAGAGAATTTACTTCGAAGGCATTTGATGATTATTGCATGGCAATGGGAATTACAGTTAAGCATTCTGTAGCGCATGGGACTTGCCACCGCAACTAGAGGAAGCGATAAGCAAGGAGAAGCTCCAGAAGAAGCAACTCATGAAGAAATAGCTATAAATTATGTGCACACGGGAGAGTCCATGAATAGGACAATAGCCAATGTTGATATCTATTTTGTAAAGAAAATTGCCACAATCATCGATCTTGATCCCGAGCCTGCATCGCTCGCTGAATATAAGAAGAGATCAGATTGGAAAGATTGGAAGAAGGCAATAGAAACTGAGTTATTGTCTCTGAATAAAAGAGAGGTGTTTGAACTCGTAAGCCGCACACCTCCCCATGTGCACCTTGTAGGGTATAAGTGGGTATTTGTTCGAAAGAGAAATGAAAGAAATGAAGTTGTAAGATATAACAGAGCAAATAGAAACCTGAATAAATGGATGTGGTAACTGCATACCTTTATGGAAACTTGGATTCGGAGATTTATATGAAGGTACCTGAAGATATCCCCGTCCCAAACCAAGACAAAGCAAATAGAAACATGTACAGTGTGAAGCTCAAGAAATCACTGTACGGACTCAAGCAATCAGGCAGGATGTGGTATAATCGCTTAAGCGACTTTCTATGTAAGAAAGGCTATACGAATAATGAAGATTGTCTCTGTGTATTTATACGACGATTTCAGAATGGATTTTGTATAATCTTAGTGTATGTAGATGGTCTGAATATCATCGAGACAATAGAAGACATAAAAGAAGTAAGTTCTTACTTGGAGTCAGAATTTGAAATGAAAGATTTGGGTAAAACTAAATATTGCTTAGGCCTGCAGCTCGAGCATGTCCCTAAAGGAATATTAGTACATCAGTCAGCCTATGCCTAGAAGGTGTTAAAAAGGCTCGGCTTTGAAAAGGCATACCCATCGAAAATATCAATGATAGGGAGGTTTTTACAGCAAGAAAAAGATCCATACTGACCTAGAAAAGAGGGCGAGGAAGTCTTGGGACCGGAATTCCCATACTAAAGTGCAGTATGAGCACCTATGTATTTAGCAAACTGCATTAGACCGGACATTGCATTTGCCGTAAACCTGTTAGCAAGGTATAGTGCAGAACCTAACAAAAGGCATTGGCAGGGAATAAATGACATATTCTGATACCTCCAAGGAAGTAAGGACCTTGGATTGTTTTATAGAAAGAATCAAGATTTGAACTTGATTGGCTATGCAGATATTGGGTACCTGTCGGACCCGCATATTGCAAGGTCACAAACAACCTTGTATTCCTGTATGGTGGAACTGCAATTTCATGAAAATCGTCTAAGCAAAGTCTTGTAACGACTTCGATGAACCACTCAGAAATCATAACACTGTACAAAGCCACACGAGAATGTGCCTGGCTCCGACGAATGATCTACCACATCCAACAGTCATGTGGGATGAATATTATGTAAGCTCCCATAATTATCTATGAAGATAATACAGCTTGCGTTGCACAAGTGCAGATGTGCTACGTGAAGAGTTATCTCACAAAGCATATCAACCCTAAGTTCTTCTATGCTCATGAATTGTTAAAGATGGACGAAATTAAGGTACTGCGTACCAAGTCATGTGAGAATCTTACAATTTTATTCATTAAGTCACTTTCTGCATCTAGCTTTGAAAGATATGTACGAGGAATTGGAATGATGAGACTTAGAGAAGTGCAGAATTTAGAGGGAGAATTTTCTCAAGCCTGTTATTAAATCTTGATCATGAAGATCGAGTACCTAAAGAATAAGTCCTGAAGATTGAATGAAATTGGGTGGATTGTACTCTTTTTCCCTTGACGAGTTTTCCTGAAGTTTCTCGCCAAAGTTTTTAATGAGGCAATTCGTGCAACGCAACATAACATGTATCATGTACTTTGTCTCCAAATTTTTCCCACTGGATTTTTATGGAGTTTTGACGAGGCATGAGCGTGTCAGATGAGTGTCCAAGGGGGAGTGTTAGGAAATCTGGGCCTGGGCTTGAAGCCTTGACCCACAGTGGGCACCTCACCACTAGGCTATAAATATGTAGTACTATTGGCTATTTTGTATACGGAATCAGAAAGAAAGCAATAAATCAGGAGTTCTCTCTACCTCTCTATGTTTTTAATCTACTATTTCTGTCTTATGTGATTGATCTGATTTTTGCATAAGTAGAGGAATCGATCGGACTGGTCGCCAGCGACGGTTCCTCAACACTTTCCAAATCTCATGTGAGATGGGCAGGAACAACATCTATACAAGCACTTCTTCTAAAAGAAAGGAGAGAAGAGAGCTCAGAACATATTAATCTTGCTGCACCCAAACATAGTAGTTCGGGTTCGCCTCCTGAGCTTCTCCCTTGTCAGTTGCCTTCACAACCATCATGGATGACTGCTCAACGGAGCCATCAACATAGCCGAGAAGATGTTGTCCCCGTAGATACGGCAGCATCCTGGCTTCCCAAAGAAAATAGTTGTCTCTTAACAACTTGATGTTGATCAGGTTGTTGAAAGAGGGAGTCGGCAAGAGGCATGTACTGGTGGATGGCACGCGCGACTGCTACATTGGTTGCAGTGCTCAGGATCATGGACGGAGTTGAGCCAAACATCTTGTTGGAGATTAGAATGGCTCTGATACCGTATGGAAAAAAAGAGAAATAATAGATTGGTTTGGCGCACAAAACAATTTGATCCTGGTGGCTCTTTGCCGCAGAGACACAAAAAAACTAGTGTCATAAAGCAAATGTCAGAAAAATTAAGTATCCTATAGCCAATTTTACCTTAAAAAACTCTTAAACTGCATTTGAAAGTTGAAACGAAAATTTTGAATCTCAAATTGAAAGCAACGCCATTGCTGTTAATCCTATATTATTTAATTTGGCAGCCTAACGCTTGCTACGAGCCACCGGCGAAATAGAACCACCTCGATCCTTAATTTGAGACCTCATTTTTCTTTTTTAGTGGGTGTGGCAGCGACTCATTGATGGGTCTGTTTTTTCTGTAGTGTATGGTTTTTGGTTATTTGCGAGAGAGTGAATATAGAAATTTATGTGTAATTTTAATTGATATAGATAAAATTACTATAGTATCTACTATAATTAGATTTTAGACTTTGTTTTAAGAATACATTTTATTTATGAGCATATAGAAAAGATAAAAGTAGAAGCCGAAAAGATGGGCCCGATGTTCCCTGCGCCTACGTCTCGTTCGTGCAGCACAGGGGGTTGGGAACACTGAAAACGCTAGGCGTGTGGCGTACGCACATACCATCTGATTCATGTGTCATGAGCTACGAGTGTAACGTGCGGCTATCTCGTGCGCGGATGGGAGCAGCACGTCCAATACATGCACATCACGAGGAATCGAATCAATTGGCCCAGGGCAACCTATTGGTGTATGATCACACGCAAAAATATATGGACCTTCGATCTGCGTTTACTAGTCAAGATGTAGAGAGGCTACGCACAGTGACGTGTAATCTCAAGCGTCTTTTGGTTGTCGGATCAAAATCTTGTAACAAGGATTAAATATACTAGATTAAAATCGGTTGTCATAGTTCATTCATTCCATTAAAATATAATGTCCGACTGAGAGAAAAGAGAAAGTGGATAAAAAAAATCTGTTTTACCCCTAACACTTTTCTCCTCTTCCCTCCCTCTTCTTCGTATTCTCCCCTTGGGCATCAAGCTCCTCTCACACCATTTCGGTGATGGTGAGCTCCCATGTCAATCCAAAAAAATTCCAAATGGTCTAGGATAAAATAGACTTTTCACCCACCTTCTATCTCCTTTATGAGTCAATATTATAGTTTAGTAAGCAAAATGTCCTAGATAAAAAGTAATCAAAGTTTAGTGTCTTTTAATAAAGACATAAAAAAGTAGTGTCTTAGAATAAACGTTACGAAAGTTAAGTGTTCTATAACCAAATTTACCTTTGTTGAACAGGAAGTTAAGGACTTCATGTAGAGATTCTGAACTTTCAACTTCAACGGTGGATTTGAAACTTCCAAATTCAAACCGAATAATCCAACTAGATGATCAAGGAGGCTTGCATTTCGCAAGGAGGATGCAGCATACGCAAATCTGAGGATCGCTGGGCCTCGCTTGCTGTGTAGCATGGGGGCAAGGTGATGATGGGCATGGAGGTCGGTGTGAAGGTTGAGGGGTTGTTGGATCCCATGGATGTATGGGATGCCACCCGCTGAACAGCAAAATTTCTCTAAAGAAAATAGTGTATTGGCAGCGTGCGTGAATTGGCTATGTGTTTTCACTCACCTTCTATCTCCTTTCTCAGTCGATATTATATTTTAGTAAGCAAAATATCCTAAATAAAAGTAATCAAAGTTTAGTGTCTTTCAGTAAAGAAATAAAAAACTAGTGTCCTAGAGTAAACGTTACGAAAGTTAAATGTCCTAGAGCCAAATTTACCTTTTTTGAACCGGGAGTTAATGACTTCATGTAGAGATTCTTAACTTTCAACTTCAATGGTGCATTTGAAACTTTCAAATTCAAACCGAATAATCCAACTAGATGATCTAGGAGGCTTGCATTTTGCAAGGAGGACGCAGCATACGCAAATCTGAGGATCGCTGGGCCTCGCTTGCTGTGTAGCATGGGCGGACGCTTTTGGCACTGTTGTTACCGTAAATTCCAAAAATAGTGCCGGTGGAAACGCAATTCCAAATATAGCCCCCAGCCGACCGCACGATTAACGGGCTGGCGACATGTGGCATTGGTGCGGCCGGGGAGCGCACGACACTGAGGTGGTGCGGTCCCCGACCGCACCACTCGGCCGACCGTCACATCGGGCAGATGGTGCGGCCCCAGGGCGCACGACACCGCAAATGGTGCGGCCCCCAGGTGCACCACACCGCCTAGCTTCGGTCACGTCCCATCAATTCTCCCATCACCACCGAAAGAAACTCATTTTGCCCGCCCGTGCTGCTGCATGCAAGACTCCTCCGCCCATGTTGCATTTCTTTATTTCCTGTGTGCAATGTGTCTATGCGTGAGAGCCGGCCCCTACTTCGAGCGCTGTGTATCTCGCGATAAAAGGAAGAGCCTGCGTTTGGAAAGGCTTCAATGTTTTTGCATTTGCGCTAGACAGAGAAGCAGCAAGCAAGAGAGGGCGCAAGAGAGGAAGCAGATAGTGAAGGGAAGAAGAGCGAGAAACACGACATTTGGAGTAATTTTGGAAGGGATCTGAAGTTTTCGCAAGTGAGAAAGTTGTAGATCGTCTCGTGAGCTTCAAGAAAAGGTAAATATCATCTCCATGCGTCTGTAATTTAATCATAGTGATTAGCCTGTAATTAGCATAAACGTTCTGTAAACGTTCTCCATATGTCTATATTTTATGTAATTATCGTGTTGTATTTTATATTTTATGTGAAGAAATTATGTGTTGTTGTTGTCCACTGTAATGTTAAATGGTTGTAGTTGTTTGTGGTTGTAGTGTATTGCATTTATTTGAAAAAAATGTTTGTAGTTGTAGCGTATTGTATTTTATATTTTATGTGAAGAATTTTTGTACTGCTATGGTGAACCGTAACCTAAAAATATGTTAACTGGATTGTAACTAGATTTCAATGATGTCATTGTGAAGCACACTGCTAGTCGGAAGGGCCACTTGCGTAGGTACTGTTTGTATTAATATTTAGTCATTCTTGTAGCCAAAATCACTTAATGATATTATTAGATCTTGGTATGCATGTTTGTGAGAGCTTGCTTCCATAAATAAAAGATTAGGAAAAAAATGTGGTTATTTCATTTACATAAGAATTGATAAGTTAAAAATGATGAGAAATGAGTAGTTGGATTGGTGAATTAAGTAGAACAATAATTTATTTAACACAGAAATTAGCGAGTTAATTTGATTTATGTAGGAATTTGATTGGGCACTCCGTAAATGAAGTAAAAATTAGATTTACAAATAAAAAAAAGTACCATTCATATTTGTATGGGATAGGTAGAACAACGAAACTGAGATCAAAATATTACGGTTGTATCTGGTAGGCGGTACCTACGTACGTACTGTATGATGGTACACTTGTTGCATGTTATATATACAAAGAGGATTCAGTATGGACTTATGTTAGGTACGCCATGGGTGACATCCAAGACTTGTTCATGTTCTACGGAAATGGTCTCGTACGCGACGGGCCGTACGGGGCAGACATGTCTAATTGTGACCGGACCGTGATCTGGGCATGCAATCTAAACACCATGAGCCTGTTGGAGCTACGGAGATGCGTGCATTCTGCATTCGATCGGGACACCGCAAGGAACAAATTACGGATTGAGGCAGTGTATGCTGTAGGTGCTGCAGGGGAGATTGTCGAGACCCGAATATACAAATCCGGACTCTCCTGTGTCTTCTGCACTAGTCCAGGATCACGCTAGTGCACACAGTATAAACAAAGATGAAATATCGAACATATCACGATTCACTAAGAAAAGACTCAAATATTATTAATAATTATCAGAGTACGACCTTGTGGCCAAGCTTACAATAGACTAGCCCGAAGGGCTTAACAAAAACTAGCAGCGGAAATCCAAAATTTAACGTAGTAGCCACTCGACATGCCCACAGCAATCGATCGGGAGCGAAGTCCTAATCCGTGAAGTCCTCATAGTAGCCTCCTTCGAGCAACTCCTGCGATCCGGTCCTTCCTCCTCAATCGAGCAACAGGGCATGAAGCCGTGAGTACATTGGTACTCAACAAGTCGTTGTAACAAATGAATGCAATATAGTATGTGGCTTAACAATGGATGGTGAAAGGTTAACTTTGCATAAAGCAACGATTTAAAGTAAATACAATAAATAGATTGAAAAGCAACTTTAACAAAAGACATTAAATAAATAATCAAAGGAATTGAATATAACCACAAGTGAACTACCCATTCACCTCCCAGCTCAAACCAACCAGATTTCATAAAGACTCTACCCCTCGTGTGAGATCACCGAGCATTGTCTATGACCGAGGACACGGCTATTCGAATAGTTTTACACTCTGCAGAGGTTGCACAACTGTACCCACACGATGTGATAATCCTCACGTTAAAGATAATCACAACAAGGCTTTTACAATGATCCATTTCCACGTGATCCCACTCGCTAAGGTTTTGCCGTCGAGTAGGGTAACCCCCTAGTCGATAATTGCCCCCTCTTACGCCACAACAACATCGGTAGCAAAACCAAAGTGGAGACTTCACAAATTATTATGTCAGGTCTATCCCATACTAGACATGTGGTTTGCACGACTTAGCTCAGATCAATGGCGCACAAAGTTAAGTCCTTAAGAATTACCCAGCGAAGCATCCACATCCCATGTGCATTCAAGACTTCTTTATCGCACGATCAATCGCCCAAGTGAAAACCAATTTTGTATAACCAACACCAATGACACTACCCATGCCATGGGAACAAGTTTTAAAATCGTGGTTAACCACCACATTCAAGTATATCATTAAGTCAAGATTAATTAACCACATGTGATGATGAACCCTTTACGCAAAATAAGCAAGGCTAAGCATTCTAATCGTACCAACCCAATGTGACAAATAACATAGCATCACTAATTAAATTCCCAACCTAAGGTGACAATGGCATCAAGGTATTCCAAAATATCAAGGAGGGAAATAACCAATTGGGACGAGAACTACCAATACAAGGGTTTGAATAAAAATAGCGATGCAAGATAATTTAAAACAAACTAATTAAATAATAGATTACAAACTGGGTTCAACATGATCAAAGGACACGACTTGCCTTGGCCTTGCTCAGTTGACGGCTCTTGATCTTCAAATCCAACTTCCGCTCCTTCGAACGCGTGATCTAACGAGAGAGAACGCAAATTGAAACACAAAATAAAATCAAATAAAATTCAAATGAACTCCAAAAATTCTCAAACTTGAACCAAAAGATAGAGCTCAGTTTTAGATGAATTTAGGAAAAAGAATCAGGTCAATCGGAGCTAGGACGAGGGAGAACGGGCTCTGGGAAGTTTTAATTCAGAGAAAAAGAGACAGACGGGTAGTCGTTACGACCACAAAGGATCCCTACGACCACGCAGAGAAATTACGACCACGAAGAACTTTACGACCACGAAGAACTTTACGACTACGACCACAAACCAATCTATATCTCCAACTACACTAGGAAACCTACGACTACGACCACAGAGCCGAATCTAAGACTACGAAGCCGAATATGACCACTTAGGCAGGCTTACGACCACGCAGTCGAGCACATGACTACGATCACCCAGTCGAGATTACGACTACGTAGTCGAACCTACTACTTCGACCACACAGAACAATCCACGACTACGACCACACGGCGGCTACGATCGCACAACGGCTACGACTACCGAGCGGACTTACGACCATGAAGTCGCTTACGACCACATGATCGGACTTACGGTGGCTTTACGACTTACGACTAAGGCTCTACAACGTAGTCGTAGAACCCACGACCACACGGACCTCGACACGGATCTCGACCACGGATGGCGGCGGGATCCGGTCGGCGGTGACTACGACGGTGGCGGGACTCACCGCGACGGCGGATCGGCGAAGGCGAACGACAATGAGGACGACACGACCTCGGGCTCCGGCACGACCACGGCAGCGGCTACGCGTATGACCACGGCTTTGGCGAGGCGCACGACCACGGCTTTGGCGAGGCTTGACTTGGGACGAGGAGACACGGGGTTCGGCCCTTTATACCCGGTCGTAGAGGTGTCCCGGTCGGCCACGAGTACGAGTCCGGTAGGATACGACACGAGAGTCCCACTCGATATCTGAGTACGACTTGCTAAGCGGGCGGCTGCGATGCGCGCGCGCGCGGCGGCAGCGGTGGATGGGTGACACGCGCACACATCCGAAGGGCAAGCGCGCGCGGGAGCGGCGGATCGGCGACGCGTGGCGTGGGCGAGCAGGCGGACCGGCGGGCGAGCTGGGCCACGGCCAGTGAGTTTCGCCCACCGCCGGTTTAGGATTGCTTTTCTTTTCTTTTTCCAGAAATTCAAACAAATACTTTTGAGCTTTAGAAAATAGCAAATAAATCCGAAAAATCACATAAGATGCCGTAAAAGCTCTTGAGGCTCGGGAACTCAAATAAAATACTTTTGGCACATTTTAATGTTTAACTTAATCATATTAAATCCTTTTAATTCATAAAAATTTCATTTAAGCTTTAATTAATTCCATAAAAATTCAAATGGTGAATTTTATTTGAAAGCTTCAAAAGGCTCAAAATCGGATGTTACAAACCTCCCCTTAAACGGAATCTCGACCCAGATTCGGCTCTCTAAGGAATAGGTTTGGAAACTCCGCTCTAAGATCCTTCTCGCTCTCCCGTGTTGCTTCCTCCTCGGAATGGTTGCTCCATTGAACCTTGCAAAAGCGAACCGTCCTTCTTCAGTTACACGCTCGCCACTTCCAAAATTTTTATAGGATGTTCTTTATAAGACAGATCCTCCTGAATATCCACCGCCTCTACGGGCACTGCTTCCTCTGGCACTCTCAAGCACTTCTTTAGTTGAGATACATGGAAAACATCATGGATCCCGCTCAAGGTGTTTGGTAATTCCAGCTGGTATGCAACCTCTCCTTTGCGCACATACCTTGGTGCTAGCTTTCCCTTCATTTGAAATCTCTTAACACCTTTGAAGGGTGTGATCCTGAGATACACATAGTCATTTGGCTCAAAACTTAAATCTCTTCGACGAGTATCGCGATAACTCTTCATGTCGGCTTGGGCCGCCTTAGCCTTTCTTGAATCAAACGCACTTTCTCTTACGCTCAAAGACATTCTCGCCCGAAGATTTGACTCTCCCCGTCTCTTTCCAATTGAGAGGGTTCTACATTTTCTCGCCATACAGGCTTCAAACGGTGACATTTGTAGACTAGTGCGTAATCTGTTATTGTAGGAGAACTCCGCAAAGGTAAACAACTATCCCATTTAGCTCCGTGATCCAATACACAAGCTCTTAACATATCCTCCAGATTTGATTCACACGCTCCGTCGACCATCGGTTTGCGGATGATATGTCATCTTGAAGTTCAAGTGAGTACCCATTGCCTCGTGAAAGCTATTCCAAAATCGTGAAGTAAATCTGCGACCCACGATTCGATACTATCCTCTTGGGCACCCCATGAAGACTCACAATCTCGACATGTATAACTCGCCAATTTATCACCGAATAAGTTGTTTTGACCTAAGAAAGTGAGCGACCTTCGTTAGTCGATCCACAATTACCCATATTGAGTCGTAGCCCTCTTTAGTCTTGGGTAAGCCTGTAATAAAGTCCATTCCCACATCTTCCCACTTCCATTCAGAATCTTCAAGGGTTGCAAGAAAACCTGCTGGTCTTTGATGTTTAGCCTTCACTCTTTGGCACACATCGCAAAGTGCTACATACTCGGCTATCTCGCGCTTCATACCTGGCCACCAATATTTGTCTTTAATATCCTGGTACATCTTGGTACTGCCGGGATGGATTGAATATAAGGACTCATGCGCTTCCTTAAGTAATAACTTCTTCGCCCCTTGTTTGGTACGCACAAACGCGTCTTATACCACATGATTCCTCGATCGTCTTCCACAAAGCCGGTGCTTTGCCTTCCTTTAAACCTTCTTTGATTCTCTGGATATTTTCATCCCCTGGTTGCTCGTGACGAATCTGAATATCCAGGGTCGGCTGCAAGTCCAAGGTAGCTAACATCCCTTCCTCAACCAACTCCAAACTAAGCTTCTAAAATTCCTCGTGTAGAGCTGGTTGGTTTTCCTTGACCATCACTGTATTGCAATACACCTTTCTGCTCAACGCGTCTGCCACTACATTGGCTTTTCCTGGATGATAATGGATTCCGATGTCATAATCCTTTATTAATTCCAACCATCTTCTTTGTCTTAGGTTGAGCTTCGATTGTGTGAAAATATATTTCAGGCTCTTATGATCCGTGTAGATCTCACTTCGGTTACCCATTTAATAGTGACGCCAAATTTTCAGGGCATGCACAATCGCCGCCAACTCCAAGTCATGCGTGGGTAGTTCTCTTCGTGTGGTCTCACCGGCGTGATGCATAAGCCACCACCCTCTTGTCTTGCATCAACACACACCCCAAACCTTTGCGGGATGCATCACAAGAGATCTCAAAGTCCTTCTTGATGTCGGGTAGAATTAGTACTTGCGCTGTTGTTAGGCTCTCCTTTAATTTCTGAAAATCGCTCTCGCACTCCGTCCCATTCAAATTTCTTTTCCTTCTTCAACAAATGAGTGAGCGGGCGCTACATCGAGAATCTTTCAATGAAACGGCGGTAATAACCCGCCATTCCGTGAAGCTTCGACTGAGTTATCGACGTTGGTGCCTCCAAGTGAGTACATCGCTCACTTTCCCGGGGTCAACTGCTACTCCTTCTGCGGTCATCACATGGCCCAAAAACGCAACTTCCTTCATCCAAAATTCACATTTGCTAAACTTGGCATACAACTTATGCTCTCGCAACCTCTGCAATACCATCCTCAAATGCTCTTCATGTTCTTCCTCATTCTTGAGTAGATCGAATGTCATCGATAAACACGACAACGAACTTATCCAGTAATCCATGAACACCTTGTTCATCGGTACATGAAGTATCCTGGGGCATTGGTTAGGCCAAAAGACATTACGGAGAATTCGTATAAACCATAACGAGTTGAGAATGCCTGTCTTAGGTATATCCTCCGGTCGAATCTTCATTTGATGATAACTTGACCTCAAATCAATCTTGGAAAACACTCGGCTCCTTTTAGTTGATCGAACAAGTCATCAATTCTGGGCAAGGGATACTTGTTCTTGATGGTAACTTCATTGAGAGCTCGGTAATCCACGCACATGCGCTGGCTACCATCCTTCCTTTTGACAAACAATACTGGTGCTCCCCACAGAGAGGTACTAGGCCTGACATCGCCTTTATCCAACAACTCTTGTATTTGTTTCTTCAATTCGCCAATTCATTGGCGGGCATTGATAGGGTCTCTTGGAAATAGGCGATGTACCCGGTACTAACTCAATTGCGAACTCTACTTCTCGTCGGGTGGCATCCCAGAAGATCATCGGGAATACATCGGGATATTCTCGCACAATTGGTACTTCCTCTATCATGATCCCTTTGCTTTGGCATACCATCACTTTTTCTCGTCGCTTCATGTTGGCTTCAAATCTAACTTTACTTCCATTTGAACCGACCAAGGTGACGACTCGACTTCCACATTCCAACACCGCTTGATGCTTTTGAGCCAATCCATACCGAATCACATCCAAAGACCGGATATTTAGCACTACCAAATCAATGGAGAACTCTATTCCTTGATGGCTATTTTAACTCTAGGGCATCCTAGATTGGTACTCATCTCGAGCCGGGATTGAACCAGCAAAATAGAACCAAGAGCAACAACTTCCAATTTATGCTTTAGAGCAAAACTCGGGACACAAACGAATGTGAAGCTCGAATCGAACAAAGCGTGGCGGAACTGAAGTTTACTTGAAACTTACCGATCACAACATCCGTGCCGCTTGAGCCTCCTCCATGGTGACATGGTTCACCCGGCCGCAGCACGCGGTTCTGCGATCCTCTGTTGGGTTGACTTGATGTTTGCGGTGCTCGCGTCCCGACCTACCGCTGAGTCCGATCGGTGTAGAGCCCAAGTTGAAACGAATCGTGTCAAGGCTTGATTCTGCGGGCATTTGTTGGCATAATGTCCCGTTTCATGGCATTTGAAACAGTAATCTTTGTCATGGGCTTGGTGATCCTCTGCGTTGGCTTCCAACCGGAATTGGCCTTGGTCCTGATGAGAATCGGCGAGGAGCCGGTGCGGTGTTTTGAATCCGATCTGCATGGAACACGAGCGGGCTGAAACGCATCTTGAAGTGGGTCCTCCGAGCTCGGTGCATCTGTGATCCTTGCTGCATCATCCTCCGCTATGGATTCCTCTAACTCACGACGACTCTCCTCAATGAGCATCGCTTTGTCCACCATGTTTTGAAAGTCGGCGTAGTCATTTCCCACCACTTGAACTTTCGGACCGGGTTTAGTCCTTTCTTGAACCTCTTTGACGGGCATCATCTGAGCGACATCCTCCGGGGCATAACGGGCTAGCTGGGTGAATTTATTGAGATACTCACTCACCGACATGTTCTTCTCTTGTAACTCCCGAATTCCTCCTTCTTCATCTCAATCACTCCGTCCAAAACATGGGTATGACGAAAAGTGCAGAGAACTCCGCCCAAGTGATGCTATCTTGATCTTCATGAGCAAAGACAAGAGTTTTTCCACCATTCACCGCAGCGCCTTCTAGCCGGGTGGGCGGCATACAAAACCTTCTCGCGGTCCGTACAATCGGGCAAGATTTAGCTTCTTTTCTCGTTGAGCGCATCCACCATCGGCTTCCAAAGGCTCCAAGATCGTGAATAAGTGGGTGGCCTTGTCCTCATGAATTCGCAAATTTAGACGTTGACGAACTGGTTGGGGCATTGCCATTTCTTGATTCTGCCGATTCATCATTGCATTCATATTCGCATCATGGTATTCATTAATTGGGTCCAGGCAGCCATGAACCGACTCAAGGTCGGATCTAAACGATCGGATTCGCATGTCGCTCTGAGTTGCTTGATTTCCATTCGCCTTCCGATCTTGGTTCATTTGACCGCGTCCGCGGAGCTTCGGTGTCAACCATTTCTCGCTGTTCAAGGAAAAGACCATTTGTTGAGAACTGACTCTTCAAGGCTCAATAGGTAAGAGGGAAAAGCAAAGGTAAGTGGTAAACTCGTCTAAGGGGGTAACTAATGGCAATCCTAAAACTAAGCAAACACTTAGCCGAAAAGGCTAACAAAAGAAGCAATAAACTCCACAAAAAGACTTTTGACATGACTGCATCATAATGCTAGAAGCAAAACTGCAGCTCACATCACACCCAACGGCAAATAAGAAGCAAGACGATCTACACGATACTAAAACTATAACAAGGTTCAAAGCTAATGGCTCCTAATCTTCCCGGAAATTCCCAATCTTTTCTTGACATATTGGATGCTTCCTTGATCCAAACTTCACAGCACAGCTTGAAGAATTCCATGCCAACTTTCACTTTGATCGAGGGACACTCGAGACATCCATGGACATTATGGGGATAAGAAGTCAAATTGAAATTCGAAAACACTATTTCAGAGGAGGCAAGGAGAAAGAATCCTAAGAATGAGGTACGAATAAAGAATTACTATACAATCATTTGGTTGATTTGATTTAGAAAATAAATTTTGAAATCTTGACTAATTCGACCATTCTAACTAGGGCTCAGTCCTCTGATCGATATAGCTCGATACCATCTCTCCGAGACCGAATATACAAATCTGGACTCTCCTCGTGTCTTCGCACTAGTCCAGATCACGCTAGTGCACACAAAGATAAACAAAGATGAAATATCGAACATATCACGATTCACTAAGAAAAGACTCAAATATTATTAATAATTATCGAGTACGACCTTATGGCCAAGCTTACAATAGACTAGCCCAAGGGCTTAACAAAACTAGCAATGGAAATCCAAAATTTAACGTAGTAGCCACTCGACATGCCCACAGCAATCGATCGGGAGCGAAGTCCTAATCCGTGAAGTCCTCATAGTAGCCTCCTTCGAGCAACTCCTGCCGATCTGGTCCTTCCTCCTCAATCGAGCAACAGGGCATGAAGCCGTGAGTACATTGGTACTCGAAGAAGTCGTTTGTAACAAATGAATGCAATATAGTATGCGAGGCTTAACAATGGATGGTGAAAGGTTAACTTTGCATAAAGCAACGATTTAAAGTAAATACAATAAATAGATTGAAAAGCAACTTTAACAAAAGACATTAAATAAATAATCAAAGGAATTGAATATAACCACAAGTGAACTACCCATTCACCTCCCAGCTCAAACCAACCAGATTTCATAAAGACTCTACCCCTCGTGTGAGATCACCGAGCATTGTCCATGACCGAGGACACGGCTATTCGAATAGTTTTACACTCTGCAGAGGTTGCACAACTGTACCCACACGATGTGATAATCCTCACGTTAAAGATAATCACAACAAGGCTTTTACAATGATCCATCTCCACCTGATCCCACTCGCTAAGGTTTCGCCGTCGAGTAGAGTAACCCCCTAGTCGATAATTGCCCCCTCTTACGCCACAACAACATCGGTAGCAAAACCAAAGTGGAGACTTCACAAATTATTATGCCAGGTCTATCCCATACTAGACATGTGGTTTGCACGACTTAGCTCGATCAATGGCGCACAAAGTTAAGTCCTTAAGAATTACCCAGCGAAGCATCCACATCCCATGTGCATTCAAGACCCCTTTCTCGCACGATCAATCGCCCAAGTGAAAACCAATTTTGTATAACCAACACCAATGACACTACCCATGCCATGGGAACAAGTTTTAAAATCGTGGTTAACCACCACATTCAAGTATATCATTAAGTCAAGATTAATTAACCACATGTGATGATGAACCCTTTCGCAAAATAAGCAAGGCTAAGCATTCTAATCGTATCAACCCAATGTGACAAATAACATAGCATCACTAATTAAATTCCCAACCTAAGGTGACAATGGCATCAAGGTATTCCAAAATATCAAGGAGGAAATAACCAATTGGGACGAGAACTACCAATACAAGGGTTTGAATAAAAATAGCGATGCAAGATAATTTAAAACAAACTAATTAAATAATAGATTACAAACTGGGTTCAACATGATCAAAGGACACGACTTGCCTTGGCCTTGCTCGATTGATGGCTCTTGATCTTCAAATCCAACTTCCGCTCCTTCGAACGCGTGATCTAACGAGAGAGAACGCAAATTGAAACACAAAATAAAATCAAATAAAATTCAAATGAACTCCAAAAATTCTCAAACTTGAACCAAAAGATAGAGCTCAGTTTTAGATGAATTTAGGAAAAAGAATCGGGTCAATCGGAGCTAGGACGAGGGAGAACGGGCTCTGGGAAGTTTTAATTCAGAGAAAAAAAAACAGACGGGTAGTCGTTACGACCACAAAGGATCCCTACGACCACGCAGAGAAATTACGACCACGAAGAACTTTACGACCACGAAGAACTTTACGACTACGACCACAAACCAATCTATATCTCCAACTACACTAGGAAACCTACGACTACGACCACAGAGCCGAATCTAAGACTACGAAGCCGAATATGACCACTTAGGCAGGCTTACGACCACGCAGTCGAGCACATGACTACGATCACCCAGTTGAGATTACGACTACGTAGTCGAACCTACTACTTCGACCACACGAACAATCCACGACTACGACCACACGGCGCTCACGATCGCACAACGGCTACGACTACTCAGGCAGACTTACGACCATGAAGTCGTTTACGACCACATGATCGGACTTACCGGTGGCTTTACGACTTACGACTAAGGCTCTACAACGTAGTCGTAGAACCTTACGACCACACGGACCTACGACACACGGATCTACGACCACGGATGGCGGCGGGATCTGGTCGGCGGTGACTAGGGACGGTGGCGGGACTCACCGGCGACGGCGGATCGGCGAAGGCGAAACGACGGCGAGGACGACACGACCTCGGGCTCCGGCACGACCACGGCAGCGGCTACGCGTATGACCACGACTTCGGCGAGGCGCACGACCACGGCTTTGGCGAGGCGTGACTTGGGACGAGGGAGACACCAGGGGTTCGGCCCTTTTATACCCGGTCGTAGAGGTGTCCTGGTCGGCCACGAGTACGAGTCCGGGTGGGATACGACTTGAGAGTCCCACTCGTATACGAGTACGACTTGCTAAAAGCGGGCAGCTGCGATGCGCGCGAGCGCGAGCGGCAGCGGGTGGATGGGTGACACGCGGCACACATCCGAAGGGCAAGCGCGCGCGCGAGCGGCGGATCGGCGACGCGGCGTGGCGTGAGGCGGCGCGGGCCGCGAGCGGCACTGGCGGTGGTGAGTTTACCATTGGCCGGTGCGTGACGGCGACGCTCATGGGCGAGTACATGGAGCTCGTGTGCCCACCGCCAATGGTGTATGTTCAATTCGTGGAGAGGACAGAATCATCCGCCATGGGTGGCTCTGGTGGTGTTGGCGGAGATGTAGAGCCTGCATTACTCTCCGGTGGTCATGAAGATGCTGGTGAAGGAGTCAATGAGTCAATGGGAGATGGAGACCTGCAGAGGCGCGTGGAGAATTTTCAGCCGAATGAAGGTGCGGAGAGGTGGTGGGCCGCACGTATTGACTGTCACGAGTACCTTGCGAACCAGGTGGAGGAAGTGGAAAGCGAGGAGGAGGATATGGAATCAGCCAGTTCAGGAGAGGAGGAAGAAGGGGAACCTACAGCGGGAGGTGTGTTAGGTGGTGTTGTAACCACGGAGGGTGCGTACGTACCATCCAGATTGGACGACATCGCAGCCGAATCCTTAGTTCTGCCATGGGTGGAGGAGGCAGAGTGGGGATTCAATGAAGGCACACTCTTTGTAGGGCAGAGCTTCTGTAACAAGAGTGCTGCACAGCAAGCTATTGCCACATACATCGTCAACATCAGCCGGACATATCGGGTGCACAGGTCCAACCTTGACACCTACATTGTGAAGTGTGTCGACGGCTCCTGCACTGGCAAGGTCTGTGTGCAGCGGTTCAGAGGCGCTGCCACGGACTTCCGGATAACGGTGCTGAAGGATCACACTTGTGAGCTTGCGGTGCCACTACATAGGCACCACAACATGACGTCGTCATATGTTGCGGAGCTGACAAGGCATCTTGTGGCTGCAAATGTATCTATTTTTCCCAAGGTTCTCATGGCGAAGGTAGCGAACACGGTGGGTTTTGATGTCAGCTACAAGAAGGTGTGGCGGGGGAAACAGAAGGTCCTACAGAGTATGTTCGGGACGTATGAGGAGGCATATGATCTGGTCCCAAAAATGTTGTGTCAGATTGCAGGAGCAAACCCAGGCACGTACATTAACAAGTACGAGCGGGTTCATGAGACGCAAGGGCCGAATTGTTTTGTGCTTGACAGAGTGTTCTGGGCTTTCATCAAGCAATAGAAGGCTTCAAGTGGTGCCGTCCAGTGCTAACGATGGACGGCACATTCCTATCTGGCAAGTATAAGGGTACTATCCTGACCGCGGTTGCAGCAGACGCAAATGACCAATTACTTCCAGTGGCATTTGCAATTGTAGAGAATGAGAATACAGATAGCTGGCTGTGGTTCCTTGCCAATGTGAAGCAGGCCATAGTACAAGATCGGTCCGATGTGTGTGTTATCTCAGACCACAATGCAGGCTTGCTGTCTGCAATGCGAACGATGCAGAACGGGACACAGCCTCCGTTCCAGTGGAATGACATGAAGAACCGGTGGTGCATGAGGCATCTTGTGGCGAACTTCCACAGAAGGTTCCTGTAACATCCCAAAATTTGGTTTTCTGGAAAAATTTAAATTCAAATTAAATATTTTAAAGTAATTGGATTTTACTTGGCTTTTATTTGATTGTCTGGATTTTATTTCAAAATTTAAAGCAAGAAAATGTATTTTAAATATTTTATTAAAGCCAAAAAGGGAAAATTATATTTTTCCTAGCCTCTCCTAAAATTTTAAATATTATTTGAGAATTTTCTGAAATTTAAAATCAATTTTCAAAGTTAAAAAGTATTTTATAAATTATTAAATTGCAAATCTGAAATTAAATTTTTTTTAATAAGTCTAAAATGCTTCCAGGAATATTTTATGATTTTTTCTGGAATTTTTAGACATTAAATATTAATTTTCCAAGCTTTTATAAAGTTTCTAGTAATTGCTGAAATTTATTCCGAAAATAAAAATCAAATTAAATCCTAGCCCGCCACGTGTCGCTCTCAGATTAAATCCGCCTCTCTCACGTTTTAATCCTAGCCATCCACTACAACTTACCCTTCATAAAATCCAAAGCCTCTCATACACTCACTTGCCACGTGTCGCGAATCCGACGGCCGCACCCCTTCACTAACTCTCACTCTCTATGACACATGGGACCCATACGTCATATCCTTCTACAACCTCACCTTCTTCCTCCTCCCACCCTCTCTCTCCACCTCCATTAACCCGAAAATAAAGCTTTGATTGCGGCCGTTTGCCGCTTTAAATCTCGATTAAATGGTGGAAACGGAAGCCCCATCAATCCTCCATTCATCCGGCCGCTTCCCTCTTTTATTTCCTTTAATCACGGTTTGCATTAACTCGGTGAGGCTCCAAAATCCGCCACCTCTCCTCCTCTTGCCTATAAATACCGCCTCCTCGGCCTCCCTCACCCCGCCTCCCACCGCCTCTCCTCCTCTTTCCGCCCTCCGGTGCCCCACCGCCGCCACCCAAACCCCGCCGCCACCACCTCACCGCCGCCGCCTCCTAGCGCGCCGCCGCCGCCCGGCCTCCCCGCGCCGCCGGTGAGTGCCGCCGCCTCCTCTCCCGCCACCGCTGCGCTTCCGCCCGCCGCCGGCCCGCCGCCGACGCCTCCGCGCCGCCGGCCGTGCGCCTCCCGTCGCCGTAAACTAAAATCCTAAACTATCCAAATATGGACTCTTTTTAAATTTTTGAATTTTATTTAAATTTTATTTGATTTTATTTGTTTTGTTTGTCTGTCTTTTCACGTAGATTCCGCCGTCGCGAGGAATTCGTCAGTCGCAGACAAGAAGACCCAAACAAAGACTCAAGAAGGCAAGTCTCCTTTGATCATTTCAACCTATGATTTTGAAATGTTTTAATTATTTTAAATTATGTGCGTTGCTATTTATATAAAATATTAGTTCAAATCTTAAGGGTTAGTTAAACCAACCTTGTTATACCCTCCATTGAAATTGAATGCCATGTACCTTTGTCACCCTAGAATTTCATTTGTCTCAATAATGAGATTATTACTAAATCTTTGTGAATAGTGGAATGGTAGTATAATGCTTAGTCTCGCTATTTAATACCTTTGAAATCTTGAAAATGGGAAATTATGAATTATTGTAATACCCTGTGTTTATGAAAATTAGTGGTAATTGAGTTGCCATCGTTCTTTTAAAATAAACTAAAATGTGAAAATTGGTTTAGATTAGGTGGATGGTTAGTTTGGATTGGTGCAGAAGCACGAGATCTTGTAAAGTGTATGTTCCACCCTAGTCAATTAAGGACCGACGCTTGTGTTTGTCCAAATCGAGCATTAACCGCACAACCACAAGTCTATATGGGTACGACCTAGTGACTAACTTACGATAGTCTAGTTTAGGTGCCACCGTGGGAAAGTGGATGCCGTGGATGGACCGGTTATTCACAAGTGAGGGACAGGGATTTATCAGACTCATATGGCGCAAGAGGGGCTTCGGTTCGGCGGTTAGCCTACTGCAGTGAAACCTCGGCGGTGGTATCTAGCTAGATTAGAGTAAGGTAAAGGCTTTGTGATATTTTATCTGGGTCTCATGCCAAAGGAAGCGTGTTGACTTTTAGGATAAATTATCTCTTGTGGGTAAAGTTGTACAACCTCTGCAGAGTGTAAAACTATTCGAATAGCCGTGCCCACGGTCAAGGGCGGGCAAGGAATGCATGCACATGGTAGATTTCTGGTTTTGGTTTTAAAATCAAAGTTTTTGTATTTCGAGAGTGGAGGGAACTCTTGGAAGGGTATCCTGGCGGTTGGAGCCAGAGAGGGTGGATTTAACCCGCAGTATTAAACTTGTTCAAGTTGTTGGCTAGTGTTGGTAGATGGAACCTTCACTAGAAAGTCAATGATAGTTTCTGCTAAAACATTTAGTTTATTAAATTGATGCCTTCGAAAATAATTAGTAGTAATTGAATTTTAAAATGTTGCTTTGTGCAAAAGAACCATATAGCCTTCCTTTGTTAAGCCTTGCATCTATGCATTTTTCCCAAGACTTATGGAGTACTTTATGTACTCACATGCTACACTTAAAATAAACCTCGTAAGAACATGAAGCTCAAGGAGGTGTTTACGACTCTCGCTTCGCTTGTGGTCGTGATGGATTCTTTCCGAGGACTAGGTCGCGCTTCCCTCACCAATCGCTCGTGGCATATTGATGGGTCTACTTTGATTTTACTTTGCTTCCACTGTGTTTTGTGTGTGCGAGGTCTTGAAACCTCAATCAGAATAGTGAGACCTTTCGGTCTGCACTTTTAATATTGTAATAAAGCGTTGCTGGTTATGTATTCATTTCTGCTTAATCTGGTGCACTAGCTTTGATCCGGGACTAGTGCGAGAATACAGAGGGTCCGGTTTGGAAATCGGTCCCGGCGCCCATACCAAGGAACTAATGAAGATGTTTAAAAAGCTTTGTATGCGAACTGTAAGAGAAAGTTCGAGGCCTTGTGGAGGCACCTTGATCAGGAGACTAGCAAGCATGTAAGGCGTCTTGAGCAGGCTGAAGCTGGAGTCGTGGAGGGAGGCTCCACGAGACTTGGGGAGTTCACACAATGGGTTCAGTCCAATGCACCTGACTTGGAGATGTGGTCTCTACCGCATGACACCGGCGGAGCAAGGTACGAAATCATGACGACAAATATGTCCGAGGTGTACAATGGTGTTCTAAAGGGCGTGAGATCCCTACCTATCACTGCAATCATTGAAGAGACCTGGAACTGTTCAGTTGGATACTTCGTCAACAGAGCCATGATGACGAAGAAGCATCTGGACGAAGGCAAAGAATTCTCCGAGGTAGCGCAAGCCTACATGGACAAGAAGATGGAGAAGGCTCGTTCGCATATTGCTCAGACCATGGATGGCTTATAGAGGAAGTTTGAGGTCCGCCTCAGATAGAAGTACATGATGGGCCAGGCTAGAGGGGATCGTAAGCAGGTGTGCACGATTGATGACAGAGCATCTTGCACCTGCAATAAGCCACAACTTCTACACAAGCCATGCTCCCACGTGTACGCGGCATGCGCATTATGGAACCAGGCTCTCACGCATTACATCTCAAAGTACTATGACATAAATCACCTATTTGAAACCTGGAGCATGGAGTTCTATTCGTACGGGGTGGACATGTATTATAGGGACCTCTGGCCAGGGCAAATGAAGTGGGTACCGAATGATGCTCTGAAGCACGTCGGCCGTGGGCGACGACAGAGCCGTCACATTCGTAATGACATGGATGATAGCCAGCGTGGGGATCGGGTTCGGCGCCCGAAGTGCAGACTATGCAAGACGGTTGGCCATTCATTTAGGCAGTGCCCAAACAGGCCGACATCAAGTAACGCTCCATAGTATGAAGCACATGGTTCTTCGTTGTTCACTGCTGGTTCCGTGTTTTCAAAACTATTAAGGGCCTTTGTTGTGCTCATCTTGTGTATGCGAGCACATGATCTTGCATCCTTTAACCTATGCTGAATGTATGTTACGGAAATATTTGCGTGTACAATTTGTTTGAATCATTTCTTACAAATTATGTTCTGACTTATTCGATATTGCGTAACATACATTGTTGTGGTTCGCTGCAAACTAGGTTTGTTGGAAACTATCTTGTCATCTGTTGCGCATTTTGTTGTCATTCGCTGCAAATTACGTTTGTTGCATATTATGTTGTCATCTATTTCACACTTTATTGTCATTACCTGCAAATTATGTATGTTGCATATTCTCTTGACACTGCGTACTGACTTGTTTTCATTCATCCGCAGGAGATGTCGTACGAGTTGCTTGAGCCCCGTTGGGATGACCAGCACTGATGCACAGCGTGGTCATCTGTTGACGCTAAAGGCCCTTGGAGTTTCATCCTTAGGGGCCCCCCGAGAGCATTGGCCTCTAGACGATCGGTACATCCCATTGCTGCGAGACACCGGCCTTTTGCCCATTGCTCGCATGCTGGATGTTCCGTATGCGTTGCAGTTCAATGCGGCGTTGTTGTCCACACTCGTGGATTGTTGGAGACTGGAGACTCACACCTTCCACTTTCGGTGGGCGAGATGACTGTTACACTTCAGGACGTGTCCATGCTGATAGGTCTACCCCTCCATGGTGTAGCAGTAGTGCCACCCCTAGGGCGGCAAACTGGAAGGTCGCCCTAGGTGCCCGGTTCGGTCACCCGATCCTAGACAACATGTCTGGTGTGCCACACTCGTGGCTACGCCAGTTCATGACCTGCCCTGTGCACGCTCCTGAGGGGGTCGTGCGGACGCACCTCGTGGCATACCTCCTTTTTTTGTTCGGATGGGTCTTGTTTCCTACGACCACTGGAGCCTCCGTGCATCCTACGTACATATACCTTACAGAGTCCTTGGCGGATGCCTTGCCCGGCCAGGTGCCACAGTACAGCTGGGGATCTGCAGTCGTTAACGCCACGTACCGAGGCTTGTGTGATGCCTGTCAACGTACTGAGGGCAGCGAGGCGGTCTTGGCAGTGTGCTACGTGCTCCTACAGTACTGATCTTGGGAGCACTTCCCGTTGGGAGGCCTAAGATCGAGAGGGCCGTGCACCCTTACGACCTCATCCCAGACTTCTACGATGAGGCTGGTGGTGATGACTCCATAAATGGGCCGACTATGGGGACGCGTTGGACACATGGTCAGTTGCGGTGGGCCAGGGAGAGACCGATGCATGTGTACACAGATTTTCATAACCAGTTCGAGCAGCTTCATGAGAGCGACATAGTCTGGTTCCCATGGGATGCACGGTTCATTCAGAGCATAGCCCCCCACGGGTTGTCATCTCAGTGCCACCAAGACCACACGTACTGGTTGACGACCTGCCACATCGTCTTCTGCCACTTTGTCGAGCCATACAATCCGCAGAGAGTGATGAGGCAGTTTGACCTCCACCAGCATGTGCCACCCCTCCCAGGACGGGCACTACCACCGAAGGCCCACCAGTAAGTCATTGCACGGTAATTGTATGCAATGTAGTAATGTGTTATTAATACTAATTGTGCAATTTGTGGACTAACTTGCAGGCAAACAAGAAGAGGTCACCGGGGTGACGACTGGACGGGCACACAGCGGCCGTGGATAGACCTGTGGTGTGACTCAGCAAGCACGGAGGTTGTGGACGAGACTAGGCCATATGACATCAACACATACAGTGCGTACCTAGAGTGGTACGTTCCACGCACCTGCAGCCGGCTTACTGGGCCTGCCCCACACCGTCCTGCAGAGGTCGTGCACGAGGATGCCATACGGGCAGGGCCGGACCATCATCGAGTAGCACGTCAGGACGAGGCGGTACGTTTACCTGCAGTACGTTTTAACTCATTGTTTGTTTACCTACATTACGTTTTAACTCATTGTTTGTTTACCGGCAGTACGAGTGCATGCATCGTATCGAGGACGAGGCTGTTCAGATTATCCAGCGTGGGCAGGGCGGCTCCCGGCTGCTTTCTTCGGTGCGTAACATCCTCAGTGATGCCAGGTCTGCGATCAGGTCCATGAGCTGTAGTCGGCACAGGGATGATGTGCATGCACGACGCCTCCGCAGAGAACAGCGAGCAGCGCCACACCCGTTAGCACCACCTTCAGCACCGCAGTCAGCACCACCGTCAGCACATCTATCGCAGTCCAACGGTCGTCTGTCGCTGTCTGGCGGTCGTCCGTCGCTGTCCGGCGGTCGTCTCAGCTGCGCTCGCTTGTCCTCCCGGCGCTTCGGACCAGCGGTACGACATTTGCCAATAGTTTGTTCGTCCACTTGATTGGCGGTTACTCGTAACCACACGTTTTTCCTGCAGCACTTGCGACAGGATAGCACGTTGCTACAGCCATCGTCATCCCAAAAGGCGGCGGATGAGCGAACATTCTCTGCAGATAGCGACCTTGATTCGCAGCAGCAACCGACGATGACGTTCGACACATTCGCGCCTGGCGGTCAGTCCACCCGAGCGGACATGCAGGGGCGGGACGAGTGGTTCAGCAGATGTTCCAAGGTTACACGGTGCAGGAGTACATGGGTGATTTCGCAATGTCGTCGTCATTCCGACAGCCGCATGCACCGGTATGTACTCATGTAGTAAACATAACACATTATGAACTTTTTTAATTTTCCATTGCCTAATTCAGCTATTGCATCTAAGCAGGACGTAGACCCCTCCTCCGAATGGCTGAGCTCTATTTTCGGCTATCCATCGCAAGTCTCCACGGAGTTGTACCCACCACCGCCTCGGACGCAGCCATCGCACTACGACCTTCGAGATGCACCGCGCTCCCCTAGCAGGTTCACCTTCTCAGAGGATCAGATACACCGTCCGAGGCGGCGACGACGAGACGATGGTTGAAATTTTGTAATTGTGCTGTTGTGACGTCGAATGGTTTCCTGTGTTTCACATGGCTTATGAAATTATTTGAACTACAATTAAGGCTTCATTGTAATATGACAAGTATGCACGCATGTGGGCACTCTACCTCACAGCATGCAATACACATACATAGATTAACTCTCCAGCGGGAGAAGACATGATAACAACAAACGCAAGATATAACATAGCATAAAACATTACCAACGTAGACGAAAACAACCTCTAGCACTACAAGTTGACGATTACAGTAAACACAAGAAAGAAAATAGCACACAACATTAAATTTATCTTTCACTCCAGTCTATCGAAATGATGCCGCATCTCGACAGGGTCTCAACCCCCCACGACAACTCTCTCATGGCGAACAATGTCTGTCCTACTGCCCATTTCATCCTCCCACACCCAGAAGCGACAACCGCCGGGGGCTTCCTGCGATTCCATGAGAAGAAGATTTTTAAACATACCACCACGATTTGAATGAACCCGAAACAATCTTACTCACTGAGTGATAGGGGCACTTGTAGTAGTGCCGCCCAGGATTCGCGGCCGTGTTTGAGGTCTTACGTCTAACAACCGTGTTGCATTTTGGGCAAATCACCGTGGGTGCCAATGAAGAGGTGCTGAGCTGACTCATTACCTAGTCGGAGGGAGTTAGCACGAAAGAAAACTACACAGATTGGGAACAACTAATTCACGAGGTGAGTGATAACAATGCAAGGGACTAGGTGAGGAATGGCTTCCTTTTATAGGCTGTGGGGGGCAGCCTCACGCACAGAGACCACAGAATAAGAAGGCATCACGCAATGACAACACGAAACAACACATACATTGCACGTACATAAAATATAGCAAGTACTACAACTAAAATACAACACAACCATACACCTCGTTGCCTACATGCCAAACGAGCCTCGTGGCACCCACATGGAGAATTGCTGAGGGGGCCGCCTCGGACGTGGCTGGCCGTCGTGGTAGTGGCACACACATATGCAGCTCAGGATCGCGCAGCAACATGTGGGATCATAAGAGCTTCCTATGTTCACGACCTCCTCATTGCCCCTCTCGCGTTGAATTTGTTGGCGGAGGTCATTGTTCTCCTCATTGAGAGTCTCGATTCGGTCCTGCAACTCCAATACTCAATCCCATAATGTATCCACATAACGACAAATATACCATTCATGAGGAGGGTCGATCCAGCGGGAGAAGTCGCATTTTGCCATCTGCGGGAAAGGACGGTAAACATGGAGGGTCCATAAGCAATAACAAAAAAATGTACTATTAGTAATTTGTACCCCGGAGCGTGGGCATCGGAAGAAACGGTGCCCGCCATCGAACGGGCCATCCAGGGCCTGCACGACCGCGTACTCATTGTGTCTGCATTTCGGCCACGCTGATTGAGCACGCCGGCTTGGTATCAAGCGGTACTGTGGACCAAAGATCTCCCTCCTTTCCAAGGGAAGGTCTTCCTTCAGTGACCCAAAATCGACTGGCCCCTCAGCTTTCGACATGGTATGTTCCACCACGAAAGAGAGGGTACTTCTTTGTTCGATTTACACGGTTCTCTGTCTACAATGTCATGGGACCCCAACCGTGCTATTTATACCAAATGAGAGAACTTGCTGCATTCACCAAAAATGAAAAAAGGACAGTTCTGCGCAGAGACGTGACAAAACGGGCCAGTTTTGCGCAGAGAGATGACAGAACAGGTCTGCTTTGCGCGGTGAAATGACAAAAGAGGCCAGCTTTGCTCAGTGACATGACAACAGAGTGCAGCTTTGCGCAGTGACATGACAAAATAGGGCAGCTTTGCTCGGAGAGATGACAGAAGATGTATGCTTTGCGCAGTGACATGACAAAAGAGGTTAGTTTTGCTCAGTGATATGACAACAGAGTGCAGCTTTGTGCAGTGACATGACAAAATGGGGCAGCTTTGCTCAGAGAGATGATAGAAGATGTCTGCTTTGCGCAGTGACATGACAAAAGAGGCCAGCTTTGCTCAGAGAGATGACAGGAGATGTCTGCTTTGCGCAGTGACATGACAAAAGAGGTCAGCTTTGCTCAGTGACATGACAAAAGAGTGCAGCTTTGCGCAGTGACATGACAAAACGGGGCAGCTTTGCTCAGAGATATGACAGAATATGTCTGCTTTGCCCAGTGACATAACAAAAGAGGCCAGTTTTGCTCAGTGACATGAGAAAAGAGGCCAGCTTTGCCCAGTGACATGACAAAAGAGGCCAGTTTTGCGCAGGGACATGACAAAACGGGGCAGCTTTGCTCAGTCAGATGGCAAAAGAGGTCAGCTTTGCGCAGGGACATGACAAAACGGGGCAGCTTTGCACAGCGACCAAAAATAATTCACATGCCTTCCCTGGCTTATAAAATGAGGTGCAATGCATCTGCAAGAGAACACTACACAATCTAACACTGCATCATACCTTCCTTGTCCATATCGAGATGAACAACAAGCAGCTAAAGGAATGACAGAAATTCGCGGACAACATACGGGAGAGAATTGCGAAGGCTAGGGAGGAGTCCCGCAAGAAGGCAGAATGGGAGGAGACCCACAATATAGCAAGAGCTGTTGCGGCTACGAGATCAGCTCCTCACCGCGAGGAACAAGCAAGGGCTGCTGTGGCTACGAGGTCAGCTCCCCGCAATGAGCGGCCACGTAGCAATAACCCCATCCCAGGCGTCCCCACCGAGCGTTCGCCGCAACTCCCACCTGAGGGGGAGACACCCCCCTTTGTTGGTGCAGGGACACGTGCAAGTTCTTCAAGTCCAAGGAACGCATCAGCCTAGGTATACGTTACTGGGGTTGCGCAAACTACTCCAGTGACTACCCCAACCGCCGTTTTGACACCTCAACCTATCGGCAGCTGGTAACGACCATATGCACCATTTTCCCATACCTTTTCTCCTTCACAGCACGCACTAACAATCTCTCCCCTGTATTTACAGTCTCCGGAGCCCCTGTGTACCCTACCGCAAATGGATCGATCTTGAGATCCACCCTGCGGACCAATGGACCCTCGACTTCGAGGAGTGGAATGTCACACGGGAGAAGGAGTTGCTGGAGGAGGAGCGCCGCAAGAACGCGCACACCCTGCGTATACAACGCGAGACGCAAGCTCATCTCGAAGCGTGCACGCGTAGGGAGCGGGAGGCTCGCGAGAGGGAGCGCGAGAGAAAGAGGGAAATGGTGGCTAAGGCAAACGAGGCCGCGGAGGAGTTCAACACCGAGCGGGCAAGGAAGGGAAAGTGGCCCCGGTCCACACAGTAGGTCGTACGAGCAGTTGGGTGGGTTAGTCGCATATCATGCTATATGTTATGCATGTAATAAAAAAGTAGGCGGCATGTTACTCCCAACTGTATTATGAAGTTTATTTCTATTTCACATAAGGTTATTATCTCGTCTGTTCGCATCCACTGATTCGCACGTGTTCAATATCATTTTCCTTCCTTTCGTCCAATTGTTTCTATCACAGTTGTGCTCAAAAAAATTTTCATTAAATTTCTTCCAATAAAACAACATAACATGATCGAAAAATGTTATCGCCAGTTCAACATATTTTTCACGGTCAGCAATGTACGAAAATCACAAATACACTAATCGTTATCGTACTCTACCAACCAAATTTCTTAATTTTCATAAATGCAACTAAAATTACACTACCTGCAAACTCCACTCCACATCAAATACATATTTTTTCAAACACCATTAACAATGTACCAAAATATTTCAAAAAATAAAAACTACAAAAATAATAATTCCTACATGTATCATCCGCAATACATAACGAATTTTGAAAATAAACTTCATATTTTTTTTGCATCTCCTATTCTATATTATAAATTTGCTGCACACTCTAAAAAAATATATTACATGTGTATGCATAACATTTATGTAACTATGTTATCAAAACATAATTTACAACTTATATTTTGCGCAAAACCCTAACCCTAATCCGGCGCAAACCCTAAACCTGTAGCTACCGAGTGGTGCGGTCAGGGGGCGCACCACTCGCCGAATCATGCGGTCGGGCACCGCACCACTCGAGTGGTGCGCCCGTGCATCGAACCATTTAAGCCGGCCGAGTGGTGCGGTCGGGGACTGCACCACCTCAGTGATCGTGCGCTCCCCGGCCACACTATTGCCACGCGTCGCCACCGTTAGTTGTGCGGTCGGCTGGGGGCTATATTTGGAATTGCGTTTTCATCGACGCCATTTTTGGAATTTACGATAGTAATAGTGCCAAAAGCGTCCAAAATTCGCAAGGTGATGATGGACATGGTGGTCGGTGTGAAGGTTGAGGGGTTGTTGGATCCCATGGATATATTGGAGTCTGACGGCTCGAGATGACACCCGCGGAATAGCAAAATTTCTCTAAAAGAAAATAGTGTATTGGCAGCGCGCGTGAATTGGCTATGTGTTTTGACTCAGGCACGATCGGAACGTCCCAGCCATAGGGCTGTCACTGGATGCTCATTATTCTTATTTAAATTCATATCCATATTATTGGATAGGGTATAGATATAAAATAAAATATTCATTTAGATTTAGGTATGAAGAGAGTAATACCCATTTACTCATCTTTACCGATGCCTATTCAAATCTAGGGTTAGAGAATGCACTAGACTATTCATGGACTTAGACTACACATACTCAGTTATAGATTTCGTAAAACTTTTGTGGTGTGAACGCGAAGTTGAAATTCCAAATACCGAAGTTTTACGAAAGTTTCTTATAAAAGCATGTGGGGCCTATGTATGCGTCTAGCCCTACCAATTTACATAGAGTAGCTTCTCTACACGTAGAATCATCTCTAATAAATTTCAATTGATTTTCAGAAACTTGTGGTGTGAACGCGAGATTGAAATTTTAAATACTGAAGATTTATGAAAACTTTCTTCGTAAGACTCTTTGACTTAACCCTTTTTTCCTTCTCCTTTACCCACTGGGTTATCCAAACCTGTTGGGTATATCCTTTTTCATTTGGATATAGGTAATATCACTTCAAATGGGTACCGATAAAATTAGGTACAGATTTAGGTTACCCGTACCCTACCTAGTGGTAATCCTACCCCACCGATACCAACTGCTAAAGATACCTGCACATGTGGTTCTTGCCACAGAATATCCCACGGTGTATGTATGATATTCAATGCACATGACGTTTGATGCGGCGGAAGCATACATATACATGGTGTGCCACGCATTGCTGTGAAAACTATGACCGTAGCTAAACCATCACAAATAGTATAACTAAATTGTTGGACATTTGATTTATTGTTCGGAACCTTTTGTGAGTTCATCTACTATTTTTTGAATCAGTAGATAGTACACACAAATACATTGCTGAACATTAAATACATATCTTATAGAAGTATAACTCATACAATAGTAGACTTACACATTGACCGATCAGCTTGAAACATTTAAAAAGCAGCAGTGGAAACAAAAACATCACACAAGTGAGATCCACAGAACATGCCCAAGCAACCAACTGGGTTCGTGATCTAGTTCTTGACCCCATCATCTTCCAGTCTGGTCCACACCCATAGATAATCATAGGGCTTTTCTTTTCTTTCTTTCTTACTGAATAATGGTAATTGAGCAACAGAGAGTATGAAAGTACTCAATAAGCCACCACGTAGAATGCAATAATAATATATGCAAGGCTGAACAAAAGGAGGTTTGAGGTTCTTTCATTTATTGAAGCCACATTTGAAATAGAATAAATTGAAAAACCTAAGACTTAGCATTTTAACTAAACTATATTTTAAAGTGTAATGCAATAATAATCTTAGTGAAGGTTCTATCCACCTTTTACAGAGCATGATCCCATCCATCACAGGCATCACAGATGGTTCCTGAACCGTCAGTGTTTATGTGTCAGTGATAATAGGTGGTTGTGATAACTCACATCACAGACGGTTTTTTATAATAAAAACCCGTCTGTGATAGTCGAGTATCCCAGATGGTTTTTTTATAAAAAATCGTCTGTGATACTTGACTATCACAGACGGTTAATAACAAAGACCATCTGTGATATACACAATATCACAGACGGTTTTTGTTACTAACCGTCTGTGATATAATAATATCACAAACGGTTCGGAATAAAAACCGTCTGTGATATACACAATATCACAGACGATCTTTGTTATTAACCGTCTGTGATAGTCGAGTATCACGGATGGTTTTTTTATATAAAAAATCGTCTGTGATACTGGATTATCACAGATGGTTTTTAACAACGAACCGTCTGTGATAGCAATTGCAATAGCCATTTTATTTGCCGTTTTTGGCTAGCCTCAGGATATGCTAGCCATTGTCGAGACCCGAATATGCAAATCCGGACTCTCTGTGTATACTGCACTAGTCCAGGATCACGCTAGTGCACACAGTCAAACATAGAGGTAATCTTCACCACAATCACGATATTAAATAAGGAAAACTCGAATTATTAATCAATAACCAAAAGTGAGACCTTATGGTCAAGCTTACAATCTCAATAGCCTTAGGGGCTTAACAGAACTTAGCAGCGGAAAATCCAAAATAAACGTAGTGGCCAATCGACATGCCCACAGGCAATCGAGTGGGGAGCGAAGCCTAGAACGCGTAGTCGCCAAGTACTCTCCTTCGGAACCTCCTGTGGTAGCACTCCTCTTCCTCAACCGAGCAACATAGGCATAAAGCCGTGAGTACATTGGTACTCAAGAAGCCGCTTGTAACAAATGATGCAAGATAGTATGCAAAGCTTACCAAATGGAAGGCTGTAAGGGTTAATTTGCATAAACAGCATTTGGAATTATCATAAATAGATTGAAGGCGAATTGAAGTAAAACAATAAATAATAATCAAAGGAATTGAAGTAACCACTTATGAATCTCCCATCCATAAGCTAAACCAACCACTTATGGACCTCCCATCCACAAGTTAAACCAACAAAGTGAAATAACCATCCACCGACCAACTACAAATTTTCCAAGAATAACTATACCTCGTGTGAAATCACCGAGCATTGTCCATGACCGAGGACACGGCTATTCGAATAGTTTTACACTCTGCAGAGGTTGCACAATCTGTACCCACACGATGTGATTAGCCTCACTTAAGGAAATCACAACAAAGCCTTTACAATGTTCAATTCCAACCCAATCCCGCCCGCTAGGTTTCGCATCACACCCCTTGCGCCTCATGGAAATCAGCAACCATGTTCATCCCAATGAGATTGAAATTGAAACATCCCAAATTAATCAGCCAGGTCTGTCCCATACCAGACATGTGGTTTGCACGGTAAGACTCAGATCAATGGCGCACAAAGTTAAGTCCTTGAGTGTTCTCGGGCGAGACTACCACATCCCACGAAGTGCTCCAACACTTCCCCCTTTACTGCACGATCACTCGCCCGAGTGAAAACCAATTTTGTATAACCACCGCCAATGACGCACCAACGTCACGGCACAAATTTTATAACAGTGGCACCAACCACGATTCAATATCTCATTAAGTCAAATTAATTAATCACATGCGATGATACACCCAAACGATAATAAAAGCATGGCTAAGCACACTAATCGTACCAACCCAATGTGATAGTAGCATAGCATCACTACCTAGTTTCCCAACCTATGGTGACAATGGCATCATGGCATTCAAATTATCAAGGAGGAAAATAATCAATTTGGTCATTAACTACCATTACAAGGGTTTGAATAAAATTAGCGATGCAATATAATTTAAAGCAAAATAATTAAATAATAGATTGCAAAATGGGTTCAACATGATCAAAGAATACGACTTGCCTTGGCCTTGCTCAGTTGACGGCTCTTGATCTTCAAATCTGACGGCGGCTCCCTCGAACGCGTGATCTAACGAGAGAGAAAACGAAACAAAGAGACAAAATAAATTCAAATAAAATTCAAATGAACTCCAAAAACTTTCAAACCTGAACCAAAAGGTAGAGCTCAATTTTAGATGAATTTAGAAAAAAGAACGGGGTCAATCGGAGCTAGGACGAGGGAGAACGGGCTCTTGAAAAATTAAATCTACAAAAATCGGGAAAAATGGAAAAGTGCACTGTGCTGTGGACCGGGTGCACGGGAGAACGGGTCTACGGTGAACCCGGCGCACGAAACAGTGCGGCTGACTGGGCGGCTTGCGCAAGTGGCTGGGCTGACGTGGCGACCACGTGACAGGACACGTGTGCGCCCGAGCTGACGTGGCGGCTGACATGGCTGTCGACGTGGCAAGCTGACGTGGCACTGGGACAGCTCGGGTTGCTGACGTGGCACCCACGTGGCATTGACGTGGCATGCCACGTCGGATCTAGGGCGACGGCACGGCCGACGTGGCCCGCCGGCTCACGAGCACGGTGGACTGCGGGACCCACCGGCAGAGGCACGGCACGGGACCGGCCCACGGAAGGCGAGGGGTCGCGGGGTCGCGCGCGCGCGCGGCGTGGCGCGCGGGACCGAGGGGTCGCGGACGCGGGCGCGCGCGTCGGCCGGCGGCGCGAGCGCGGGCGGCGGCGGCGGCGGCGGCGGCGGCGGCCGGCGACCGAGGAGGCGCTGGCGCCCGGCGGCGGCAAGGCGGCGGGCCGGCGGCGGCGACGGCGGCGGCGGCGGCGACGGCGAGGGCGGCGGGTCTGGTCGGCGCGGCAAAGGAGGCGGCGGACTCACCGGCGGCGAACTCCGGCGACGGTGAACGCACGGCGCGGCGACGGTGAGCGGCGGCGGCGGCGCGCGCTCGAGGGACGAGGAAGCGAGGGGCGGCACCGCTTATACGCGGATGCCGAGGCGCCGGTTGAATACGGCGAGAGTCCGCGCGAGAGACGCGGCGGCGCGCGAGTCCGAACGAGACGGGAAGGAGTCCTGCCGGCACGATGCGCCGACAGTGGGCCCCACTGCCGGCCGCACCGACGCAGCGCGGCCGAGATGGCGCGCGCGGCGCGGCTGCGACGGATGGGCGACACGCGCCGCCCATCGCGGAGGGGAGGGCGGCGCGCCGAAGCGCGATGCGCGCCGCGTGGCGCGGGTGCGGGCGGGGCCCAGGTCGGACCGGCCGTTCGGTGGGTTTCGCCCCACCGGCGGTTCGGATTTTCTTTTCTTTTTTTTTCCAGAAATTCAAATAATTCTTTTTGAGCTCTAGAAAAATAGCAAATAAATCCAGAAAAATCCAGAAAATTTCCAATAAATTCCATGGGACACAAAGAACTCAAATAAAATAATTTTGGCAAATGTTCATGTTTAATTTAATCATATTAAATCCTTTAAATTCATAAAAATTCCATTTAAGCTTTAATTAATTTCAGAAAAATGCAAATGATGAACTTTATTTCAAAAGCTTCAAAAAGGCTCTGAAAATCAGGATGTTATAGCCATGCCCTCTGAAAGCAAGCAAGCATATTACAGATAAATGACAGATAAGTTAATTGCAACTCAAAGTGAATTACAACAAAATTCGCTACACAGATGAATATATGTAACAGCTACTAAGGTTTCCACCACTCTGGGTTATCACACCTGCTCCAGAGGCCCGCTCTTGCACCGCACGATGACTTAAAACCAGCGTCATGGCCTGTGTTCCACTGTATGGTACAATGCACACTAGGTTGATGTAAATTAATTACCCAGATTGTATCCATTACAGATTTGTAGTTGCACCGTTTTACATTAGGAGGTCATCACAAGATTCAATCCTTAGGATTTTTTAGCGGCTCTACCATAAACCACACTCTCATACTCTCACCGCACCAGCCCCACTTACCATCCGCCTAGGTATGAAGCAAATCTAGAGTTTTGGGGTTCCAAAATATCTTTTCTAGTTCAAATACCAGCCACTTCCCTCTAGTGACTACCCAAACTAAGTCTTCATATTTGAAATAATGACAGAGCAAATTAATGCCCTCAAATATCTAAGCAAAGCTAAGCATAGTTCTTAGATACAGACTTATATCTAGTATATTTACCATTAATTCTAATGTGACAAGGGTTTATGTCCAAAGCCAAGGAGTGAGGTATAATAGCACAACTATTATTAGGGCCTTAACTATGAACTTAACATCAATATAGTTTGAATAATAAATTAAAGCATGCAATTTGATAATTTAAATCACCATAATTTACATTCAAAAGGTAAGGTGCAATATGATCAAAGTAATGACTTGCCTTACTCAATTTACCATGGCCTTGGTCTTGATCAAACTATGTCCTTGATCTTGATCAAAACTATCTCAGTCAATAGTCTTGAAACTCTTGATCTTTGTCTTTATTTGGATCTGGATCTTGCTTGAACTGTTGCTTCTTTGAGACTTCAATTCTAGTTAGGCAATAAACCACCGAATCCAAATAACTCCAAAAATTTAAATAAATCTAAATGAACTCAATTAAATTTTATTATGATTAGGTTGGTGACATGAGATAAGCTTTAGTGAGTGCAGGACATATACAGGTCAAACAAAGTTTGAGCGAAGGGGAAATAGCGTGGAAGAACCTACTAGGAAGGGTATTAAGGAGGATGAGGGAATATTCATGGAATATTCAATTCTGGATTCAAAGGTGGTTAAACATAGCTGACCGGAGGATACTATTTCTTGAACCTAACTTAATAACTTCTTTTTATTATTTTCTATTTATTAGGTGAGACCTTTGGACATATACAAGGGTCTATACGATAGCCAAATATTTTTATTTATGAATTATGACGTTTGTTCTACCTATGGTAGGTACAATTTTAATTATTAGTAACCAAGGGTTCACGAGCATTTGGACAAAATGTAGTACCGCTATATACACAACGGTAGTTTCGATTTTCCTAACAAGTGTAGATACTTCAACAGATTTTGCAAAACACAATTGCAAGCTATAGTATCATAAACACAAGGATTAAACATGATTTCCAGCAAGATGCAAAACACATTTGCACACATTTGAAATCATGACACACGGAATAGGAACATGGACATAACGCGGTTGCAAAATACATTCACAAACCAAAGTCACATGCTACAAGGATTGCATATGAACTTTAACTATTTGCAAAAACAATTAAAAATATAAACCTCATGCCACAAGGAGTAGGAAACATGGACTTCAAACACCTGCAAAACATATTTACAATGTATAGTCTCATGTTACAGGGATTCAACACATGAGCTTCAACTATTTGCAAAACACGTTTGCAAATACAAGTATCATGCTAAAGAGAGCTAGAGTAAGTGAGGTTGAGCTATCAACATATGATGAGACTCAAGCTACTAGACATGATCCCTCTTAATAGCACGGCAACCTATACTAGCAATCCGGTCTTCAATCAAACACAAAGACAGGTAAAAAGACTAGAAACATATCCTTAGCCCTACCTAGTCATACCTTTACCTTGATCATCCTCTTAAAGCTTGATGATGCATATCATCACTTTAAGTCCGAGTCATTGTCTTGACATGCATCAACCTTTGAATCCTTTAAAAAAACATACCGCGGGAAAATCCTTTAACAATCTTTCACCATTAACACATAATAGACGGACTAGATTTAACAATCTTCCCTTTTTGGTAATTAATGACAATCTCAACAAATAATGGGATAGAAATATTGAGCTATGAGTATACAACACGTACACAACACTTGTATACTCTAAGATAAGCTTTCAAGGCAAAGCTTACTTATTCGGTTGTCATTAATCATCTAATCATTAACACATAATAGAGAAGTTAGATGACAACCCGATTGCAAATGAGTATATATGAACTACACAAACTATATATATTTAAAAGATGTGTTTAAAAGTAAGCATCGTAAATATATGTATTAAAAAAATATGGATCAATACTTATAAAATCTCAAAATATAGAGTGAACTACTCCTAAATGTGTGCATGCAAGTATATGTAAATGAAGGGATATGCACATATTTATTTTGGACTACTGTGGAGTTCAATCTATATTTTGGATCCAAGGAATACACTAATATATGAGAATACGATTTCAAATACATACCTCTTTGGTTTTACCTTTTCATCCAAATGAGATAGAAACAGTGGTGGACGTAGGAATTTTAGAATGGGTGTTTGAAGTTGTAAAAATATTTTTTGTACAAAACATAAAGATCTACAGTAGCAATAGTTAACATACAATTGTTCGTATTATGGATAATATCTCAAATAATATAAAGAAATTATAAAACAATTGCAAAAGTTCACAAATTAAGTCGGCAATGCTTCATGCCTTGGAAGCGTGATATAATGTCATCATCCTTAACATGCAAAAAAAATCTCGCTCAGGAAATGTAACCAAGTAGTCATTCAGGTATTGTTCTCCCATTCTATGTCGTAGCTTGTTCTTCACATAATTCATTAAAGAAAACACTCTCTCCACACTAGCAGTTGCTACAGGAAGAATGAGCACCAATTTGAGAAGCTTGTAAACAATTGCATAATTGAGGTTCTTCTTTGTTTGAACAAGCATAATGGAGAGCTCAGAAAGGTTGTTCACTTTTCTAAACCTTTCATCTCTACGTATATCAATAATGAAGTGTGCAAGTTGAAATGGAAGATGCATCAACTCTGTATTTGAGAAATCCTTAGGATAAAACTGAGCAAGACTAACCAAGTTGTCCTTGTCATAAGCATCAAATGAATCAGTTGGATTGAATGATGCCATGCAAAGAAGCAAATCTGTGTTTACCTCATCAAACCTGTTGTTAAGTTCTTGAAGCTGCCTGTCAATAACACTTAAGAACATTTCAACATGGAAGCGATGGAGATTCTTGACTTTTTTGAAGAACCTTTTGGATCTTGCAACCGGCTTATATAAATCATGTATTTGTGCAACTTTGATGCCATACTTCACACAAAAGGAAGTGGCATCTTTAAGAAAAGAATCCCACCCATCATCCTCCCACAATAACTGCAATTGAGTCTTTGTCAAATAAATGAGATCAATAGCATTGACAATATCTTGATCTCTTTTTTGCAAAGCATTGCTTAAGTCATCTGTGTATCCAAATATGGTTAGCAACAAGTGTGCCATGAAAACAAACTCAAATGATGTCAACATAGTTTGAGCATGTATAGCCTTTGTGCTTGAAGAGTGATCTTCTCCAATCTTTATAAGAACTTGCCGGATTGAAGGATATAAATAGATAACATGCATAACAGTTTTGTAGTGAGATCCCCAACGAGTATCACCTGGCCAACCCAAGCCAATCTCTTGATTCAAACCTTGGCTGGTTTCAATGTCACCCAATTCTAATGCTTTGACAATTTGTTGAGCTTGAGCTACTCGCAGCATTTGTATCTTCTTACAAGACGTACCAAGAGCACTCAACAAATATGCAAGTTGTTGAAAGAACCAAACACAATCACCATGCACCTTAACAGCAGCAACAAGAGTTAATTGAAGTTGATGAGTAAAGCAATGAACATAATATGCTGAAGGAGACTCATCCATAATTAGTTTCTTTAAACCATTCACTTGACCCTTCATGTTACTACATCATATCCCTACCCACAGACCATAGACAAGCTCAATGAATGGTCCATAAGCAAAGACTCAATTGCTGCTTTAAGTGTCAAAGCAGTAGTGTTTTCAACATGAACAATACCGAGAAACCTCTCAACTACCCTTCCTTGTTTGTCAACATAGCACAAACTAAGAGCCAATTGTTCTTGTTGGTACACATCAGTGGATTCATTGGCAAGTCTTGTAAAATAATCATCACTAAGATCATCTATAATTAGTCTAGTAGTTTCTTTGGCACAAGAGTTGATGAGATCTTTCTGTATCGTAGGTGCGATCATTTGACTATTCTTTGGAGCACTTTTTAGAATGACCTTGTTAGCTTCTTCAAAATTTTCTGCTAGCCAATTTAAAAGCTCAAGGAAATCTCCTTTGTTGTGTGAGTCTTCACTTTCATCATGTCCACAACAAGCCAATCCTTGGCGCAAAAGAAATCTTAAACACTTAAGTGAATAGGTCAAGCGACATTTGTACATAGCCTTTTGTTATTTTGAGTTTGAAGCAAAAGATTCCTCAATTGATGCTTTAGGTTTAATGAATAAATTGTATTTCTTTTGAGCTTCATTGTGGGCACTAGTAATTGCTCCAACATGTTTGTCAAACCTATTTTTATCGTTCCAATTTCTAAATCCCCCATTCACAAACTATCTCCACTAGCACTATTAGTTTTATCCTTGAATAGATAACAAATGAAGCAGAAAGCAGCATCTCGTTCCATACTATACTCAAGCCAATTATATTGGTCAAACCAACTAGCTAAGAAGCGACGCATACCTCCAATATTTCTTTTTGGAAAATCATGTGTCCGTGGTTGACATGGTCCGAATGCAATGTATCCCCTTCTCACTGCATCTTGGTCATTGACATTATAGTCCATGATGGGAATTCTCTTTCCTGGATCATGCGAAAGCAAATCAACATCATAAATGGTTTCATCACCTGATTCATCATCTTCTGTAATTGGAGACAATGAGCAATCCATCTGAGGTTTCGTGCTTGGGGTGCCACTGTCATCGTATGTGTGCACTACCAGCTGTAGCTCATTGTCAACAGAGGAGAATTCGTCTCATTCTGAACTTGGCTTTCATTAGAAATTGGTTTTGCCATCGAGGTGGATGCTATCTTCTGTGTCTTTCTAGATCTCTCTCACAAAGATTTCAGATTTGTAGACTTCTTCATTTTTTTAAAGCTCAAAAATCTACAAAATCATAAAATACAAGTGTTACAAGATTCATTAAAATTATCAGTTGGACGGCGGACAATGTGTGATCATTGATAAATAATATGAAGCACATACTCATATACAAGCATTGCTCATTTTCAACACATACTCACATACTACATACACATACTGACATACTGACATACAACACCAACACCAGATCCATTCTAAATTACAGCTAACTAGTCTAGTTCTCATAACCAAGCCAAATAACCAATTACAAGTTCTATGGTACATTGGTAGTAACCGTAGTATGGTCGAATCTAGTCATCTGGACATGTTGACATTTTCAGACCATAGTCACACACTCACATGACTCACATCATTGATCATTGCCATTTTCAGTTTTTGACAGTTCACTGAGTTCAGACTTCAGAGTTCAGACCATATCACCATACTACCAACTAACAAGTCATTTTCAAATTGGAACCATCAACCATAAATTGTCCGCCACTATTAGCCGGGAACAGAAGTACTCACCGGTCGCCAGAAGCCCGGAACGGCGGAGCTGGACTGTTGCCTGCTGGATAGTGGGTCGACGGCCACAGCTAGACTACTGCCTGCTAGACGACGGTGAAGGCATGCCGCAGAGCGGAGGCGTGGTCGCGCGGTCTAGTCGGCCAGTCATGCAGCGCGATGCCAGTGGAGCGGATGGCTGAAGGCACGGTCGCCAGTCGTGCGGCACGAAGCCAGAGCCTAGAGGGCCAGAGACCAGAGGTGACGCAGTCTGCGGTGGCGAGCTGGCGGCAAAGTGGAGGGCCGGAGGGTGGAGGCATGCCGGCGCGGGCGTGGAGCCGGAGCCCAGATCTAGCCTCCAGGCGGTGTCATGGACTCAGGGTGCTGAAAGAGCGGAGGGCCAGATCTGGCAGTGTCGCGGTGCCGGCAAAGCGGAGGGCCGGAGCGGAGAGCTAGAGCCTAGATCTGGCAGCCGCGCGGCATCGGCGCGGAGCCCGATGCCCAGATCGACACGGGCAGTGGGCCGGAGGCGCGGTCGATGCGGACTATGGTTAGGGATTGGGGGGTCAGGGCATCGGGCTCGGGCAGGATGGGGAACGAGGGAAGCACCATTGCTATCGCCGCCACGCACACGCAAAATGGGCTAGGCCGCAGGCCGCCGCTGCGTTTTCGCATCGGGCCAGCTGGCTGGTTGAATAGTAATGGACAGACGTTAGAAATAGTTATTTTGGTCCAATTAAATATATGTATATGTATTATACCTCATATACTAGGTTTTTTATCAAAAAATTTGGGTGTTCAGCTGAACACCCATGAACTACTGTAGATCCACCCCTGGATAGAAATATCATAATCAATATACAAGGTTTGTCTCACAAATGCATTTGTCATTATCATCAAAACCAACTTAAATGGAGCTTGATATTTCAATCTCCCCCTCTTTGATGATTAATGACAAATTCATTAATAATAATAGCATTTCGATGAAAATGAACATATAACAAGAAATTAAATTATTCTTACATGTCACAAAGCAAATGCATGAGAGAAAATGAAAGCATTAATCAAGTTTAACTTCCCTTTTTAGCATTATTCAAAAATTAACTTTAAATTTTCCATTATGAGCTAAGCTATTATCACTAACTTCTCCACCCATTATCCAATATCTCTCCCATTATCCAAAGTTATTATCACAAATTTCTCCCCTATTTGGCATTAAGCTCCAAAAAGTGCCATTGATCACCAAATAGCATTGATTACCATAAAAACAAGGAAAGAAGACAAGTTAAGCTAAAAATAAAGATTTTTCATTATTTGGGCTTGATACCAATTAATTTAACTTAATATTGATCGTGCAAAACTGCACACCCGCAAGTGTACGGGCTGCCGCTAAGATAGCAGCGAGAGTCGTGTTCTCCACAGGGCCTAAATTACTTGTGACAAAACCCTTAACCAAAGCTAAATCTCATGAACAGGGAACTGAACACCAACTGCAGACAACTAAAGACCAGAAATCAGAACTGCAAAAGAGGGAGGTAATAGAAAGGAAGAACTAAAGGAAAAAAAGAGATTTAGAGTGACTGGATTGAAGATGAGAAAAGAAGAGAGGAACCAGAGAAGCTAAATCTACTTAGAGAAAGAAAGAAGGGAGACTAGCTAGAAATAAAAGAGGAAGAGTTAAGGGGAGAGAAAGAACAGAGAAGAGAATAAGGCTAGGAGACGACTAGGCTTGCAGAAGGGAAAAGAGGGAGTGCAAAGATAAGAAGAGAGTGCAGGACTAGAAGACTAGAGAAGAGACTAACTGACAGAGAAAGGCACGAGGTGAGAGAAACTAGAGAAGAGATAAGAGCAAAGAAAGATCTACAGAAGAGCAAGCAGACTAAGAATCAGACAGGATGAGAGGGAATTGGGATGAGGGGAACAGAGAACTAAATATATCGTGAGAAAGAATGGGTAGCGCTGAGAAGTCGGGGGAAAGAACTAATGGAAGGAGGAGAAGGACTTGGAGAAAAGAGGAGAGCTAACGGGAGAGAGACAGACAAAGAGACAGAGGTGAGAATGAAGCACAAGGGACTAACGAGAGGAGGAGGAGGACATGCGACAATGCTGTAACCCCACCCCTAGATAGTGAGCACCCAGCCAGACAAATATTAGGACTAGATTAAGGACAAGCAAACAACAAGCAAACTCTACTAATCCAGTAACCAAGAAAGTAAATCTAACGGAAGATCTACAAGAAACTACAGATTTAATTCAACTAAACAATTTTTTTTGACAGATCCTATAATAACAGCGAGCACAAAGTAAACCTTGTCATAAAGAGAGCATCTAAAAGACAAATAATATCATCATCACAGCACGACATTTAAATCTAGGAGCAGAGGCATGAACTTACGAAGAACTACGAGATCATCAAGCAATATTTATGAGACTAAAACAGAAAGAAGCATCCACACAAGCATCTCAGATGAACAAGCACATAAAAATACTTTTAGTACTCAGATCCATGAGAATAACACATGCAAATCTCAGATCTAACATATAATCATCCCAAGCATGCCATCACATTACGAAATATTAGATCGGGAATGAAACAACCCATAAGAAATGAAGGTCTGCGCCGAACAAGTCTGTCTGTAGTGGATGCAGGCAGTAGGGGAAGCAGATCTGGGACTGGGGAAGTAGATCCGGTCGCATATGAAGAAGGGGAAGCAGATCTTGGAGAAGACCCCGTAGAGGTAGCAGGCAGAGGTGAAGCCGTGTAGAAGTTTGCGGTGCAGATCCAGCCGAAGAAGCCACTCCTTGAACTCCCGTTGTAGAAGATGCAGATCCGGCCGTGGAAGGAGCAGATCCATGAGCTTCAGACGTTGATGTAGCAGGGGCTCGCAGGAAGAACAGCAAGAATGCAGCTCAAGAGGGAGCAGCTGCACAGGGGCTCAGATCCGGTCGTGGGAGGTTGCAGGTGCGCAGATCTGGTCGGCAGCAAGGGGATTCAGCAGAGGGGGCTAGGGTGGTTGCATGGTGGAGATGAGGAAAGATGGTGCTCTGCGTGAGGCGTATGGGAGATGGCAGGAGAATGGAGGGGGTCCTAGAGGTGCGGTCTCGGTGGTGAAGTTCGGTGAGGGGAGATGGAACGGCCGGTGGATGGCTTTGGTCCCAGTGGATTGCGGCTAGGGTTTGGCATGTGGTGACTCGCTCCCCCCTGAGAAGTGTTGCTCGCTGGCTTAAATAGTTGCGGCGCCCCCCTTTCTGCTGGGCTAGGGTTTCCAGTAGAGAGCTTGGTTAGGGTTTTGTGGTGGTTTTGCATTTTAGCCCTTCCCTTTTTACTGATCTGCGACCTTTGCCGTGTTTGGGACCGCGTTCGTCGACCGCGCGGTGCGGTACCGGTACCGCGGGCGCGGAGCTACGTTTTGGGAATCGGCGGTACAGTTCAATTCTCGCGGCCACTGAGTCTTTGCGACGAGAAAAATCGAAGCTGCCGCAGACTGTTTGGCGGGATTCTTCGATTCTCTCGACCACACCGCAAGAAAACGCGGTCCCAAACACGGCCCTTAGCTCACAGCCTAATTCTTGATCTTCTGTGGATTTTGCGCCTAGTTCGCGCCGACCTGCAAGGAAATTGCAAAACACTGTAAATTGTCCAAAAGGAGGGCAAAATGTGTATAATCAATGAATTTATGGCCAATTTGAGCTATTAGCAACAAGACAATGTCATAAAATAAACTGCAAATATGATGCACATCAAATATGGCCATGAATAGTATAAAGATAGATACAATGACCAATATAATACCAAATGAATTAATATAAGATATTTGAAACACATTCAAGTAATCCTACTCTTGGGAGATACTTGAAGGCTTTTAAAGTTTCATATTAAAGTTACAGTTTGAAGTTCTCACTCATTTGGCATTTGATCCACACTCCAATTGAGGTTTCAAAATTTCAGACTTTGACATTTTAATGGAGCATCAAGAGCTAGCTGGTAAAATGATTTAGATATATGTAATAAATCTGAGAGAATATATCAATATATATTAGTAATAGTGGATCAAAAGTAATTATTATGCCTTCCTCAAATTATAAGCTCACTTAAAGATACAAAAATCACAAATCGACTCAAAACCATGAAAAACTCTGAATTTTCAGCATTTTGACAAAGTGAGAAAAGTACACAACTTTCTCACAACAACTTGAAATGCTTCGAAAATTTGTAGAAATAAACTTTGGACTCCTAAGAAACTTTTCTAACAAGAATTTTGAAATAGGAGTCTCCTTTCATAAGTAATGCTAAAATGCACATTGAAAACATAAGAGAGAATGATTTTTGAACTAGAGTTCAAAAAACCAAATTTCACTTCATGAAAGCCAACAAAAGAAAATGAGAATGAAAAACATTCATTCACAAGATCCATAAAATATTTTAGACAAATTAGGTAAAATGGTTTTTCCAATAATAATACTTTACCCATTTAAGATTAAACTAAAAAGCACTATATAGGTTTTTCACAAAGAAAAACTCCCCCTTACACAAAGGATTTTCTTGTCATTTTCTTTTCCTTTGACACATAAAGGATTATTCTCTTTCTTTTTCTTTAGCCATATCTCCCCATTTAAACTTTCTCTTCCTCTTTGTCATTCAATTCCAAGAGATTTGATATTTACCACTGATGATGACAATAGATACCACTTGTAAACATAAATGATACCAAGTATACTTAATTCTAATTGTAGAAACTTGATACCACTTATGAGCTTAAAGGATATCAAGTATGATTAAATCCATTTTGTAAGTATTTGATACCACTTGTACCATTTGTGAGCATACATAACACCAAGTGTGATTGATTTCTTTTGTAAAAACGTGATGCTACTTGTATGATCAACTAGCATCCTATTTGAATTAACCTTGAGGATCTTCAACGATTTTCACTTAAAATTTTGAAGGGGCTACCACTTGTAGAAAGATGTCACTTGAAATGCCACATGTAGGAAGAGGATGATATCATTAGAGGATACACCACTTGTAAGAGTAGATACCATAAAAGAAGAATATCATATAGGTGAGAGAGCTTGGTTAAAAAATTTGCTTGGCAAGAGGGAAAAAGGATATCGCTTTGAAAGATACCACTTGGAGGAACAGGGATACCACTTATTTTCCACTTGTAAAAGATACCACTTGAAGAAAAGAGATGATATCACTTGTAAAGACAGAGGTAAAACTCATGCCGAGGTCAAGGTGATCAAAAGTCTACCACTCTATAGAAAGGATGCCATTTTATGAAAAAGAGTCAAATTGAGAGCAAAATGGCATATTGAGTCAAGAAATACTTGAGGGTAGCTAGCAAGGATCAACAAGGATCAACTTGACTTTGAGGAGCAAAGGGAATGGTTGAGAAAAAAATTGGAAATCAAGTTTTTGAAACAAATCAGTCATTTGTTAGAAATTTCAGAAGTACCGCCATTATAATTGTGGTAGTACCGCTTAATGCACTACGATAGTTCCGGAATCTGACTGAAAGCACATATAAGATCTAAATTTTGAGGAGAGGTTTCATATATTATTGTAACATGCACCAAAGTTTTTCACAAATAAACATAAACCACTTGTGAAACATTTCCTACTATATGCCAAGATCAAATCTCTTTTCAATATAATTTTTAACAAATTAAGCTTTCAATTTTCAATAGCAAGCTCATTTTCAATAAAAACTTCAAGATTGCAAAAATGAGTCTTTATGGGTTATTTAAGTATCCAATTACATGTATGAGTCGTAAATACCCTTGTGAACCAATATATGTAAATGATTTTGGCTTCAATGTTTAAAATCATTTAAGTGCTAGATTGTGATCACTTAGCTCAACTCAAGATTTTAGATGAATTTCAAAACCAAATAACTTTTGATTGGTTGGATTTTTTGAAAACTTTTGAATACCCATAATGTTTGAAATAGTTAACTCTAGATTTTTGGTATTGAACATTTTTTCAAATTTCTTTTATAATTGACTTTGGCCAAAATTTGAGTTTAAAACCAAAACAAGATACTATATTGCTAGTTTTGGGTTGGAAATTCAATTTTACTTGAAATAAGTTTTCTAAAGCCAAATGGTTCAGAAACATTTGAAATGCATTTGTATATATTTTCAAACTATTTTTTCAAAGATATACTGATAATTTCACAATTTTGACTTTTGAGCTAAATGGCTCAATTTTCAAAAATAATACTAGTAATTAATTAATTTTGGCACACTTAGGGATGAGATATACATGAATATGATTTAGCACTCCCTCTTAATGTGCTACATAACATCTTGCTCATGATTTATAATAATAAAATTTTAGAACAAGAACAAAAACACTCCTTTTAAAAGATATCCATGCAAGGTAACCTACACAAGGCTAGGGGCTAAATATATCAAATGTAGATACTTGTTATCAATATAACATTGGTTCATGATGTGGCATGATCAACCTCAAACTTGTCTCCCATTATGCATATGGTAGAATTCACCTCTTCATGTTTAAGCCAAGCCTCCAATGACTCTCTAAGTACCTATTAAACTTTTAAGTGCATTGTAGTACCCAAAATTTGGTTGGGTCCCAGAATGTTAATCACAATAATTTGGGCACCCAAATGGCCCTAACATTAGTTTTATGTAAACTAATATTTTTAGCAAACACATTATCATTTCTATCCTTTCTAAACAAATAATGTTCATTAAATAGAGATTGCTTAGGAGTGATGTCTTTGGGACAATCCTTACTTACATGTCCCTTTTCCTGACGATTGTAGCAAGTTTTGCAATTGTTACCTCTTCTTATTTTCTTTTCTTACTCATTACCAATTTGCCTCTCCATTGATGACTTCTTCTTGTTGGGGCACTTAGAGGCGAAGCGACCCTTCTTGTTGCATCCATGACACTTAACATATTTCTTCGTGTGTCTTGCATTATGCTTTGCCTTGCTATTTTCCTTCTTGGAGATGAAGCAAACACCTCTCTTGTCATTTGACATTCTTTGATTGCTCAAGAGTTTGTCAAGAGAGACCTTCCCTTTATAGCACTTCTCCAAGTTATGGTTCAATCTTTTGACTTGGGCCTTGAGCTCTTTGTTTTCCTCTACAATATTAGTCTCAACAAACATAGAGAAAGTAGAAGCATCTAATTTAGAGCAACAAGGTATATCTAGCAAGTCATCACAAGAGGAGGATTTGCTAACCTTAGATGAAATGTAAGAATTAGGACCTACACATGGCATATCATCTAATAAATTGCAAGTGATTCCTATTTCCACCTGAGGACTAGAATATTCCTTGAAGAAGGAGAATTTCATGTTCTCCTTTTAGTTTATTATAATTATTTAGAAGAGAGATATGTTCATTCTTCAACATCTTATATTTAGCTTTATCTTTCCCAAGAAATTCATTAAACTCTTCTAGCATATCCATCAACTCATCATAAGAAGGTGCATCATTGTCATCATCATTATTTACCTTTTTATTACCTTTAGCCATAAAGCATCGAGTTGATGTGAAGAGAAATGTGGATTCTTCATCGTCAGAGCTAGAAGTTGAGCATTCATCTCCCGACATCCATTCTTCTATGCAATCCTTATCGGATGAGGTTGACACTTCATATTTATCTTGAATTTTTGTCCATATATTATGAGCGTTCTCAAGATTGCATATTTTGTTGAATACCTCTACATTCAAAGTACTAAATAAAGCATTAGTTACTTGAGCATCGAGATGTGAGCATTTCTCATCCTCAATTGTTGGAAAAAAAGGATCCTTAGGAGGAGAAAAGCCAACATCTATAATCCACCATATTTTTGGGCTCATGGCCTTAAAATAGCATATCATGCAGATTTTCCAATTTGCATAATTTGTGCCATCAAATAGAGGTGTGTTATCTAGGTGCACTATTCCACTAGTCACCATCATTTACTCTCTACGCAGTGAAGCCTAATAAATGAGAGACCAAACTCTGATACCACTTGTAAGATCGATGAGAGTGACTAGTGCGGTGAATAGTCATTTCTCAAAAATTGTTTCAATTAAATTAATCTTTTTAAGCTATTTGGCTAAAACCAACAATATAATGCGAAAGTTTAAATCAAATTGATTTTAGCACAAATAAAACCTAAATCAACTAGGTACACTAAAGTGCACCAACACTCTAAGTCTATATCAAGAGTTTGCAATCTTAGGATGACAAGCAATCAATTTAATTCTATAAATGTAAATTGCTTGAAAGTAACTTGAGCATAAGAAAACAAACCACAAAGACACTGTATCTTTTTACCATGGTGTTCAGAGACTTGCCAGTCTCCCCTAGTCCACATTGAGGTTAGCCCAAATGAATTAGACTGGTTCTATGAATTAAGCTAAAACACCTCAATCCACTAGTAGTAGCTCTTTCTCGCTCCGGGTAGGTGAGCTCCAACTTTCACAACTTTGCTGGGTCTTCTCACAACATTCTTTAAGAAGATCACTACGCACAACGCCTCCAACGCCGTTTAGGAGTCGGCAAACTCCAAGAGTAATAAGTCAAGCCCCTCGCTTGACTCTCACCACATGCAACGAATGCACAAGCTCAAATAGACACTAAGTCCAACTCTAGATGCAACACATGCACTCTAGATCACTCTCCTTACTCACAAGGTGCAACACATGCACAATTGAGAGGAGAACCTCACACTAGCTCAAGAAAATAGAAATGGGCCACAAGAGGGTATTTATACCCCACACAAGAAAACTAGTTATTGGAGCTAAATCACCAAAAAATTAGGGAAATCAAAAATACCACCGTTATATGGCCGGTACTTCTGCTCCCCTCGCAACTGTCAGAAAAACTAGCTACTACATTCAAAATCGGAAGTTCTGCCATTCATTCTCCGATACTTCTGATCATTGAAAGTACCGCTCCACACATGTGGAGCTACCACTCTCGCGGAGAGGAGAAGACCACCACACAGGTGTCTCTCTGGAAAAAAAACATACCGTAGGAAAATCCTTTAACAATCTTTCACCATTAACACATAATAGAGGGACTAGATTTAACAATCTTTCCTTTTTGGTAATTCATGACAATCTCAACAAATAATGAGATAGAAATATTGAGTTGTGGGTATACAACACGTACACAATAGTTGTATACTCTAAGATAAGCTTTCAAGGCAAAGCTTACTGATTCAGTTGTCATTAATTATCCAACCATTAATACATAATTGAGAATTTAGATGACAACTCGATTGCAAATGAGTATATATGAACTACACAAGGTATATATACTCAAAGGATATGTTTCAAAGTAAAGATCCTAAATATATGTATTAAAGAAAATATGTATGAATACTTATGAAATCTCAAAACATAGAGTGAACTCCTCCTAAATGTGTGCATACAAGTATGTGTAAATGAAGGGATATGCACATATTTATTTTGGACTATTTGTGAAGTTCAATCTATATTTTGGATCCAAGAAATACACTAATATATAAGAATGCGATTTCAAATGCATACTTCTTTGATTTTACTTTTTCATCCAAATGAGATAAAAATATCATAATCAATAAACAAGGTTAGTCTCACAAATACATTTGTCACAGTGGGAGCAGGTGTGGGTGCATGTGGGCACGATCGGTGATGCGCAGTAATGGTGATGCACAGGTGTGACGTGGGCCATAGTGGTGATGACATAGTGGGAGCGGGTGCGAGCGCATGTGGGCACGGTCGATGACGTTGTTAGCGAAGGCAGGTGGCACTCTGTGGGCGTGGGTGAGGGTGGCTTGGTACGGGCATGACACAACCAGCCTAGGCCAAGCACTGTTGATGAGTGCAGCCTAGCCAAGTTGGGAGCATGCTCTAGGGTAGGGTGAGTGAGAGGAAGAGAGAAAGGGAAGAACGAGCGAGCCTATGAGGTAGGCCTACTGTGGCTGGGCTAGAAGGAAAGATGGACCGGGAGCAAGGAAAGAAGAAATAGGCCAATGTAAGTATAAGCTCCATTAAGTTGGTTTTGGTAATAATGACAAATCTATTTGTGAGACTATCTTGTTTACTGATTATGATATTGCTTAGTCTCATTTGGATGAAAAGGTGAAAATCATAAGTGGTATGCATTCAATATCACATTCTTATATCCTATTGCATTCCTCGGATCCAATATATATGTTGAACTCCACCAAATACTCAAATTTGAATATGTGCATATGTTTCCATTATATATTCTTGTATGCACACATTAAGGGGAATTCACTCTATATTTTGTGGTTTAATTAGTATTGATCCATGTTCCATCTTTTCTACTTATTAAGGATCTTTACTTTGAAACATATTCCTCGAGTATATATAGCTTGTGTAGTTTATATATACTCATAATTGGATTGTTATTTAGTTTCTCCCATTATGTATTAATGGATTGGATGATTACACTACAATATGACCCCCCCTTTTGCAACGCAAATATACGTTGCTAAAAGTCCATATATACGTTGATAGTGTCTATACCAACGCATCTAATATGCGTTGCCTAAAGTGGCGTTGCAAGGATCTATTGCAACACTTATTTATGTGTTGGTAAAACTTACTAATAACCGTTGCAAAGTTGCAACGCATAATAATGGATCATGGCAACGCTTATATGTGTTTGTACAAACCATGGGTGAACGGCCTCTATGGTTTGTTGCAACATGTAGATTTAGTTTGTTGCAACACTTATATGTGTTGTAAGGAATAAACCATTCAGCCATTAATATCATATAATTATTTAATTTTTGAGACAAATATAGATATAATCCATGTACAATTTATTGAGAAATGCAAGACCATCCAACACATAGAAAATAAGCACACTTAGATATATATATATATATATATATATATATATATATATATATATATATATATATATATATATATATATATATATATATATATATATATATATATATATATATATATATATATATATATATATATATATATATATATATATATATATATATATATATATATATATATATATATAGTATGCATTACAATGAGTACCATCCACATAACTCATGACATAATTTTTGTTCAGAGTACAAGTTCCTATGTGAGCAAAATATAAAATATTAAGGATCCCCTTAGTATGCCAAAGCCCTCCTTTCTCCTTCCTTCGCTTAAGTCTAGCGTTCCACCGATGTGATCATGCATTTATCTTCTTGATCTACAGATGAAAGTTGGATTAATTTAATATGACACATACGAGAACTAAAATCATATTGGGTTATAGAAAAGACCGCACAAAAGTTGAAGGCCATGCAATAGTAACTCCTTCTATGTCTCCAATAACCTTGTAGCCTTTGTATGGTCGTATCGGTGGTTCATCATCTACGATTGCAATACTAACATGCACCATCCAAAATTCTTTGCCTAGTGAACACCGTCAAGTTTCGTGTTGGATCACAACTTACTATTGTAGCCAATGCAATCGACTTATTTTGATTTTTCCAGCTCTGTAAGAATACTGTGGTGCCAACCTGTTCACATATATAAGCGTGCAAAAAATAAGTACATAATAGATCACACTACTTGCAAGAAATTAAACAATCATACCATCATTGAATTGGCGCTTGACCAATTTGTTGTGCCACGATGATGTTTCTACAAAGGTATATATGGGGATTCTTAGTCTCCAGCTGTAAGAACAACTAAGAAAAGGATATTATTTAGTTTTAAGAGATGTGTCTTATACACTAGAACGTACGGTTGCACTAGGCCTTGTTGAGATCTTGTTCTGCAGGAAACAAGTCAAAACAGATAATTTAGTAATGGAAAATAAGCATTTAACAAAAATATCATTGCTAAAACAATATTTACTTGGTAGTGAGATGCTTCAAGATTTGAGGGAGTAGCAGATGTTTCCTTTGCCACAACCTGTAATATGTGCTAGTTTAAATACAACACTTTGCTCAACAATTTGATAAACTTCATAGAACAGAGAGTTATTTACACAAATCACCTTGATTGCATTAGTACACTTGCTTTTATCCAACATAACATCATTGTGGATATGTTTTTCCTGTAATTAAGTAGAAATTACTAATCAATTTGTGGAAAAGGTATGGTCTAGTAGAAATGATCCGCTTACTAAAGATATGATAAAATTTAACCTTCTGTGCAGTATGAAGCCTGTTGGTATGCATCACTTTTTTATCTTGGGAATTAGATGTCTTGATCTCCAGTTATATATGCAACACACAATTACAATGGGTGACTTACAACACTATATAGTGGTCATAATTTATAATTTATTTGAATGAAAATAGTAAATTCTCAATAGTAGAAATTATTTAGCATAGTATATAGTGTCATTCAGTACTAGACTGTCTTTGTTCTAGAAAGAAACACATGTCAGGAAAGTTAAAAAGTAGTGGCAATAATGGTATCCAAGAAATGAACATAATATATTGCTTTGCATCCATGTGTTCAGTTTTGTGTGCAAACCTTATCTTTAGTGCAATTATATTTGTACTGTGCCTGCAGATCCTCGTGCTCCACATAATTATCTTGCTCTACCTATAGTGAATAAGAATAAATTAATATTGTCTTTCACTGACAAAATGGAATCAGACAATTATATTTCATTTTTTGAAGGGAGAATCAAACAATTAAATAATCCCAGAGCCACTGGCTCTCCTCCGACCACAGGGAGAGGTGGTGCGCCGAGGCGGCGGCCTTGCTCACCAAGATGGCCCTCGCCAAGCTCAGCTCGGACAACATCTCCGTCGTCGTCGTCGATCTCCGGCGAAGGAATGCACTGTAGGGACGGTCACTGGCTGTTGTGACAGTCCATAGCACCATGGACAACATGGTGGTAGTACAGTAGGAAGATGCAAAAGGATTGGGGGTGACAGTAACGAGCTAGCTAGTGATTCTACTGATTGTTTTTCTTTCTCTTCTTAAAATCGTTTTTTCCGGCTATATTTCTCCCTGAATCAAGTTCAGTGGAGTGCATAGGTTATTGTGGGGGTGTGAAAAGAATTGGTGTAACCAGAATTCAATCTGAATGCCATTTGAAATGAAATCGAAACAAAATTATCAGAAAGGCTGAAGAAAGGGGAGAGCTTCTCATAGCCAATTTCTTGAATTCCTGAGTATGATGATGTGATTTAGAGTGTGGCAACATGATTTGCATCAGATATTAAAGTCAATTCAGACTGTAAGGATGATATCTCAAATCTTTTTTACTTTTACCTGAATGTGAAATTACCAATGTCAATACTATCATAAGTTAAATCTCAGACATTCTACCTTTGCATTAGAGCAGACATATAGAAACATGTATACATATACCTTGTGTGATTTTGCTGGTGACTATTTGGTCGCTAAACTCAATGGTTACATAGTGTCTTTGCGAACCCGCAAGCGAAAACCTCACCGTGAGCCTAGTGAGTTATATGAGATTTAGAGTTTGTGGACTAGAAACAGGATACAGACCCAAGTGAATGTAAAATGAAGTCAAAACTAAGAGATATTCATCAGGAAAGAAGCACAATGAAATGAAATCAAGAAAACTGATCGTGGACACACTCTTCAATTACAGAGAATTTTTCTTTGTGCTAATGAGAACGTGAAGATTCAGAAATTTGCGAGTTTTACTGTCACTTTGTTTAGCTCACAGATTCTGGAAAAAATAACCTAACGAAAATTCCTAACGATCTGCCAGAACTGAAATAAAGAGCCACTTGACTACCAGTTTAAACGTTCACACATACAAATTAACAGAACAGTATGCACACTAAAATCTGTTCGAAACAGAACAACAAGGACAGATTGCTACCAAGAGTTAAAAGATATCAATCTAGATTAAACAAAAGATATCAAAGATCACAACTGATAAACAGATCACAACAGAGGCAGCATACTGAGTTAATTTACCAACATGTAAACTAGTCTACAAAGCTTCTTTAATTATTAGACAACAATCTACACTCAACAGGGACTCAAACTAGAGCTCAAAATCTGCCTTAACAATGAGATCACATTCAGTATAGGATAGCATTCATCACAGAGCATGCACTAAGCCCACAATCATTCACAGCAGTTCTTCAATATTTGAACAGGAATACAGATCACTGAATACTGCAGTGAATAACAAAGTGACAGTAAAACTCACAGATCGGACAATACTCACATATCAGTTAAGCCTAACGAAAATTCCTCAATTTTTTTTCCATCAAAGATGATGATGTCCTCTTTGATAATGGGCTAGCAACGTTTGAGGAATAACCTATTAAAACCATTCGGACCCGGGGATTTATGTAGTGGTATGGTAGAAATCACCCTGTCAATCTCCTCGTCAGAGAAAGGACTAGACATGTGTTCCAAATCAGTATTTTGAGAAACAAGAGTGTGAAGGTCAAAAAACATGCGAGGGTGGGAAGTGGAGCCCATCCTCACCTTATACACATCCCATAAAATTGCTAGCTTTTCATGATGTTCTAAGGTAACATGGCCATCTAGAAGAGTCAGCTAGGTGATTGTGTTATGACGAAATCTCTCTGAATCCATAGCATGAAAAAAAAACTTAGTTTTCATCTCCACATTTTCATCCATCTAGTAGTACAGCGTTGCCTCTAATAAGTTTGCTTAAGTTGAAGTTGATGGAGAACATGTCTCTCATCCCTCGCTGATCGATAATCGATCAGGTCAACAAGACAAGCACACCAGATAGCAGTCACGAGAAAAGCATGAAGTAAACACTAATGACTAAAGTTGAAACAAAGATCACAGAAACTTGTCTGAAAGAAAAATCTACAACAGGTGCTTTATGAATAGTTACCTGTAAGCTAAAATTTATTGTGGCTGGGATAGATGAGTCCAGATTTGTGGCTTCATATGAGTGCTCAGCCACCTTCTTTACAGAGGAACCAAAAGAATCTTTAACCAAAAATACCTTACAATGATTAATCACTGAAAAATAATTGTCATTACCTGTTTCTTTGAGCTAACAGCATCTATTATTGTCTGCTCCATAACATTCTGCCTCTGCAAGCGCAAGGCACAGGTCACAGTTAAATGACAGCATAAAATTCTAGTTGGAGCGACAACCATTACTAGCTTTCCAGTGCCGACCATAGTAAAAAAAGCTCTCATCCATATTAGTGTGCATACCTTCTCTGCAAGACTAAGGTATTTGTAATGTGGCTGCAGATCATCATCCTCCACATTGTCACCTTGTCGATTCTGTAGTGAACTAAAACAAATAAATATTTGACATAAATCTGGTATGAAAAATTGCCAATTCAATTGTACCATTGTATCATTTAGTTGTTCATCCATGCTGGAATCTTGACTTTGAGGGTCACTATATACTCGCTGTTGATAGACAAAAGACTATAAATTAGAACCAGCTATTAAAAAAATAAATTTGCAGAGATTACTATTTTTAATATTCCATAGAGGTACATACTTTTCGTTTCGTATTTGGCACATCAGCACAATAGCCATCTTTAGGTGCATAGACAGGATCATCTAAACATCCCTATATCAACGAATCAGAAGTTTAGTGAAGGGAGGGGTGCCATGTGGCAGCACTTGGATGTGTCATTAACCAAAGGTTAGTGAGGATAACCTCAAAATAGCACTACTCCGATTATTATATTACTAGTTGAATGCCTATTAGTTTTATGTATTTTTTAAATTAGTTCCAAAACAAAAATAGGCATGTGTAAAATAAAACATGAAAATCATTTATGAAAGACCCTTCTATGCAATATAAACCAAAATAGAAAAGGTACAGACTTGCATCAAAAAAATGCACCATGCAATAGAGCAAGAGTTAACCATATGAACAATCAAGCTTATATGAATGGTGTGACAGCTAGTATCAGCACATAACAGATAGTAAATCAAGTTATTGTTTCAAATGCACCCTTCTATTACAGCTGCCAACAAACAACTTGCATCAATGTATTGTTTCCTTGTATCAGCACATAACAGATAGTAAATCAAGTTATTGTTTCAAAATAAGGATAATAAATAACTCATAACAGATTTTGGTCAGAATTTCAGATGTGCAATAACTGTGCATAAAATTACCTGTTTGATTTGTTTTTGTTCCAAGGTTCTTGTCTTCTGTTGCAGCTGTAGTATAGTAGCATCTTGATTCCGGACACGGTGCCCAAGCTTCTCCAGTTGAAGTCTCAAAGATAATACATCCTCACTTGATGTTTCATCTAGTGAAGTCAGATTTACATTCTTAAGGCGCTTTGAAGTAGATAGGTCAAACACTTGATTAGGATTTGGAACAAGTCCCAAGCCATGTACATGGCCAGGCTTTTCTTCTCCTAATATTTTACTAAGTGCATCTCCTTTCCATGCAACCTTTCCTTGATTGGTCTCCGCTAAACCTGGCTGCTGCATTATAAGTTCCTTCAAATCCCCCTATACATAGCACCAATATGAATTAAAATAACATGAAAAATATAGTGATGTAAACAATCGAAGTCAGTTTCAAAAAAACACAAGCAAAGTCAAGCATTCACAAATAATGTACCACATGTGCATTTGTGTTCTTCTCGCTTTTAGTCTGGTGTGTATGGATATACAAAACAGCCACTGTGAGGGTATTTCTTTTCGTGATCTTTTCCCTCTGTGAACATGAAAATGGATATAAAGAACTTAATAATCACTACCATATAGATGCAGCAAGAGTACACAGTTAGAGTTGTAAAAATTTACCAACTCCTCTGCTCCGAGCAAAACTCTTTGTTCCATTGTATGTGTTGACTTCTTCTTTGTACAGATTTATTCTGTTTTTCTTACTGATATCCTATCATATAATGATGAAATAGAGAAAAGCATTTAAGTTCCACAAATGTTTACAAATCTACTGGGCATCGAAAACACATAAATATAAATCCAACAATATCCATGTACCAATGCTTTTTGTGTCGTCCAATTATCAACAAGCGCAATCCACTGATCAGGAATTATACCGTTAGGAACATTACTGTGGTTAACTTTTGTGCTCTTATGCTCATCAAAATATATTGATTTCAGATTAGACTTGTGCTGCCTCCATCTCTCTCCAATGGTTCAAGTATCCATTTTCCATGCGACAAGGGTACAGAATCTCATCTGCATATACCAATAACAAAAGACATAAGTAAAAGGAAAGTAAAGTATCAAAAGTTACCAACAAGGTTATACGGTGTCTAGTGAACTACGTACCTTCACTTGCTTAAGTATATCCTTCTTATTTTTTGTTCATCGCTGCTTTTTCTTTCTTTCCTATTAGAAGTCTCCAATCCTTGTAGCTCAAGCTACACAAGCAACCATTCCTAGCCACCATGCCAAGAAATTTTCCTAGAAATCCAGCCTCTAATCCAATTGGTTGATCGAACTCATTTCATCTAACCACGATTCTATGACCTCTTGGAAGGTTCCAAATATCTTTCAATTTTGTCTTTCCACGCTTTACTCTATCCTCGCTTCATCTATGCAAGTTACATTGCACAAAATATTCAATGATAAACACTTTTACAGATAACACATTATGTTAGTAATAAAAATAATTTAAAGTAGGTTAGTAAGTACCGTGGAAATTAACTTCAATATCACCATCACTATCGATCCGATCTCCTCTAGCACTTGGATGAAGTTCGGATGCCTCGATTTTGTCCATGGCTCTCTTGTCCAATATGCTCTTCGACATATATTCATCATGGCTCAATTATGAGTTTTCTTCTACCCCTTGCCATAGCCACGCACAACATCATTAATGAAGTAAAAATAGTCACCAAATAGTTTCTAGCAAAAAATGGAACAGAGAAAATAGTAAAACAACCTTCAACCATTCCTCGAAATATTCACATCGATAGGCATCTCGGTTCTCAGTGAAATACAAACAAACTTAGAGTAGAAATAGATTGGACCCAATAGATCTACTTGTTTCATGGGTGATCAAATACAATTTCATTTGGCAAGCAAAGACCATGGAAATCTAGAACATTACTAATATTAGGAATTAGCCTGTTGTATTCGAAATAGATGGGTACAAACACATCATAAATTAGAGTAGACCAGCTAAGTCGAGAGAGTTGGAATTTCCGATTTCCTCGGTTGGTTCAGACTTGAGCGCTTCAGCGTTCAGCCCTCGCGATCGCCGCTCGGCCGCCCTCGCCCCTCGGCTCACTCACGCGGCGCTCACCCTCCTCCAGCCCTCCCGCGTCCCGCTCTGGCGCTCTCGTGCTTCGCGCGCGCAGCGCGCGAGGAGTCGCCGCCTCGCCTACTGGTGGTGGAGGCGCGGGCGCGCGCGCAGAGAGGCGCGCGCGGCCGGCGGTGGAGGTGCGCGCGCGCAGCAAGGCGACGGCCGGCGGTGGGGGCGCGGCGGCGCGCGCTGGAGTCAGGTATGGCGATGGGCGGCTGGGGCTGGGTTGCCGGGTTATTGCGTGGAGCTGTGCGATGGGAATCCCATCAGAAGGAACCCACGATCTTATTGCGTTGCGTGGAATAAGGAGCTGATGGATTCAGTTAGCAAAAATGGTAAAATACTATTTTGTTACCTAGCTCCTCTTTAATCTCTATGGAAGGTGGGGTCACTGTGAGGCACCCCAATTATTACTGCGGCTTGTAATTTGTGGCAGCCAAAAAATAAAGAGAAGCAGATTTGTGTGAAAAAAAATGGAGGGAAGTCAAAGAAACTGAGGTAAAGAAAGGCGGGAGTTAAAAGGGCAAAAAAAAATAATATGATGATATTATATTACTATTATACCATGCATTAGAATTGAAGCGAGTCATCAACTAATTAAAGTAATAGAAAATTAAGGGATTTATTGGTTAGTCCAAATATAGTTTTTTGGATGGACTATTTAAGGAGTGCTTATATGATTCAAAATCTATCCCACAAAGGAAAAATATTATAGCTCAGCTTTTCAGATGGATTTATTGGTTTATTAGGATGAAGCTTAGCTTCTCACCTCGCCGGTCGATTTCTCATTTTACAGTAGGTAGTGAGTACACCGTTTGGCTGTATCAACATGTACAAGTGAGCAGTTGTTCTCCGAATGAGCTGAAAATTTCACGCTGGACTCCCACCTGCACCGCTGACACGCCATTGCAATTCACTGCCATAGTTCATTTTGTACAGCGCATGAGAAATCATGGAAGGTAGTGAGTACACCGTTTGGCTGTATCAACATGTACAAGTGAGCAGTTGTTCTCCGAATGAGCTGAAAATTTCACGCTGGACTCCCACCTGCACCGCTGACACGCCATTGCAATTCGCCGCCATAGTTCATTTTGTACAGCGCATGAGAAATCATGGAAGGTAGTGAGTACACCGTTTGGTCACAACATGTACAAGCGGCGATTGTTCTCGAATGAGCTGAAAATTTCACGCTGGACTCCCACCTGCATCGCTGACACGCCATTGCAATTCGCCGCCATAGTTCATTCTGTACAGCGCATGAGAAATCATGGAAGGTAGTGAGTACACCGTTTGGCTGTATCAACATGTACAAGCGAGCAGTTGTTCTCCGAATGAGCTGAAAATTTCACGCTGGACTCCCACCTGCACCTCTGACACGCCATTGCAATTCGCCGCCATAGTTCATTCTGTACAGCGCATGAGAAATCATGAAAGGTAGTGAGTACACCGCTTGGTCTGTATCAACATGTACAAGCGGCGATTGTTCTCGAATGAGTGAAAATTTCACGCTGGACTCCCACCGCACCGCCCGACACGCCATTGCAATTCGCCGCCATAGTTCATTCTGCAGCGCATGAGAAATCATGAAAGGTAGTGAGTACACCGTTTGGCTGTATCAACATGTACAAGCGAGCAGTTGTTCTCCGAATGAGCTGAAAATTTCACGCTGGACTCCCACCTGCACCGCTGACACGCCATTGCAATTCGCCGCCATAGTTCATTCTGTACAGCGCATGAGAAATCATGGAAGGTAGTGAGTACACCGTTTGGCTGTATCAACATATACAAGCGAGCAGTTGTTCTCCGAATGAGTACGTGGAGGACTTCTTTCCCGAATAAGGCCTCAGCCATTCATCTCCCTCCTCAATTTCTTCCCAAATTGAGATAGTCTAGGAGTACAACTCAGAGGTAGTCTGGGAAACCCTTTGTAGATTAATTACTTCTCAAGATTTACTTTTAAATTTTTGTGAGTCTGATACTTTTTAAAAATATATTAGGACTGCTTATAACCCTAGATTTATTATATCATTGACAATAATTATCTTGGTGAATGTGATCGCTGTGCATGGCAGATAATAAGTTAACTTATTAATTTGCTATGTAGTCTACAAAATATACATAGAGAATATTATATGCTCACAGTGTTGATAACTGGTAATCTTACGCCATTCTACGACCACATGAAACTGTATACAAGGAAGCCTGACAGGTTGCTGGAGAAGAACACGTGTTTAATTGTTATAGATAAATCAAATGATATTTGATAATAAAGATGAAACATATTATAAGTTATTACCAGTCCGTAGTTTTTGGAACTCATGTTGGGAATTTACGACGCCAGTAAAAAATATCGTCTTTCATTGTGCAGGATCTAATTGCTTATGTTTGATTCTTATAGATAGCTAGCGTAGGGTTGAGCTTGCTTAATTCATAATAAAGAGATAGGATATTCTTAAACTTCTCGCTGCAGTTGCTAAGAAGCGTAATGACATGAACAACGGAATACATCTTCCAAGTGCCTATGAGGCTATCCTCAGGACTCCCCATCTCGAACAGAAAGCCAAATAGGAGAGAAGGATCCATTTACTGTTGTCCTCTGAACTGAGTTTACATTCTCTGTATATCTACATATATACAAGTGCAAAAGTATGAGCTAGGAACATATATAATGTTTATACATTTCACCGTAGCCGTGAAACTGCTGATATGTGTGCAGAATGAAGAGGGGAACAAAGTTAGGCAGCTCCTTCTGCCCAGTGTTAGAACTTCTGCTACCCAAAAAAGCTTAAGACGCGTACTCTAACCCATTCCTGGATCTTCAATATCTGATGTAACCTTGGCATGGAGAATTGCACCAGCAAGATCAGTATCTGTTGTCAGCAGCACTCTGTCGCCTTCATCATCTTCATACTACATATAACACCACGATTAAGATTAAGTTGGGCGGCTGTAGTTGGAGTTAATGAATGAAGGCTGAAGAATGACTGAACATCATGTTTTTCAAGGCATATTGAACTTAATCCAAATTAAGACACATAAAAGTATGACCTCCAGAAAGTTAACGACACTGATGTCAGTGTTTTTCATCACACAAGAGGGCTAGACAAGTGCCCTCAGCATGTATCTTCTTTTGTTATGACAGAGTCCATAGGGAAAGTAAATAGTACTCTGGATGGTACCTGATATCTTTTCAATGCAATAGTCAGGACATTTGGTGCTTCTGATATTGTCAACCTCTTTTTAGCACGCTCATAGGATTTGCATCTGACGTTACAGAATACAAAGCAGAGTTAGGAGTCATCTTAGGTAGTCATAGTAGAAGAAAACAGCATAGAACAAGGAATAAAATCACACATCCATCTTTTTCTCGCAGAAAACATTAATAACATGCCTACAGTACAAATTAAAACTGGTATTCTCATGCCGCTTCATAATCTTACAATTAAAATTTGTTTCTTTGCATCTACTTTTGGCCAGTTTTCACAAGAATTGAAACATATCTATCATGCTTTCCATTCATTCCATTTTATTTTGGTGAATTCAGAATGTAAGGCAATGTTTTCATTTCCCCTTAAAAATCCTGATTATGAGCAGGTTCAGAAAGCTAAAGATCAACAAAGTAATACAACCTGCTGCACTGATATCTATTATCACCATCCAAGATTTCTGTAGATGTAAACCGCTGAAGTGCTTGTTCGAGCGAACTGATGTCCCCGTCTATTTCAACAGTAAGATCCAACATTTGCTCATATTGCTCAGAACTAACATGACACCTCGTGCATTTTATCTAGCAAAGAAAGAGGAGGAAAGTGAAACAATTAATAGGAATGTTAAAACGCTAGTTCATTAGATAACTGGTCTCTGGTAACTGAATATATAGAAATAACAGGGCTTTAAGCTGTTCTGTGAAGAAAACCTTAGATCGCAGATAGCCCCCAAATATTAATTGCACAAGTGTTGTTTCTTCAGCTAAACAATGAGCACCACTTTTTCTGGCTTCCTTCAAGCCTATTCTTTAGGCTGCAAGAACCAAGAAGCCACACTGAACATCATATTCTGGACCATGACCTGAGTAATACAAACAGTTAAAAAGAAACTTGTCAGCTGTTACAAAAATCTTAGTACAACTATACAATATTGAACAGTAGAAAAATCAAACATATCTGACCTTTAATTTTGTTGAGCTATTAATCTTCTTGATCAGAACTTGTACTAGGATCTACATTTGTTCCCTCTACAGTTGTACCCTCTACATCTCTTCTAGTCCATGAATGAGTATTATGTGCATTAGCAAAAAGGTCCCCAAGAGTACCGACATGGTAAGGTTCACATTCTACATCATTCCATTCTTCTCCCATTTCAAATACATCTCTAGGCTTCATCTTCAATGCAACCGACCATCCTGGTTGTTATGCTCGTCTTCGACATAGAACACTTGGTCAACTTGATTGGCAAATACAAAAGGCTCATGCTCAATCTGTCACCCTTGTGAATTTGCTGTGAGAAATTCACAAGTGTACAACCAAACTTATCTGCTTGCACTCCTTTCCTCGAGTGACATCAACCCATTCACATTTAAACAACATCACCGAGAATCTTCCATAATAGTCTAACTCAACTATATTAAGTATCCTTCCATAGTAGGTAATATCTCCAAGGATAGGTTAGTATCCTCCGTAAGAATAACTTGATGTTTTGCAAACAACAACTCCACTATTTTGCGTCGCCTTGTCATAACATTTAGCTCTAAATCTGAAACCACGGATGTTAAAGGCTCTGTGTCTTCTTGTGCATCCAATGGGCATGAGCCAACCATCTAATGTCCTCATCGATGCTATCGCTACCATTTTTGCTCCAACCGCATGATCTCGTATCATCACAAAATATACTTAAGTCAATTTTTCCTATTTTTTGAAGAAAAACAAACCATGATACCTACATGTTCTCTGAACCAATTAGGAAACTCTTTATTCTGCATCTTCTCAATTGTTTTCAAAGATAGACGACGTTGACGATTTCTTCTTTTGAGATCACATGCATGCTCTCTAAAATGGAAATTAACATGGATTCAGTTTTAAAGAGACATATGTAATATGTTGATAGGTGTTAGTAACACTTACTTCAAGTACGGAATGACACTTCACAATTGTATAGTACATATCTATGTGCTTGCAGTTTCTCTAGATCGGTTAAATGAAACTGGATGGTCTTCCCAATGGTTTTCCTATAGGAGGAAACAATGAGGAATCATGTCCATATAAGTTAGATTCAAGATGATCCTGGTCCTCATCATTCCTTGATGGTTTGTTATGCTTTGTGGAGAAACCTTCCAGTACCTAGAACAAAACACCACACACTCATCCGCCAAAAATGAATTTGCCATTGAAGCCTCTGGATGAGCTTTATTGCGAACATATGACTTCAGTTTACATAGGTACCGCAACATATGGAAAAGCATCAATTTCAGTTTTTGCCGTAGGTTATATATAATAAATGATCCAAACAATGAACTTGTATTAGTTAGAATCGGTACCTTTCAATGAAGTACATCCATCGATAACAAATGGTCCACCCATCTTACATTCAGTTGCTAAATGTACTACTAAGTGAACCATAATCGTAAAAATCCAGAGGAAATATCATCTCCATTTTGCATAGTGTAACTTTAATTGAGTGTTCCAAACGGTCAAGGTCATCAACACGAAGCACTTTCGAACATATTCCTCGAAAATAAGCGGACAACTCAAATATTATCTTTGTGATATCATCCGAATAATACCCTTAGAGCAATAGGCATCACCATTGAAGTAGAACATGGCGGTCATGTGTTTTGAGACCAATAAGTTTTCCTTCAGCACAATTTACAGATTTTGATATGTTTCGGAGTAGCCATCAGAACTTTTATGTCTCAAGCACTTTACAAAATGTTTGTCTCTCACTTTTAGACATAGCAAACCTTGCAGTGGCAAGTAGAACTTGCTCAAGGTTTTCTTGTGGGTGGAGGTCCTCCCTAATGTTCATCTCTTTGAGGTCTTGACGAGCTTGTAAATTATCTTTTGACTTTCCATCTAAACCACATAGTGTACCATAACAATTTTCAAACACATTCTTCTCTATATGCATCACATCAAGATTGTATCGAAGAATATTATGATCCCAGTAAGGCAATGTGAAAAGACTACTTAATGCCTTATAAGTTTTTGACTCCTTGAAATCACCTAAAGCAATGATTTCATCCAAAATTGGACGGTCATAATAAGTTTGAGGCTCTGTTCCAAGCTCCACTGTTCCATCAAATGAATTCCCATCCAAACGAAAAGGATGGTCAAGAGGAAGAAATCGACGATGACCCATAAAACAAGATTTACGACCATGCTTCAGACGTTTGGACCATGCATTTTCACCACAAGGTGGACATGCAAAATTTCCATGAACCATATGAGAAGCAAGCATTCCCAAGCCTGGTAGGTCACTAATGGTCATTAGCACTGCTCCTCTCAAATCAAAAGTTTCGTTTCTTGATGCATCATATGTTGACATACCATTTTGAAATAAATCTTTTAGGTCCTCCAAAAGTGGTTTAAGGAACACATGAATTCTATCCCAAGGACTAGTAGAACCAGGAATTATTAAAGACAACATTAGATAATGCTCTTTCATGCAAAACCATGGAGGTAAGTTATATAGTACCAAAACAACTGGCCAACAGCTATATCTAGAACTCAACATCCCATACGGATTAAACCCATCGGTAGCTAAGCCAAATCGAATATTCCGTGCATCTGACTCAATTTGTGGAAACTTTTTATCGAAGTTCGTCCATGCTGGGGAGTCAGCTGGATGTCGTAGCGCACCATCCTTGATGCGCTCTTCATCATGCCATCTTAGGAGAGGTGCTGTTTCTTTGCACATAAACAGTCTTTTTAACCTCTCTTTAATAGGAAAGTATCTTAATACTTTACTAGGCGTTGCTTTCCTTCTTTGCTTCTTTGTTAGTTTGGTTTCAGCTTCCATACCTTTCCACCTAGAAGCCTTGCACTTTGAGCAAAAATCATCATTTTCCTTGTCTTTCCAAAATAGTTCGCAATCATTTGGGCACGCATGAATATTTTCATAGCCCAAGCCAAATTTGGAAATAATTTTCTTAGCCTCATAAAAATTTTTGGGCGATTCGTTTCCATTTGGAATAGCCTTCAAAAATACCAAGTAGATCACCTAATGATTTATCGACCATTTGTTCATGGATTTTATATTGAACAAAAGCACAAGTAAAGTTAGTGCGTTAATTCACATCCTGTCCATAAAGGCTTTTGAATCTTCAACCAATTTATAGAACTCTTGTGCTTCTAAATTTGGCCCACGACAGTGGATTCGGAAGATTTGCGGCATCTGTCATAGGTATGTCTTCATACATGTGATAAAATGCATCATGAAGCAGCTGACTCATGTTATCATGCCTTTCTTCATTCTGAGATTGTGGTTGTTGATCAACGGTGTGCTGCACTGAAGGGTCACTATGAAAATCCCATTCTTCATAATTCTCAAGTATCCCATTGCAGACCAAATGTTCATATATTTCATCCATGGATAGGAGACTAGTATGCACGCATGTATGACATGGACAATAAATCTTGGTATCTTCGGTCTTATCTTTAAATGCAAACTCAACAAATCCTTCTACACCAGCTATGTACCGAGTAGAATCTTTAGGATAGCCCAAAAGAAGCTTGATGATTTTTAAATCCATTGTGAAACCATAAAAAGCTATTGCTGTATAAATAAATAGCAGCTGTAAGTTCATATTTATTTATCATCATATAAATAGCATAACCACATTATTATTATGATTTGGATCCCTTTAAGTTACATTATCACAACTATTTTTCCTAAGGCAATAAAGATCGAGAAAATTATAAAGCACTTATTGTAAAAGGTTAACCAAAAGGAAACAAGAGTTCTAGCTTCCAGGAGGAAGATTGCTATTTCAGCCAGTTAGATAATTAGCATCGCTCAGCTAGAGCAGAAAATGAGTCTATCGAACATGTTATATGGTCGGGTCGCACTGATTTAGCAAATCGAGAAGTACTAAATAAAAAAAAAATCCATACATATTGTGGCTCACACATATCTGTGCTAGATATTCTATTGATTTCAATACTGAAAATCTCATATAGCAACTTGAGCATTACAAACACTATGGTGATAATATGCTTTGGATCAAGGTTAACACTCTTTGCTTCAAGAAAGCACTAACAGTAATGTACTACGAGTACTCAAGTCGGTGCAGCACACATGGCGCTAATTGATCGCAACTCATGATTCAGGGTCAAACAACATGATCTCAATGACAAAGATGGTGTGGTTAGCAGGTTGATTGGCTTAAGCAGCTGGGGTCTTCAACAGTGGCGGAGCCAGGATTTCTCAGAGCCTCGGGCCCAAAACTAAGGAGGATACAAGACACTACCAACTGAAGCCGCAACAATCACATACAACCTATTTACGTAAGCACGCATATCCTCACTAGCAATTGATTCCACATTAAGCAACATTCGTGCAATGTCATGTAGAAAAGGTGCTAAGAAAGAAAAATTACAGGGATCCGAGAGGAGGCGGGACATAGATGTCATCGTTGAGGCAGTAGATGGTGTCGTCGACCTTGGCTCCTCGGCGCAGGCGTCGTCCTCCTGCGGCCTCTCCGCATCCTCGGGCTCCTTCTTCTTCTTGTTGGGCGCCTTGGCCGGCTTGGTCGCGGGGGGCGCGGCAGAGAGGAGGCGGGGGTGGCGATGCGGGAGATGCGGTGGGGGGACTGGAGGCGGCCGGCGGCGGAGTCGCGGAGAGGCGGCTGGAGGCGTCGCGAGATGGGAGTCGGCACTTGGGAGGGGACTGCGGGATTGGGGATCGCTAGGGTTAGGCCGCGGCGGAGAGGAGGCGGGGGCGGGGCGCGGCGCGGGGAGAGGATGCGCCGATGCGGTGGGGCTGGGGCAGGGGCGGCGGTGGTGGGCGGCGCGCAAGGAGTCGCGGAGGCGGCTGGAGGCGTCGCGAAGATGGAAGAGGATGGGACGACGCGCCACGGACAGAGAGGATTTGGGAGGGATGGCACCGCGCTCTCGGTGTTGGGGTGCCGTATATTCTGTTGTTGTGGTTATATAAATAAGTTTACGAGAGAACAATCACAAAAGACTAGTTGCTTGGTTGGTCGATGTGGTATGTACGTAGTGTATAAGTTTTGATAGGTTGTGGGTTGAAACCTATAAACGAGTATTTTTGTCTGTAATTTAATTAATGATTAAAGAGCAGCATCTGTACTATAATTTAATAAATAATAATTAAAGAGCAGCACTGCGTACTATAATTTAATAAATAATAATTAAAGAGCAGCACTGCGCACGAGAGCACCTACTACGCCTGCGATGCGAGAGCACCTACGCCTGTCGCTGTAGCAGGATCACCAAGTGTAGCTCGGGGGAATGCTTGCAACAGTTAGTAAATGTTGCCACATCATTCCTTGCAACGAATAAATCATGTGTTGCCACATATCCATTGCTAAAGGGGGGTTTATCTTGTAGTGTTAATGAAAACTGGATGTGTAAGCTTCATTCAAGAAGCTTATCTTAGAGTATACAATTGTTGTGTACATGTTGTATACTCACAAATCATCTTCTATCTCATTATTTATTAAGATTGTTATGTATTACCAAAAAGGAAAGATTGTTGAACCTAGTCCCTCCATTATGAGTTAATGGTGTAATTTTGGTAATTGATGACAATTGATTTGTGAACTAGCATTTTTCATGAGTTGGATGAATAAGTTAGGTTCCACAAAAGAAGATGACTTAGGAGGACTTCATGTGTTGAAGATCATCAAGTCAAGAAGAAGATGCGTCACGGTTGATGCATGTTCAAGTGGAGATAATCATGAGTTAATCGTTAAATTAAGAAAAGGCCCATCATGTGTGGATGGAGTTCAAGTGACAATAACCTAGACTTAAAGTAAAGATGTGCATCATCAAGCTTCAAGAAAATGCTAAGGCTAAACTATGACTAGCTAGGTCTAAGGATATGTTCCTAGTCTTTTATCGGTCTTGGTGTTTGGTTGAAAGACTGAATTGCTAGTATAGGTTACCGTACTATTAAGAGGGGTCATGTCTAGTAGCTTGAGTCTCATCATGTGTTGATAGCTCAACCTCACCTCATCTAACTCACCTTGGCATGACGCTTATATTTGCGAATGTATTTTGCAAATAGTTGAAGCTCATGTGTTGAATCCTTGTAACATAGAACTATACATTGCAAATATGTTTTGCAAATATTTGAAGTCTATGTTTTCCACTCCTTATAGTATGAGGCTTATATGTGCAAATATTTTTTTGCAAATGGTTGAAACTCATATTTAATCTTTGTGTCATGATTCTAAAAGTGTGCAAATGTGTTTTGCAACTTGTTGGAAATTATGTTTGATCCTTGTGTGCATGATATTATAGTTTGCAAATGTGTTTTGCAAAATCTATTAAAGTATATGCACTTGTCAAGACAATCGAAACTACTGGTATGTGTGGCGCGGTACTACCGCTAGTTGGAACTACCGGTGTTATAACCATGGAACTACCACATTTGTTGGTGGTTGGAAGACCAAAGTGGTCAAACTAAGGTGGTCGAAGACCTAAGTGGCAAAGACTACAGTGGTCGAACCAAGGTGGTTGAAGACCTGACTAGTCGAATACTAGAGTGGTCAGAGACTAGTATGGTCAAAGCCAGGTAGTTGAAGACCTGTGTGGTCAAAGACCAGAATGGTCGAACCAACATGGTCAAGCTAACTTGGTCAAACTAACAAGGTCGAAGATCGACATGGTTGATGACTTGTGTGGTCGAACCAACGTGGTCTGAACCGAGATGGTGAAGATCTATATGATCAAAACCAGTATGGTTGAATCGATGTGGTTGAGATCTGGGTGATCGAAACCAATGTGATTGAACCAACATGGTTGGAACTAACGTGGATAAGATCTGTGTGATCGAAACTACCATGATTGGAACTAACGTAGTCAAGACCTGTGTGATCGAAACCAACGTGGTCGATCTAGCGTGGTCGAAACTGACGTGGTCAAGATATGTGTGATCAAAACCAGTGTGGTCAAATCGATGTGGTCAAAATTTGTGTGATCGAAACCAGCGCAGTCGAATCAGCATGGTCGGAACTGACATGGTCGAGATCTGTGATTAAAACCAACATGGTCGGAACCGACATGGTCAAGATATGTGTGATCAAAACTAGCATGGTCGAACTGACATGATTGTAACAACGTGGTTCAAGATTGACGTGGTGATTAGAGATCTATGTGATCGAAGATTGACGTGGTCGAAAATCGTCATGGTCGACGTAATTGAGACCTGAGTGGTTGGAGACCAGTGTGGTCGGAGACCTGCGCGGTTGAACTAGACAACGTGATCAGAGACCAGCATGGTTGAAGACCTATGTGGTCGAACCAGACAATGTGGTTGGAGACCTAAGTGGTCTGATCGGTGAGCAGTACTTCTGGCTCTATGTGAGCGGAACTTCTGAATTGCAGAACGACCGACTTGTGTAGCGGTACATTTTTCCAGAGAGACACCTTCATTGAGTCTTTCTCGTCCCCGGTGAGATTGGTAGTTCCGCTCGAGTTTTGTGATACTTCCGATGATCGGTAGTACCGGACTTTACGTGGCGAAACTATGACCATTGCAAGGGAAGCGGAAGTACCGGTATTAAGCCTGCGGTACTTCCAAAAATCCTATTTTCTGAGGGGTTTCGCTTCCAACGGCTAGTTTTTGTGGTGTAGATATATATACCCCTTATGGCTAGTTGGAGTAAAGGCTTTGCTGTATCCTTTGACATTCCTTTGAGTTAGTGTGAGGTCTTCCTCTCAATTGTGTATGTATTGAATCTTGCGAGCAAGAAGGAAGGCTCTAGATTGCATGTGTTGCATCTAGAGATGGATTGAGTATCCACTCGAGCTTGTGCATTCGTTGCACGAGGTGAGAGTCAAGCAAGGGGCTTGAATTATTATTTTTGGAGGTTGATGACTCCTAGACAGCGTTGGAGATGTGCACATTGTGAGAAGACCTGAAGAATTGTGAAGGTTGGAGCTCACCTACCCAGAGTGGAAAAAGCTACCACTAGTGCAATTGAGGTGAAAGGCTTAATTTATAGAACCGGTCCAATTCGTTTGGGCTTACCTCAACGTTGACTAGGGAGACCGGCAAGTCGCGGAACACCACGATAAAAAAGAACCATGTGTTTGTGGTGTGTTCTTTTGTGCTTAATTTGCATTCAAGCAATCTATATTTGAGAGACCATGTGGAGGTATCCCCATGTTGGTGATGAGTAATTGACAGTTGGTTTAGTGCGTTTGAGTTTGTTTTGGGTATTATAGGGTTGAGTACCTTTACTTGTGCTCATATTGATTATGCTGTTTTGTGCGGTGCTATGTGACAGTTTGCTTGTCTGTGTGACTACAGGACTTTGGAGCTAGGTCATGGTGAGGCGAGTAGGACCAGGACTAGGCACAGGAGGTGTTGAGGTCCAGACTGTCGGTGATGCCGAAGATGATCTAGGCTGGTGAGGTGGTTGCGAGTCGGGAGACGAGGAACTAGAGCTGGAGCTACCGGTGACGGACACGACGGGCGATGATGAGAGAACCAGGACTAGGCTCAGGGAGGAGTCGGAGGTCCAGATGGTTTGGAGGTCGGTTGCGGTCGTGTGCGACGGAACAGACCAAGACTAGACTCAGGTGGAGTCGGAGGTCTCGGTTGGTGTCGGGTGGACACGACGGGCAGTGGCGAGTGGACCGGGACTAGGCTCAGGGAGGAGTCGGAGGTCCAGGCAGTCAGGATGTCGGGTGCGGTCATGTGCAGCGAAGCGCACCGGACTAGACTCAGGGAGGAGTCAAGGTCCAGGCGGTCAAGGTACCGGACGCGGGAAGCTTCCGGGATGGTGCTTGAGGGGCAATTTGGTAAATTGACTCAAGACATGAGTTGGAGGGCTGGTTGTTTCCATCCAAAAGAGTGCTTTGACTTTCTTGCCTCATGTGTGTGAGAGGTGGAGAGTGGAGGTGGTATGCCACTTCTTGATTTGCTAGTTTGGGGTGAGCCTTTGCCTTCAAATTTAAAAGAGTAGAGGAAGGCAGTAGTATTCAGCTCATTCACGTGTAAGCAAGGAAAGAGTGTGGTCTGGAGTGTGCTTGAGTTGAGCAGTGAGATGTGTGTGTGAGCACCTGTGTGTGTACTCAAGCATGTAGTGAAACTTGTATCCAATTGCGTATGGGGACGTAGAACTCTTATTTGTAATCTTCCATCTCTTTGCAAATGAATCCATTTGAACTCTTATGTGTTTCAGCTCATTTCAGTTCTTCTGCATTTCTCTGTTCCTCTTTGCTAGAAATGATCTTGAGTTGATTTTTTAGCTTAATTGGCTGGTTCTTGTTTGCTCTATGATGGGAGCATGCCTCAAGACCATTTGGTCAGATAAACTCCCAAGAATCCAATGGAAGAACCAAAGATTCCCTTTTGCTCAATTTCCTCAGTTTGCTGAAAATTAGGGTTTCATGTCAGGGGAACCTTGGTCCTCTTGATTTCCTTTCATTAGTTGGCTTGAGATTTGAGTTCTTGAGTCCTGAGATCATTGCTAAGTAGATTACAAAAGGTCACAAGCAAAGAATGGATGAACCATGAGAAATCTGAAAATTGGACTATCTCATTTCATTTTTCAGATTTTTGCTCAAAACCTTGATTTCTAGCTCTCTTGTTGAATCCCTTTGTTTGATGAAGCCTTGATGTTGTTTAGAACATGTTCTAGCTCAGTTAAACAAAGAAACTCAGCAGCTCCTCATCAATTTTCTTGATTTCGCAGATTCAGTCTTTTTCTGTGCAAAAAATTCTGTCTGCAGGTCTGTCTTTCGGGGGGCCGATCAGACCGGGATTCGTATGCCAGTTGGACCAGGGTGTAGCCGGCGGTCTGACCGGCGACATGTGACCAGTCAGACCGGCGGTGTGCAGGCGGTCTGACCGGCCAATGCACACCGGCCTGGCTGTTTCCTGCTGAGCGCCTTTTCGTTGCCAGTCTTTTTTGTTTCATTGCTTTCTCTGCTTCTTCTTAGTTGTCCAGTGGTTCTCCAGAGAGTATGAACTCCTCTTCATAGTTTCCGTAACTATCGGAGGGGATTCATTTATGTGGATACTTTGAGGGGCATTTTTAAAGAGGCACCATTCACCCCCCCCTCTGTTGCCATATCCGATCCTACAATTGGTATCAGAGCCGGTTAGATTTTTTCAATAGATTTTAACTGGTCTGTGAGCCATGGCAACTGATAAGTATTCCACCAAGCCCCCGATCTTCGATGGGATTGACTATCCCTTTTGGAAGAGTCGGATGGAAACCTACATTCAGGCCCAGGGCTATGCAATTTGGCGCAAGGTCAAAGTTCACTTTGTTGTTCCTACCGATGAGAACAACAATGCCGGGAACATGGCTGATGTTGAGGCGAATGCTAAGGCAAGGAACATCATCATCCAAGGTTTGAGCCGAAATGAGTTTGATCGCATTTCTCATCTTTCGTCGGCCTTCGACATTTGGGAGACCCTCGATGCTTACCATGCGGCACACCCAAATTAAGATGGTTCGACAGGACCAATTCAAGTGAGATTACAACAAGTTTGAAATGCTCGCTGGAGAGTCCTTGGATGAATGCTTTGCGAGATTCCACAAGATCTTGAGCAACCTCCGAGCGATCGGTCTCACATACCCCGACTCGGACAACGCTCGTCAGATGCTTGCGGCTTTGTACTTGCGTGTGTGGGAGATGAAGGTGACCACCATCAAGGACACCACGGACCTCTTGACTTTGACTCTTGATGCATTGTATTCACGCCTCAAGACTCACGAGATTGACATTGTCTCTCGAAAGTCGAAGTCACAATCGATGGCGTTGGTCACTGATCCCAGTTCGACTTCTGAGTTTCCCTCCCATGGTGTTTCTGGTTTTTCTCTTGCTGCTGTTTGTGAGATGAGTGATGACCTACTAGAACAGCTTCCAGAAAACCAGCTAGCCCTCTTAGCCAGAAAATTTTCCCATGCTTACAAGAGGGTTAGGGAGAGAAAGAGAGGAGGAGGTTGAGTGATTTGCTTTGAGTGTGGTGGCCCCAACCACATTCGAGCAAACTGCCCCAAGCTGGAGGGCAAAAATGACTTCGGCGGTTCGAGCAAGAACGTCTACACCAACAAGAACCACAACAAGAAGCTGCCAAGCAAAGACAAGAAGTTCCGCAACCTTGGCAAAGCCAAGAAGCTGTTCCATCATGTCCTCACCGCCTTCGATGACCTCGACCTCAGCGAGGTGGAGGGGTGGAGTAACGATGATGGAAAGGACGAGCAAGACCCCAAGGGTGGCGATGACTTCTCCGGCATGCGCTTCATGGCCCTTGAGGGCGAAGTGAGCGACATCGAGCTCTATTCTGACTCCGACGAGGTATACCACTCTTATGATTAGCTTAATGATGCTTTTCTTAAGCTAGAAAAATTTCATGCTGGATCTAGAGCTAGGTGTAGCGAGTTGGAGAAGGAAGTAGATAGATTGTCACAGGAGCTTACTTCACTTATATCTGCTCCCTCTCGTGAAGAATGTGATACATGTTGTGCTTTGCTTAGTGATATGGAGAAATTAAGGACCTCTCATGATAGTCTGTCCTCTTAGCTTGACATGATTAAGGTGGAGAATATTAGTCTTCTTGCTAAACTAGAGATGAGTAGGGTAGCTTTTCTTTCATCTACTACTGTTGAGACTATTTCTTACACCTCATGTGAGGATAAGGATAATGCTTTTAGAGGTCTTTATACTATGCTCCTTGATCTGCCTAAGATTTGTGAAAATTGCAATAATTTGAAAATGAACTTAAAAAGGCAGATCATAAAATTGCTGAATTACAAGTGTTGTGGTTACAGATCAAACAGAGAGAGATGGTAGTGGAGAGTTGGGAGTAAGTGACAATAATGGCTTGGGCCTCCCCCGTGGCCTGTATTCCATATATATATACACATGGGGAGTGCTTTTACAATTATACCCTTACATCAGAGTTTCCCCTTCAAGGGCACTTATGTCATTACACATGGCCTATTCTGGGCCTTATAACCTTCTACCAGGCCTGCTGGGTTTAGGTGGGGGCCACCCCTACAACAGGAGCCTCTCATGGTAAAGGGCTTCACAGGGCCGAAGTCATGTTGCCGAGTCCTTTGGCCCCCTCCGTCCCTGCGGCCTGTGAACTTTTCGGAACTTGACCGAGGGTTGAGGCCGCAGTCAAGGCCGATGGCTAGATTGCAGTTGAGGTAGACGCGCGCGGGCGCTCCCTCTAGACGCGCGCGCTCCGTCCCCTACCCTTCGAACGGGTGGCGCGAGGTGGCGCCAGCCGGCGAGACGCCGCGCGCTCGCCCCTACCCGACGGTGGCGCGAGCCGCGCCGCCGCAGCGCGCGCGCCGCCCCTACCCTTCGAACGGGTGGCAACGAGCTCGCGCCGGCCGGCCGGCGACGCGCGCACGCGCTCCGCCCCTACCTTCGAACGGTGGTAGCGAGGTGGCGCCGGCCGCGAAGACGCGCCGCGCGCTCCGCCCCGCACCCTTCGAGCGGGTGGCAACGAGCTAGCGCCGGCCGGTAGACGCGCGCGCGCCGTCCCCTACCTTCGAACGGGTGGCGCGAGCCGGCGCCGCCAAGTAGACGACGCGCGCGCTCCGCCCCTACCTTCGAACGGGTGACGGAGCCGGGCGCTTAGCTGGCGACGCACGCGCGTGCTCGTCCCCTACCCTTCGAACGGGTGGCGCGGCGCCGCGCCAGCCGGGCGTAGACGCGCGCGCGCTCGCCCCTACCCTTCGAACGGGTGGCGCGAGCCGCGCGCCGCCGAGGTAGACGCGCGTGCGCATCTCGCCGAAATTGACGCGCGCGTGCTCCGTCCCCTACCCTTCGAATGGGTGGCGGGGCGGTGCCCGGCCGGCAGACGCGAGCGCGTGCACTCCGCCCCTACCCTTCGAACGGTGGCGCGGAGCCGCACCGGCTGGCGGACGCGCGCGCTCCGTCCCCTACCTTTCGAACGGGTGGCAGCGAGCCGCGCCAGCCGGCAGACGCGGAAAGATGCAATCGGGCCGCCGAGGTGAGGCCGCACCGCTTAGGCGTGGTGTCGGCGTTGGGGCCGAAGTCGGTTGTGGTCGACACGATGGCGGCGGGCCTTGCGCCGCCGACGTCGGTTGCACTTCAGGGCCGTTGTGACCCCACAGTCCGGTAGTGCGCTTTTAATGGCGGCTGGAGTCGTGCTGGCGCCTGACCTGTCAGGGGGCGGGTTGTCGTGTCGTGCAGTCTACCTTCCGTGGGTGGGGCACACGGCGATTTATGCCTACTGCGTCGTGGGATGCGAGCGGTTGCGTGAGCGCGGCCGTTCGCCTCTTCCCTAGGCAAGTGGGACGCATGTCGGGCGCGTGCTGGCGTTGTGCGCTGCCTGGCCACCTACCAGGCACGCTCCTCCAGATGCCGGCGGTTCTTCTTTCCAGTCGTGGGTAGTCGAACCGCTGGTGGTTTTAATCTGGCTGCGCTTCTGGTCGTGGAGAAGGCGAGCGGGCTTTATAAAGCGCCATCGCTGTGGTAGGGGCGCTGTATCTCGCCTGCCGCCTAGCTATGCTTATTTCGTGCCGATAGCCCTTTTGCCGTAATCTTAGAGAACAATGGCCGGTCATGACGGTGCCTCCCGCCATCCCGATGGCGGCTCCTCGTCTAGCCGGGACGAGTTGTCCTTCCCTTCTGAGGACTACGAGCTGGTGATGCGGGGGCGTTCACATGGCGACAAGCGGTGGGACGCCATGGAATACTCGGGGGGTCGCTGCTCCCGCCGAGACGAGACTACGAGTTGTGTGCTAGGAAGGAGCCGCGTGACCGAAGAGACGCTGCAGCGACTTGTACGGGAAGGGAAGATCGAGGAGCGCGATGGGGCTCGCCTACCCTCCGAGATGAGATGGAGCCGAAGCCCCAGGAGACGGAGGCGATCGTTTTTGTCGCGTTCTTCGACGCTGGCCTTCGAATGCCCTCAACGATGTTTGTGGGCGAAGTCCTGCAGACCTACGGGTTGGAGCTGGCGCAGTTGACGCCAAACGCCATAGTCCGCCTGGCTGTCTTCACATGGGCTACACGGACGGAAGGCCGGCGTCCCAGCGCGAGCCTGTTCGCCACCCTGCATGATGCGTGCTATCGACCCAAGAAGGTTGAGGGGGCTGTATGCAATTTTGGCAGCGTGGATTTCGTGCTGCGAGGGTCCTGCACGACGCTATTCCCCGCGCCGGCCAATTTGGAAAGGTGGGAATCCACCGATGCGCCGATGGTTTTATTACGTTGTGACCAAACGAGTGGCTCTCTTGTCGAGGTGGGCCAATCTCGTTCAATAGCTCACCGAGTGTGAAGCCGGAGGCTGATGACGCATGGAGGCTGTGGAGGCTTGCTGGCATTGCACGCCGGCTGAATATGCGCGACTTGGTTGAAGAGTTTACGATGTACGGGGTGGCGCCACTCTCCGCCCGGTGGAAGTACGGGCAACGGGGCGACGACCGAGAGGACGGGGTGCGCCCGTCGCTGTCTTGCCTACATCCGCCCTCCGCTCCTTGTAAGTCGCGCAGTGCGTTGGTGCGCATCCCTTTGTGCCACTACTAGAGATGTGTCATTTTATGACATTTATGGCATGACATCTAATCAAAAGGTCACTAAATCGATCAGTTTATGACGTTTGTTTTGAAGGCATTTCAACTTAGTGACATAACTAAATGCACGTCACAAAAAACGTCTTAAAGGTAGTCAAATTCCATATCGTGACAATATTTGTTGTGTCATAAATATCAATTTGCAATCGTCATAAATCTATGACAAGGATGGTGTGTCATAAATTGTTTTATTGTTTTTTTTAATATTATTGTACAAGGTGGCATGTGGGTCCAACTGCCACCTAGTCGAGTGGGTCCCATGTGCACATTTTTTTCTTTTTTTCCCATGTATTCAGCCCACCTATTTGACCTAGCACAGCTCCAAAGTGGCCCAGCCCAACTCCACACTGGCGTGGCCCAGAACTCCTCCCAGCGGGCCGGCCCATTAGGACAAGTAGCAGGCGCGCGTGCCGGAATTAACAAAAAATAAACGGCCAACAGGAGGGTTCGAACACAGGATCTCAGCGATCCAAAGGAGCAGACATACCACTGGGCTACAGCGACGCTTGTGTTAGTTGTTGCAGTTTGTTTCTTTTTATCTATTACAATTTAACGGCTACTAGTAGTAGGGGTGCGCGCAGGTAAAAAAAATGAGCCAAGCAGTCCACTCGGCATCTCCCACAGTCGCGCGTGCGGCGTCTCACCGAAATCCTGGCGGCGGCTCCTCGTCGCAGTCGCGCTCGCGGCGCACGGCTACCTGCGTCGTCCGGATCCGGCCTCCGGTGGCGCCGCGGTGGCTCCCTGCTCTCAGTCGCTCACTCCCTCCCGGCCTCTCCCATCTCCCTCCCGGCGGCCTCCCCGGTCCCGGTCCGGCGGTCGCGGTCCACCACTCCGGCGCTCCCCCTGCTGGCCTGCTCGGTGCCGCTGCCGCCTGGCGTCCTGGGCACGAGGCACCTCTGCCGCGAGCTGGCGCCAGCGACCAGGGAGGAGCCAGGCAGGGACCAGCGACACTGCGACAGCGATCTCCGCCTCTCGATCTCGCCGCCGCCGGCGCTGCAGCCAAAACCCTGCATCCCCCTCGCCGTCGCCGCCGGTAAGGCCCTCTCGTCTCCCCCCTGCGGTTTGTTGTAGTCAGTAATTGGGTATGCTGTAGCCTAGCCAGTGATTCAGCGCATGGGAGTTCATACGATGCTGTAGCCAGGGGCGGACCTGCCCTTCGGGCGAGGCCGGGCGGCCGCCCGAGCTCCCTCGCCGGCGGACCCCGGCGGAAGCACACAGCAAACATGGACCTCTGCCGTATTAGTCGGTGTTAATTAGGATGTTGTGATTCAGCTGTTAGTCACTTGACGTAGGCAGTTTTGCCGCATCACAGTGTTTACAGGATTTAGTTAGTATAGTTGTGATTACATCGTCCACTTGTGCGTTCGGTACTGCATTTGTACTGAGAATTTGTCGGCAACGTCGTCAGAGAATAATGCCTAGTAGTTGTCTGGAGCCACCGCTAGAACATACTCCTTTTATTTGAAATAGCATACTTCATACTTTGAGGTTATTGGCAGCAACATGACTGCAGGCAGGGAGTGAGTCTGAAGTTCAGAACATGTGCAGAGTTGGAGATATCCTGCTCGTAGGATTAGTTTGGTTTTAATTTGGTCTGTGATCAAAATTGTAAGGGATCTACACGAGTCATGGGGTTATGTGCTATAGAGTCGGATGTATTTGTTAGGCATGGTGTGTGTGCGCTTGAGAGGCGAAGACTATTTTGGGCTTCTCAGATTTTACTGTAACACGTCAAAATGGAGTAACACAAAGCAGAAAACTGAAACAGTCTGCAGTTTGTCGTTCAACCAGTTGTTTCACCATGCAGTAGTATCCCGTTCAAAAAAGAGTTTGCCTCTAATGAGATTACTCTGTTTCTTTCCTCTCTCAGTTTGCCAGTTGTGTCACCATGCAGTAGTATCTCGAGTGAAACATTGCTCCATTTGTTTTTTTCGTTAGTACATACTGCTAGATACTTCCATTGAAAACAATGTATACTCCATTTGTTTTTTCGTTAGTACATACTGCTAGATACTCCCTTTGAAAACAATGTATGGCAAGTAAATGAATTGAACAACAAGCAGGAAGTATTGTCAAGTACGCAAAAAAATGAGTGGAACAACTAGCCTGAAACCAAAGACATGAAACTGAATGGTCTATCTATGTATGATCTATTAGTTTCATTTTTATAGAAATGTGGTGTGGAAATAATCGCACTGTATGATCTATCTATGTATTACTTTATCTACTGTGAAAATATAGAGCATCATGGTGTAGTTTACATGCTTAGTGGGAGCTACAGAATAAATCATATTTTCACTTTGGCTCTAAAGTTATGCAGCAAAAAGTTGGCTGACCGCAGACCAGATGAGTATGTAAGAGCACTTGTCTATCCTTTGTTGGCATTTAAGTTTGGCATTTAACTTAACATTTGTGATTGTACAAGTACTAACATGCATGCTGTATTCTTGTTTACTGCAGTACAGCTATATGTGTACATGACATTTGCATATATTACTTGTACTGTACATGAAGCACTTGTTGAGAAAAAATAATATTCTGCTCGCAGTCTCACACTATTTGATATTCCTCTTATGGCAGGAATATATTGTAGAGGATCTTGAAGGAACTGATCGAGTGCCAGATGTTGATCCTAGCCATGTTAAGGCGTTGAGGATACTGGGACTCTATTGAGCACAACTGCATATAGTATCAGGTAGGCAACTAAGTTCTTGTTGCTTTACAACATTTGCTTAGCTGTTATAAATGTGAAAGAGCTCCCAACTAGCAATTAGTCAATTAAAATGTGGTCTCAAACATCTCACATTTCTTGATTTTGCTTTAGGCCTCTGCAATTGGTCACCTTCCACAGTTTAGTTTGATAGCAGTCAATATGTTATGACACCTAAAATGTTGCTTTCCTTCATAATTCATGAGCAATTACAGGGATTCCATGTATCTTAAGTATTAGAAGTTTGTGGTATATAGCAGATGGACATATCTTGGATCAATAGTAGGATGTTCAGCAAGGAACATGTGGATGGGGTGAAGGAGTTCATGACCTTTGTTTCCGAGAGATTTAATGACGATGAAGAGATGTTTTGTCCATGTCGTCGGTGTTTGAATCGAGTTCGCAGACCTAAAAGACAGGTGGAGGATCACTTGTATATTCATGGGATGGCTAGCACTTACACTAGATGGATACATCATGGAGAACCATTGGTGGTTGTATTACATGAAAATGAGGACCATGTTGATGAATATGCTAGTCTCAATGAGGATTTTGGCATGAATGTGGATAAAGAAGATGACCCTGATGATGGAATTCGTGATATGGTAGAGGAGTTGTATACAGCTGAAGATGAAGGTAAAGGAAAAAAGTCTATGTTTGCAATTCTATTGGAAGAGATGAAGCAGAACTCTACCTCGGTGCTCATTGTACAAGGTTTTCTTTTGTGGTGAAGTTACTTCATATCAAGTCATTTTACCGAATTTCTAATGTTGCATTCACAAAGACTCTCAAGTTGTTATCATCAAGATTCCCAAATTGCTCTATTCTGCAACATACCAGGAAGCAAAGAGGCTTATTCGTGCATTGGGGTTAGGATACAATTCAATCCATGTGTGCCCGAATAATTGTGTTTTGTTTCGGAAGAAGTTAGCAGAAAAAGATGTTTGTCCAGTTTGTGGTGCATCACGATGGAAAGACAATGATGGAAGAAAGAAGATTCCTGGGAAGGTATTGCGGCATTTTCCGTTGATTCCTAGGTTGAAGAGGATCTTTTCTTCCAAGAAAATGTCAGAGAAGGCGCAATGGCACAAATTGAAGAGGAAACCAGTGGAAAATGAGCTCAGCCATCCAGCTGATGGCGAGGCATGGAAAGACTTTGACAGAAATTATGGGTGGTTTGCAGAAGATGCAAGGAACATCAGACTTGGCCTTGCTACTGATGGTTTCAACCCATTTGGCAAAATGAGCTCCTCGTACAGCATGTGGCCGTGTTTCTTATCCTGCACAACTTCCTCCGTGGGAATGTGTGGAGCAATCCAACTTCATCATGGGCCTACTTATCCCTGGTCGAGAATGCCCAGGAAAGGATATTGATGTCTTCTTGGAGCCACTTGTTGAGGAGTTGCTAGAGCTTTGGAAAGGTGTCCCTACTTTGGATGCACTTAGTGAGAAGAAGTTTAATCTACATGCCACTGTAATATGGTGCATTCATGATTATCCTGCTTTGAGCACATTGTCAGGTAGAGTCACAAGAGGTTATTATGCTTGTGTGCATTGTGACAAAAATCCTTGCTCCAAAAGGATAAGGAATAAGATATGTTATATTGGCCATCGGCGTTTCCTTGCTAGTGACCATGCATGGAGGAGGAAGGTGTTTGATGGTAAAGTTGAAAACCGTGAGAAGCCAGAGGAATTTACTACGGATGAGCTGATGGAGCAACTAGAGATGGTCAAGGATGTTAGACCAGGAAAGCATCCTGAAAGCAAAAAGAGAAAGAGGGACAAAGAAGGCCAATGTTGGAAGCGAAGGTCGTGTTTGTGGGATTTGCCGTATTGGTCAAGTTTGAAGTTGCGCCATAATCTTGATGTGATGCACATCGAAAAAAATATATGTGAGTACATCCTTGGTACATTTCTAGGCATTGCTGGGAAGTCAAAGGACACTATAAATTCTAGGCTTGATTTGGAGGACATGGGCATTAGGAAGCATTTACACTTGATCCGTGATGGAAATTCATACACTGTTCCTCATGCACCCTACACGATGACTAAAACCCAAAAAGCTGATTTTTGTGAGTTTTTGAGAAGTGTAAAATTTCCAGATGGATACGCTTCCAACTTAGCAACATGTGTTACTGCTGATGGCTGCAGCCTCCAAGGACTGAAAACACATGACTGTCATATTCTGTCGGTGATAATGAATTTCCAACAAACCCTCCCGAAGATGATGATGATGATGATAGCGATTACGAGTAGCTGTGTTGGATGCTTGTTTTAAAAGAATTTGGATGCTTGTTTTAAAAGAATATTGTACTGTAGTTTGGTTAATGAACAGTGTGATTATTGAACAATCCTTATGTTCTATTCAGTTATGTATCTTTCTCTATGTAATATTTTTCTCTATTACAATCTGAATCTTACTGGATATGTTGGATATGTGCCTACTTTTATTTCTGATTTAGACATTTAATACTTTATGTAGTAATTTGTTTATTGTAATGTTGGCGCTGGCGTTACTATTATCTGTCTATTTTGTTGCTCTTAGATTTTTTATTGGTTCTTTGTAATCTGTGATTGTTTCACTGTATCCTCATAGATTGTGCAATGCAGTATGCCAACAGGCTGAGTTGCTGGACAGAGAAATAAAATTTGGATAGTTGTGTGATGTCTAATTGGTATGCACAAGCAAACAGAGTGACTGCCTAAAATTGCTTTTATATTCTACAAGGCTGACTATTTTTATTCACTACCTTTTGCGTGATGTGCTTTGTGAGCCCACAGTATATTTACATTGGTATGTTATCACCAGTAGAAATTGGCGGGGAAACCGGTACAGACAGCTGATTTCTTTGCTGGTTTTGCAAACTCGAAGTGTTGGACTGCTGGTTACTTTGGTGAAACCGCTTGATGTACTGGTCCATGGAGCTCCAGTTAGTAGTTTTGACTTATCCATTGGCTTTGAAATTATTGAAATCAGATTTAAGTGTTAAAACGGGAAATGGTCTAACCCAATATGTACTATGCAGCATTAGTAACAACACACAACTAATCCGATTCCAGCTGCCTGGGTAGATTGGTTTGGAAATTGACAGTGCTTGATCTCTCCGTTTGTCAATATCTGTCGGTTTTATCAGGAATTGTTGTTTCTCAATGGCTATCCATTGATTAAATTGAGATTTGTTGCATTTTCCGACTCCTACCATGCTCCTAAAGTTGGGAGTTGTGAGAGAATGTTGGGTACCAAATTGTTGGATTATAAAATTTGATAATAGTAAATTCTGCTATATAACAATTAGTCCACAAGTAGATAAGCTTTCGGGGAAAAGGAATAAATTCCCGTTATTATACTTTGAATCTACAAGATAAGTGGTTTGTATTTATTTTCCCCTTTTTTCTCCTGTTCAGTTCCAGGTCTGTTAATTGTTCGCTATGTTATAATTTGTCACTTCCCATTATGTTACTTCCATTCTTCTCCACTGATAGTCAATAGTCAAGGTTGAGAAAATAACTTTTTATTTGTGAACCCTGCCTGAAGTGATGTGTAATGATATTATATGTTTTTATATGGCCGAGTTAATTTCTGGCTTGGATGGTGTGTGTCATGAATTGTAAAATATTTTATGGCTATATGGTGTTCAGTTGTTTTTTGTCTGATAAAAACTTTTGTCTTGTGCAGTTCTTCTATTTTGACTCAGTAGAATCTCTGCAAACCTACCCATTGGACCCTAAAGACTTGAAGCCATTGAATAGCCGCTACGATGCTCAAATTTTTGTTTTTGTTCTAAACTTCAGAAGAAGATGCGAGACGCCAATGTTTTTGTTGTGGGATCCGTGCTCTTCTCTACCCTCTATAATACACCAAAATTCGACTGCCATGAACCTAAAGATGAAGATGAGATATTGTGAATTTCTGACGTGCTTGTGGTTAAAATTCAGTAGCATGAAGAGAATTGCAACTTTTCAAAGTCTGATTTGCCTAGAAAGGTACAGAGATATGATACCCGTTTACCTTTCGTGATGATATTAATGAGATGCCATTAGAATCTCATCGAGCTCAATCACCACACTAGAAGTAAACTTGTTCACTTGACTAAAATTTATGTAACTTATGAGTTTTATACGCTCAATACAGATTGGGAGAGATAAGAACATATAACAAGAATCGAACAAGTGGTCATTATATTCCAATACAGAAGTTGACAAATAGATGAATTAGGAGAAGTTTTATCTTGTTTTGTATTTTACCAGTAGCGTTAGCACTGCACACTACTAGTAACAAGATAGTATGTGTAGATGATCTCCATAGGTAAAGTATAGTAGACTACACTCTTCTCCAAACAACACAATAGTGAGCGCAAAAATTAATTTCTGATGCATTTTTTGTCCACTCTTTTTTCACAAATTAAATGTCATACTGATACACTCTTCTCCAAACAACACAATAGTTACCGCTGCTCTTTTTCACAAATTAAATGTCAAAAACGGTTTTAAAATACCAAAAACAAAGACTAAAGGCTTGATCCTTCCTCGAAGCAAAGATTCGACCACCATTTTATTGATGCAATTTTGATTAGGAATAAATGTGCCTCCATGCTATACGCATATACAAAGATATGATCTAAATAAGGTTCCAAGGGTATAGTTGCGTATATAAACATGTATACAGGATGTCAAGTGAAGTATACCAAGACACACAAAAACTGCTTCAAAATTACTAAAATATGTAAGGTGTTGATATGTAAAGTTGCCTTGTGAGTGCGAATAGAAATTACGTGGCGCGTGCATCCCCACCAGACCGAAATTTTGGGAGTAAAATGATCTTTTTATCCAGACATATTCTAGAACAGCCTTAGTCAGGCCAAGGGTATTGAAAACACACAGCAAACCCTAACCGCACAGTATTGAAAACCCTAGTGGGCGCCGCAAGTATATAAGGGGTGAGCACCGCTTGACCCAGCCAAGCCGGTCACCACCAGACTGCAAGCCGCAAGCATACTTCCACCGAATCCTCATCCCCCATCGGTTCATCTCCCATACGCCTCCACCAAAAACCATACCATCCCATGGCCGTCGCCGGAGGCCGGCTGTAGCCGGCGACGTGCTCCTCACGCCCAGCTTAATCCCTTGCCAAACCTTGAAAAGTGAGGAGGAGGAAGAAGTCCGGTTACAGATCTTCCACTTCCACGGCAAATCTGCTACTCCTACACTTTTCTTTGCTCGGATCTGGAACCCTAGCTCCGGATCTACATCGCCTCCGCAAATCTGCTACATCTACGACGTCTTCCACCCGACCTTCTTCGTCTACACGGCTTGATCTGCTACACCGACACCCAGTTCTGCTACTTCTGCAAACCTGCGCACGGATCTGCAACCACTACGGCCGGATCTACCACTACTCCTACCGATGCTCCCCGGATCTGCAACCTCTGCTTGTGGATCAGCTTCATCTTCAGCAGCTGCGCACTGATCTGCTATCACTTCGGCCCGGATCTGCAACTTCTACCTGCAACCACTTCGACAACTGACCTGCACTTCATCTGGGTTGTGACATCTCAAGTCTCCGATTTAATATTGCAATGCTATTCTTGAAAATGCTATTGTGTAGATGTGTGATGTATGTGTAGTACTGAGTGGATTTGGATACGTGGATGTGCTTGTCTTGTTCTTGTTTTGCCTGAGATGCTTATGTGTTGGATCTGTTAAGTGCATGTGATATATATTTCGGATCTTGGATTATAAAGTGCTTTTCATTGTTCTTGAGCTAGTGAGAAGATTTTTTAGATTGCATCTTCATGTTTAGACTTATAGTTCTTGCTTGATAGTTATTAATTACTCTTAAGTCTTAGCGGTAGCCCGTACACTTGCGGGTGTGCAGTTTTGCACGATCAGTTCCCCAAACCCTAAACGTTCCAAATCAGTCTCTTGCGTCCACAGGCCACAGCCGCTTACGCCGTGAGGCCATCCGCACCCGCTTACGCTGTCCGCACTCGTTGACGCCGTCCTATACTCGGACATCCAGCCCCCAACTCCAGTTGCCGCCGGCAGCCGCACTCGCCGATGACATCTCCGCATCAAGATGGCTCCTGGTAGGAAGGGTGGAAACCAGAAGTCAACTACCCATGAACCAATAGGTAAGTTTGATTTGTGTTTTGTACTTTTGTTGCTAGTTGTCTGATTTGTGTTCATTATGTAGAGCGATTTGTATATTGTCAGATGCTAGTTGTCACAATTTTTTGGTTCCTACTAGTCATATGTAGATTGGTAGTTCTTAGTTCAAAATTGATGCCGCGTTTCTAATAATATGTCTATGATTCCTATGGTGTTGATATCAGTTTGGTAATGCGTAGGAAATATGTGTTGATGGAGTTGCAAATATGCGTAGGAAACATGCATACTAAATATGGGGGGTAACTGTTTCTTATATTCTGTATTAGATATTAGTGAAATGGCAGCTAGGATTCTTTTTGAAGTCAAAATCAATCGAAAGTCCCAAATTGATGCTAGCTAGGATTCTGCAATTGCTCGTTTTTGCTTCTCATCTTTTGCTTGACATGTTTTTTGTTGAAATAATAGGATTTGGTTTATTTGTCCTTAGGAGTCAGTGTTAGCTCAATTCATCAATTTATCCATCTGCCTATCTAGGTTTTTATTTATATTCTATCCATCTTTGCATAATTGCACTGATTTCAGGCATTTCCAAGCCTAATCTTGGGCAAGGTTGCCAATTATATACATGATAAAGTCGATGTATTGTATGTCATTGATCTACCAGCACCCCATCCCTTATTCTATTTGATTATTGTGCACTTCCAAAGATCAGGATAACAATTGTTTGCTTTTGTTGCTGTTCAATACATATACATCATTCCCACTGATTCATGTTTTTTTTAATATCGTGCAAGTACAGAGGCGCCAATTACTGACTATGAGATGGAAAGGGTGCAACACATTGTCGAGAAAAATCGGATGTTCCAGTGGCTTGGTTTAGGACAATTACGTTCACTTGTGAGTGCAAAGCCCACAGTTGCTGCTCGTGAAGACTCCGACGTATTGTATCAACCAGGAGACAAGGACACTGAACAAGGAGTAGTAGATAAGGTATATGCAATGTTCCACTATGATTACTTATTTGTGTTCAGTATGCAGAAGTATTTTTTTTGTTTTAATTTCTTGTATCATGCAGGACGCCATGCAGGATTTTGAGCCTCAAGTTACCCATACTTTGCCAAGTATCGGAGGATCAAGAGCATCAAAGCGAGTGATGGCAGTTCAGGAGCGAGACCAACCAACTAGAATGACTAGGCAGAGGACAAGGGAAATATCTTCAGCTGATGAATTTTGCCATGTTCCATCAACAGACCCACAAGACGGTTCCACAGAAGATGGGTTGATAGTTCTAGATGCTCATACTCAATCTGACAACCACAACAACATGACTGAAGAAGGCAAGTGATTGTAGCTCCTCTCCATGATTAATGATTTACATATTTGCATATTAATGGGTCTATGATTTCCACTAATTGATTCTGAAATGCCATGATAGGTCAACGTATCAGGAAAATCCGCCGCGTAGGCAGAGAATTGGATAGGATCTCTAGAGGGTTAAACACCAAGATCGCAGTGCACATTGCTGATGGAAACCGCCGGCCAGAGGCACCTATGCAAGCTGCAAAACTAGCATCAGAGGCTGGTATTGCTTTGCGGGACCATATCCCGATCCTCCCCCACTGGAAAAAATTATAAGAATAATAAGGATCTTGTTGAAGACTACATGGGAAAAATTGCTGTGAGTACCCAGCCTGTGTTGTTCTATGCTACAGAAAAATTGCATAAGAGGAAACCTGTGTTTGTTTCAGTTTCCTGTGTATCTCTTTGGCTGAAGGGTCATCTTAAGTGTTGTCTGAACTACTCTAAAACTGCTGTATTTCTGTTATTCAAGTAATGGAAATGGGGTCTGCCTTGGTTCAAAAAAATGTCGAGTAATCAGCATGCTTAGATTTTCTCAGTACCTAAAGTAAGTTGCGATATGTCTTTAGCATAGTAGATTTTCAAAGTTTAGATACTTAATGGATTGCAATTGGGATGAGATTAATTTGTAGAATTATTCTTAAACTTGCTAGATCATATGCACTGCAGATCATATAAAAGGTTGATTATCCAGTAACTGCTTGTTCATTTGGCCGCACTACTCAAGCTGTTATGTTAGTTCTCATAGCAGAATTAGTTCTCAAATATGCATGCTGTGTTAGTTCTCATAGCGTAGTTACATGATTTGTGTGCCTTTTAACCATATGTTCATGCTCTTGTCCAGAGTCATTTCTCCATTGACACAACCAGTAAGTCAGTGGAATATGCATGCGCTGATTTGCTCAAAAAGGACAATGAATATGAGATACTTGTTGAAGAAGCAATACTTTAATGGCATACCAGCAAACCAAGTGAGAACCACTTCACCATTGGCCACTATGACAGATGTGCAGTGGAAAGAACTCGTAGACATGTGGTCTACCCCAAAGCACAAGGTATCCTTCCTAAATATCTCTCACAAATGTTTACTTAAAAAAGAACCACCTCTCCCATTAATGTTTGCCTTTCTATAGGAAAAATGTTTGAAAGCTAAGGATAGCCGTGAGCTAGTAAAATACCAGCAGAAGACAGGATCTCGGTCCTATACCGCTCAATGTTATGTCACGGTAAGCTACTTTTACGCTTTACGTGTCAACGAAGTACTTTTCTGCTGCTCAAATTGCTATTTTTAGTGAACCTGATTGCACTGGTTCTGTGATTTAATCTCTGGACAATGTAAGACATAATGTCTTTGTCATCATATCTCTATTGTGAATTAGTCCATCTCTGGAGATTGAGTCGTTGGTAGTCACTGATCCATGCATGTCTTTGTTTGGTAGTTGTTGGTATAGCTGCATCAATAAGTTTGTCATTCAGATTACTACTTGTCAAGTTTCCTATGCAGATCTCTATTACCATGATTGTCTGAATAATTTTCCATTAAGCCATCATGATTAAAAAGTTTATTAGATATTAGTGAAATGGCAGCTAGGATTCTTTTGGATATCAGAAAGAATCGATTGTCTCAAATTGGTGGATATATAGACAAAGCTGGCAATTTGGTTAGTTTTAATTTATATCCTTTTAAAGGTTCATCATTTGGTCGATAATGAAAGCTTAGTTAAAACTAAAGATGCTTAAAACACAGCATATACGTTGTTGGATACATATAACATATGTGCTATAATACATGCCCCCACGTAAAAAGACATCAACAATGATTATGATCAAACTTTCCCTATATAAAGGATGATAAGTTGTGCTGCTGACAATTGAGAAAGGTGCTCCATGCCTAATTCTTTCGGGCAGAGATACATAGGATGAAGTAGATTGTTGCTGAAATGTTGCCTAACTACTTGTGTGCTGTCCTGTAGTGCCATTAATCTTTCTTCAAAGTAGGCCAGCGAATGAACATATACCCTGTACAGATCTGGATCGTTTCGTTTTTGCATGTTCAGATTAGTATGGAGTAGATTGTTGCTGAAATGTTGCCTTCTTGCCTAACTACTTGTGTGTAGTCCTGTAGTGCCATTAATCTTTCTTCAAAGTAGGCCAGCGAATGAAAGTATACCCTGTACAGATCTGGATCGTTTTGTTTCTACATGTTCCGATGATGAATTAGTAACTAATAAATAAATAAATAAATGCACTGTGCCTCAACTAGCTAATCAGTACCAGTAGTAAAGTATTGATTAATAGCAAGGATACACATTGCTGTTTCATATAACCTATACAGATCTGGATCGTTTCATTTCTGCATGTTCAGATTATGAACTAGTAACTAATAAATAAATGCATTGTGCCTCAACTAGCTAATCATTACCAATCTTGAAATCTTGATTAATAGCAAGGAGTCGTTGTCTAGACACAAATGCTCGTGATTCGCCTCTTGTTCTGCTGACTTTTCAGCGTAAGATATTAGTCCTGTGAAACTTTATTGGTGTTTATTTCTGTTGCTTTTCCTTGACAAAATGGAATGTGCCTGCATTGCTCTATCAATTGATGCTTAGCTGATGAATGTTTGTCTACATTTGTTTTTTTTTTGCTTGAGACATGTGCTACTGATACATGAATTATAATTCACCTTGTGATTCAGATCTAATTGTTCATGGTATCTAGTCGATTTGCCATGAAGAAAAGAATCACAAGTCATGATTTGAATACAAGTCATGATTTGAATACAAATTTGTTAGCATAGTACATACATGATCTTTAAACTAGATTCTAGATATATTCCTTTTTATTAGTATCCGTATCCGTATTCATCACACCTATTCTTCATGTTACTTAATCATTATTCAAAACTTGAATTTAGGCATAGTTTGGCATAACCATGACTTCAGATCCGGAAAATATTCGAAAATATCGAACAAAATTGCATTTGATTTTGTGCTAAAAATATGGATTCTATTCGGATCTCTTTCTTGTGATACATGATTTAAGTCATAGAAAAATTTAATACCATTGTTTTAGTGCATAACCATGGGGATATCGGTCGAACAAAATTGCATGTTTCAAACCGAGTTACAAGTTTCCATTGTTTTTGTATTTTTGAAAACGATTTAAGCAGATTTCACTATACAATTAGACACACTTAAGTGCACATAATTGGTTAATTTTGTTGGTTCCATCGGCTATCGGTTGCACGCATGATAAACCATAATCCGATGCATTGATGATTGAACATAAATAAATTGTTGTTTCAATTGTCGTTAAATTTCTATTTCAATTGTTTCAATTCTTGTTTACATGTTTGAAGACTAAATTTAAGGATGCCCCACCCATGCGATTGACTTTTTCAAGGACACACATTGCAGCGGCAAGACAAGTTATAGTGAGGACGCACAAAAGTTATTGTGAGTACATCTTCCTTTCTTCTTTTGTACTATGATGAACAAAAATTGGGATGCGAGAAACTGAATTGCTTTTTTCTATTGCTAGGCTCAAATGGAGGCCATCATTCTGAACCACCACAAGAAGGGCAAGTTGCAAAGACTCCAACCCAAGCTGTAGCTCAAGTTATGCCAAGATCAAAATTCCTTCAAAATGTTGGCATCGTGTCCGCAAAGAACGAAGAAAAGTGCCAAGCCGCTGAAGTTGCTAAGCGTGTACATGAGCTTGAGAGTGAACTAATTGTTTGAGAAGGAAGGAGCAGCAGAAGTTTGAGTTCAGATGGTTGATCTGAGGAATCAAGTAGAGGAGGAGAGGGATGCAAGAAGGAAGGTGGAAGAAGAGACTGAGAGGCTGAAGAACCAAATAAGTGAGATGCATGGCTTCTTCCGTTCTTTCTTTGGTGGCAATTCTGCATCATTTAATGCCTCACAGTAAGTTTCCAAACTTCCTCAGATCAATGTCTTGGCTGTCATTTTGATATGGACACATACCTGTGACCGAAGCTCTAGCCGTGTATGCGATTTTGGAGATGACCTTGAGATTTTGTGTGATTTTGGTAAGCTCTTGAACAGCAACTGTCCTCAGATTAGCATGTATCTAAGCTATGTGTGAACCTTATGTGTGGTCATTGTTCTGGTAATGTTCTGGCTGTGAAGGTTCTGATTTTGGAGACTCACAACTGAATGTAATGCATATATTTGCTGGTGGAATGGATATGTTATTTGAAATGCAAGATTTGTGTATTGGTTATATTTGAAATGCAGGATATATATTGTTATATCTGTTGGAATGCATATATGAATATGGAAATTTTTTGTTTTGACATTGTGTTGTTTGGCTGGCCCAATAAAAAGCTACGTGGGTTGGCCTAAATAAATTTTGGGTAGGCCCTAAACAACATACAAACAAATGTGGGCTGGCCCAAATAAATTTTGTGTGGGCCTCAAATAGCACAGGAAAAAATCTGGGCTGACCCCAAAAACCTTGCGTGGGCTCAACCTAAACAAGTTAGGTTGGGCCAGAATCAATACAATTTAGATACAGGCCGAAAAAGCTTTAAAACAAGAAATGGGCTAGGCCAAAATTCAGCCCCAACGATGGACTTTGCCCACTAAAAACCTGCTCGTTTCGTGGGCTTTAACAGGCCATAATTCAATTTTATGACGTTTCTAATCCTACGTGGCATTTGCCTACGTGTCATCTATGTGGCATGGTGCAAGGAGCTGTGACTTAAAACCCAATGTCATAAAATTTTGTGACATCAAAACCAATGTCATAAATTTATGACACCAACAGGTAAACAACATAAAACATGGTTTAAGGCGCATGACTAGTGACGTAAGCTTTTTCGTCACTCGGGTGTCATAAATGTTAATCTATGATATAAATTGCAGATATTATGACATAAACTAAATGCCATAGAACCCAACATCTCTTGTAGTGTGCCTGCGTAGTCCCCGGCTGACCAACTTGTTGCCTTTTGTGCAGTGGCTCGGCTGGAAGATGCGGAGCGCGCGGTTGCGACGTTCTTGGGCTCGTACACACTCAAGGAGCACAAGTTGTGCGAGGCTGCGACCAAGACGGCGAAGCAGGGGCGGATAAACCACACGTGCGAGGCTCTGCGCATTGCTGTGCCCGAGCGCGCGGTGCCGGCGGAGACTCCCGCAGGGGCTTCGAGCCGTTGTGGTGGCGGTAGCCAAGCGGGGGCTTGCTCCGAGGTTGCCGCATCCAGTCCGCCAGCCACCTCGGCGGCTGGCACCGGGGGGCTGGCACCGGTGGGACAGGATGTGCAACCGGTGATGGGTCCGGTCGGCCCAGCTCGGGAGGGCGTGTCGCCCCGAACCCATTGGCGGCCTCCTCCGCCGGTGCTGTGGAACCCGTGGGTACGCCTCTCGTCGTGCCGGAACCTGCCAACCCGGGGAGAACACCACTCCTGGCGGTGCTTTGCCACCCACGGCGGCCGTCGAGGAGGCGCCCAGGGTGGTAAAGACCGAAGGCGTGACAGGAGCTGCAGCTGCTAACGTCGCGGAAGAATCGCCTGTGGAGCCACAGGCGAAACGCCCTCGAGTCTGGCCTCCTTCGCCTTCGAGGGGTCGGTACAGCGTTGCCGGCCTTGTGCTTGGAGCTGCGGTGCCCGACGTGGTCGGTGCGACCGAAGGGACTTCTCAAGCGCCCGCCGAGGTACTCGCCTCCCGATTGGCGGTTGAACAAGCACCTCCTGTCGCGGCGGGGGATGCAGAAGGTAGGCGCAGTTCCTTTTCCTCGCACGACTTCACGGAACTCTCCCCGATTTGCTCGCTCATTCCGTCGACATCAGGCGAGATGAAGTCTCCCGGCCGTGGTGAAGGATCGAGCAACGGGGTGTCGCGCGACGTCTCGGACCAGACGGGGTATCTGCAGCGCCGCCGCGCGTCGGCGTGGCGGCCTCTGCAGCCCCTGACGTGGCGGGGGCGGGGCTCGTCCTCTCCGACTTCCTCCCGCGCCCGCAGACGCTTCGCGCTTTTAATGCAGCCGCGGAGCGCGCCCGCGACGGCTTTGACAAACAGATGCTGTCGTCGTGCGAGGGGGACCTCTTGGCACTCGCACTGCGGGCCTCGGAGGTAAGGGTAAGTATGTGCGCTCGCGGTTGCTAGAGCACTGTCGAGCACCTGTTGAGTTTTTCTGCTATTTCCAGACGCTTGTCCTTGGCCACGCGCTAGATGAGGCCCGCATCCGGGGAGAGCCCTGGAGGTCGATCTTCGTGCTGCGGATGACGCCCATGCCACGGCGGGCGAACAGCTTCACGTCTTTGGAGGAGCCTCGCGCCGCGCAGCAGGAGATCGAGGAAGTCCAGTGCGCCGTGGCGGAGGAACGCGCCTCCTTTTTGCAGCAGATCGCCACTCTGCAGGAGGAGAAGGCCCAGCTGGTGGAGTCCCTTGCGGAGAAGGACGGCGCCTTGGACAATGCATCTATGTCGGTGTGGAGGGCAATGGAGTCTCTGAACCAGGCCCTCCGGGACCTGTGTGTCGACGTGCCGGGCGCTACCCACGAGCTGAGGGACTTGGTGGAGACTCTCGGGCTGGTCGAGGAAGGTGCCGGCGTTGCTCTCCGCAGCGCGAAGACCTTCGGCGAGCATTGCAGCTTCCTCGGTGCGTGCCTCGCCCTTGCCATGCTTCACACCCATGGGTGCAGACATGTCCACGAGCTGGCGAACCCTCAGTTGGATCTTCCTGCCTGGCCGGAGGCGCTGTCGGACGCTATCCGCTTCATCGATCCTAGCCTCCGGAACTTCCACCGACGGATCTGGGGCTATGTCGGGGAGGACGCAGCCAGGGTCGCGGTGCAGCACACGCTACACGGGGGCGGGGACCTCCTCCGCTGGCTCGAAGGAGTTCCCAGGCATCCCAACAGTGGCGCGGGCCCATCAGGACCGCGCGAAGGGTGAGCGGTTGGTTACGCGCTCCTGCTTGTGGTCATGTAACCCCGGCATTTTTTGTGAAAAATCGAAGTAGCACCCGCTCTTAATATTGTATGATGTTTTTTATACTTCGAGTACGCATAGGAGCAACGCCTGTGCGTGCACGGGATTCGCGTCTTGTTTGGCGCGTGCGGAGGCGGACCTCGACGCTACGACTTCATTTAGAGTCCGCAGACTGGCGCGTACGGAGGCGGACCTCGATGCTACGACTTCATTTAGAGTCCACAGACTGGCGCATGCGGAGGCGGACCTCGACGCTACGACTTCATTTAGAGTCCGCAGACTGGCGCGTGCGGAGGCGGACCTCGACGCTACGACTTCATTTAGAGTCCGTGGACTGGCGCGTGCGGAGGCGGACCTCGACGCTACGACTTCATTTAGAGTCCGTAGACTGGCGCGTGCGGAGGCGGACCTCGACGCTACGACTTCATTTAGAGTCCGTAGACTGGCGTACCTACGCGCGGGGGCGGTCCTTTGCACATTGCGGCCAGACAATGTTATTTGTGGAAACAGCGAGCTTTATTGAACTCCCGTTTGTGCGGGCAAGCATCGTACAAGGAGGGGCTGATGCTGTTATAATTTTCACTCTGCTTCTAGGCGTAATATTGCCGCAATTTGTCTGCGTTCCATGTGTGGCGGAGAGTTTGTCCCTCGAGTGTGGCGAGGCGGTAGGCTCCCTTCTGCAATGCTTCAGCCACAATGTATGGACCTTCCCACTTGGACTCCAGCTTGCCAACGGTCTCCGCGTGGAGTGTCGTTCTTAGGACAAGATCCCCGGCCTTGAACCTTCACGGATATACGGACCGGTCTCGAGTACGTACTGTCTGCCATGCGTACTTTTTGACATGTTGGGCTGCGCTCGCTCGCGCCCCATCGAGGAGGTCCAAGGACACGCGACGCTCTTCGTCGGGCGCTTGGACGAGGACCCTTCGCGATCCAGCCCTGATTTCTTCAGGCGTCACCGCCTCATCACCAAAAAGAAGCTTGAAGGGCGTGAACCCCGTCGGGCGTGTTACCGTTGTGCGAAGGGACCAGAGGACGCCGTGAAGCTCGCCGCCATCCGCCTCTTCGCAGCCCGACTAGGCGTTTTTTGATGGCGATAGAGATGGTACCGTTCGCCCTTTCGACTGCTCCGTTGGACTGGGGGTGCCCAACCGAGGCGAACCGAATCGTGATGCCCATGTCGCCACAGAACTCCTTGAATGGGGTGGCATCAAACTGCAGGCCGTTGTCGACGGTGAGTTCCCTGGGCACACCGAAGCGACATATGATGTTCTGCCAGAGGAAGCGCTGCATGGCCGCCGAGGTTATCTTGGCTAGGGCTACCGCCTCCGGCCATCTGGAAAATTATTCCAGTGCGACTACCACGAACTGCAGGTCTCCTGGGGCTCGGGGGAATAGGGTTGAGGTTCGTCGGGGGCCTGCGGATGATGCGCCCCATCCACTGGCACCCCTGGCACCGACGCTTGAGGTCCTGGGCGTCAGTGATGGCAGTCGGCCAGTAAAAGCCTTGCCTGAACGCCTTGCCGACCAATGACCTCGGCGCGAGGTGAGACCCGCATGCCCCCGCGTGGATCTCCGCGAGGAGCTTCTTCCCTTCTTCGCGGAGAGGCGCGCAGAGCGGTGCCTGAACTCCACGCTTGTAGAGCGTCCCTTCAAACACCTGGAAGGATCTGGCACGGTGTTGTAGACACCGGAGCTCGGCGTGGTCCTCTGGCTCGGCGATGCCCTGTAGGAAATTGAAGACGGGCTCTCGCAGTCGCCCTGTTGGACGACGTGGTGAACAAGAGCCGTGTCCCGGTTGTCCTGCGCGATGGCCGCCTGTGGCAATACTTCATAAAATGCCCCGTCAGGGGGTGGCAGCTGCTGGCTGGCCACCTTCACGAGAGCGTCGGCCTGCTCGTTTTTCGCGCGAGGGATGGCCTTGACCGTGACGCCCAAGAAATGCCTTTCCCTTGCTCTTACGACGGCGAGGTATTTAGCCAGATCAGGGTCCTTGGCTTGATATGACTTGTCCACGTGGCCGGCCACCAAACGCGAATCCGTGCGGACGAGCACTCGCCGCGCACCGATTGCCTTGAGCTTGGTCAGGCCGAAGAGTAGCGCTTCATATGTGTTGTTGGTGGCCGAAAACGCGAGGCGCGCCGAGTACAATAAGCGCTGCCCCTCGGGTGTGACAATTATCGCGCCTACACCCGCGCCCGCGACACCGTAAGCCCCATCTACGGTGAGGGTCCAGAGCGGGTCGTCGTGCTTCTCAGCGGGTTGAGTCGGCGGAGTCCATTCTGCGAGGAAGTCAGTGAGGACTTGAGATTTGATTGCCGTCCGCGAGGCGTATGTTAGGGAGAATGGGGCGAGCTCAGCAGCCCACTTGCCGATGTGCCCCGTGGACTCCTTATTGTGTAACATCTCCGCCGGGGGAAATGAGGAAGGCATTGTGATCGGGTGGGCCAAAAAATAACATCGAAGCTTCCTGGAGGCCATGACCAACGCGTAAGCTAGCTTTTCAAGCTCCGTATATCTTGTCTTGGCGCCTTGGAGGGCTTCGGAGACAAAGTACACGGGCCGCTGTACGGCACCTTCCTCTAAGACGAGGACGACACTGACCGTCGTAACCGACGCGGCCAGATAGAGCAAGAGGGGAGCCTCTGGTGCTGGGGCGACCAGAGTAGGGAGGCTCGCCAGGTGTTTCTTGAGCTCGTTGAAGGCCTCCGCGCAGTCGCTATCCCACCGAAATCCGTCGCACCCACGGAGTGTCTTGAAGAACGGCAGACCCCGCTCCGCCGCCCTAGACAGGAAGCGGCTTAGGGCCACCATGCGGCCCGCCAGCCTTTGGACCTCCCTCATCGTCTTGGGCGGCTCCATGCCCAGAATGGCCTCAACCTTGTCGGGGTTCGCCTGGATGCCTCGTCCGGATACGAGGAAGCCTAGTAGTTTGCCCGCCTGGACACTGAAGACACATTTGTCGGGGTTGAGCTTGATGCCGGCCCTCCTGAGGTTGTCGAAGGTCTCCTGGAGGTCCCGGCCGTGCAAAGCGAGCTGCCGGGTTTTGACTACCACGTCGTCGACGTAGGCCTCCACGTTCCTCCCGAGCTGGGCAACGAGGGCAAGCGCGACGAGGCAGGTAAACGTAGCGCCCGCGTTCTTCAAGCCGAAGGGCATTCTGATGAAACAGAAGGTCCCAATCGGTGTGATGAAACTGGTCTTGTCCTCGTCGTCTTCGGCCATGTATACCTGATGATAACCGGAGTAAGCATCCAGGAAACTCATTAGCTCGCATCTGGCGGTAGCATTGACCAATTGGTCGATGCGTGGCAGGGGGTAGTTGTCCTTCGGGCATGCCTTGTTGAGCGCCGTGAAGTCGATGCACATACGCCGCCTCCGCCGCCTTTTGACCAAGACGGGTTGGCAAGCCACTGCGGTGATGGATCTCGCGACGACCCGGCCCGGAGAAGCCGCTACCTCCACCTTGGCGCTGCTGCCGATCCATGGACATACGACGGCTTCGCCGACCGCTTGGCGTCGGCGAACCGCCAAGCGGTGCTCGACATCGCGCGGTCTACGCCTTGATGTCCTCCGCGACCATGCAAAAATGTCGGCGTTGTCTCGAGTACTTGGAGTAGATCTCGCCAACCTCCGCAGGAGCCCTCGCCAATGGACACAAACCGCCGCTCCGTGCAGGTGGCACCTTCTGACCCCACCTTCGGGCCGAGGCTTAGGCGCCCATCCCGAGCGAGGGCGTGTCACCGGCGTGCGAGAGGTGTGCACCGGCGGTGCAAGCTCGTCTGCTGAGTTCGATCGCGCCCGCAAGGTCCTCGTCGCGAAGACGGTGATCACGCCCGGGCCGGAGCTTCATGCATAAGAAGGCGTGGTGCGGGATCGCCGAGGAATTGATGGCGGCCGTCCCAATATGACGTTGTAGGGTGCGGGATGTCTACGACGCCAAAGATGACGTCGCGCGCTTGGTGTTGCTCCTGGCGGGCGTCGAAGGGACACGTGTCCTATGGCCTCCACCGTTGGCCTCGAAGCCTTGAAGTGGAGCCTCGATCGCTCCAGCGGCTTCGGGATTCCCATACGCCGAGGGCCCTCAAACAATGAATATTCGCAGCTTCCCGTCGACGAGGACGCACTGACGCCATGGCTCATGCGATGTGAGCCTGAATGACTAGAGGGTCTTGGTGAGGGAACTCCACACCCCTGGCGTCATTCAGGGTGAAGGTGATGTTGCAGGGCGGCACCCACGGTAGCGACCGCTCCACGGGGGCCCCTAATAGGGAACCTCCGGTGATGACACTGACAGTGCGGTGCTGTGTGTCTTCCCTTTCGGAGGCTTGCAGGGGACCACCTCTTGGATGCCACTCATTGACTTCGGCAAGGGGCCGAGGAGACGAGGCCCGAGACTCGGCCATCACCCATCGCAGTTCTGTGACTGCGGTGCATGCCTTCGTGTAGTGATCGCCGTAACCATGTACCTCGCACCACTTGCCGCAGTCCCGAAGCTCTTGCTCCGCGCGAGGTTGCTCGCCACAACTTGGTCCGCCTCCGCATCCTCGGCCCCCTTCCCACGATATGGGGGCCGGTCCTTGAAGGGCGTTTCTGATACCAAGGACATGGCGGACCTTGCGTGGTCTGCGCTGGTGACGCCGGGGCTTGCGCCTGTCCCCTGGCGAGCCTTCCTGCTCCCCGGGGCCGTTGCTTCCGGGAGTGGCCTCCCGGGATTGTCGACTGCGGTCCTGCTGCGGGGAATCACCACCCACCTCCTCGCATGGCGAGCGCTTCGCTTTGGCGAGGTCGAGGGTGGGGGTGTTGCATCTTCGCGCATCTTCCTCGGCCCGCGCATACCCTTCCATCTTGTCGAAGAGCTTGGCGACCGTCTTGATAGGCTTGCGTGCGTTGTACTCAGCCATCGGGCCCGGGCGAAGGCCCTGTATGGCTGCAGTGACAACGGTGGTTTCATTAATGTCTTTGACTTGACAACGTATCTGCGCGAAGTGTTTGAAGTAGTCCCGGAGCTTCTCCGAAGGTTTCTGCTTCACGGCGAAGAGCTGGTCCGCGTCGACATAATTTCCTTGAAAGTTGTTGTGAAGGCGGTTGCGGATCTGCTCCCACGCGTAGATGGAGTTCGGTTCTATGGTAAAAAACCAGGAGAGCGCCACTCCTTGCAATGCGAGGGGGAGTCCCTTCGCCTTTGTGGTGTCATCTCCGCCCGCGGCCTCGATTGCGGTTTCGTACACGCGCACGAACTCGCGAGGGTCCGTGTCGCCTTTGTAGGGCTCGATGACACTGGGGAATTTGAAGTCTTCGGGCCACGCCGCCTGCTGCAGTCCTGCCGAAAGTGGGGACTCTGGATCGACGCGTCGCAGCGGCGTGCGGCTGGATATGGGGGCGTCGCGGCTGTCCGCCCTTTCCGGCGTGGGCTCTGGCGCGACCACTGGCGCGGCCTGCTAGCTCCGAGCCTCTTGTATGTCTCGGACAGCCCCACGAAGATCCCCTAGCTCCTGCTGGAACGCTTTAAGGGCCGCCAGCAGGGCGCTTTCCACCGCCTGGGTGGCGAGGATGGTTGTTGTCGTGCCGGCGGGGTCGGTCGTCGCAGCGCCAGCGGTGGGGTTGGTCGTCGCAGCACCAGCGGCGGGGTTGGTCGTCGCAGCGCCGGTGACGGGGTTGGTCGTCGCAGCGCCGCGGCGGGTTGGTCGTCGCAGCGCGGCGACGGGGTTGGCCGTCGCAGCGCCATCGTCGACGTCCTCGACCACCGCGCCTGCGTCGTCACCCGCGCCCGCAACAGCCAATGCCGAAGCCCTGGTACCCATGCGATGCTCCGACCCGGCCGCCTTCTTTCCCTTCGCCACCATCGACGAAGCTTTTTTCGGTGCCATCCTTCGGACTTCAGGCTTGCTCCTGTCCTCCCCACAGACGGCGCCAACTGTTGTGGTTACAGACCAAACAGAGAAAGATGGTAGTGGAGAGTTGGGAGTAAGTGACAGTAATGGCTTGGGCCTCCCCCGTGGCCTGTATTCCATATATATATACACATGGGGAGTGCTTTTACAATTATACCCTTACATCTGAGTTTCCCCTTCAGGGGCACTTATGTCATTACACATGGCCTATTCTGGGCCTTATAACCTTCTACCAGGCCTGCTGGGTTTAGGTGGGGGCCACCCCTACAACAACAAGCTTTTCTACTTGAGCCTATTGCTTCATGTGTGAATTATCCTAAGCTGACTGTTGAGCTTGAATCTGTCTCTAAACAGTTTTAAGAATTAGTTGACAACAATAACAAATTGGCTCAATATGCTTCTAAGGACCCTCTTAGCTCACCATGCCATAATTGTAACAAACTAAAATCTGACTTGATTGCATTGGATGAAAAATGTGTGAAGCTAACTAAGGACCTTCTAGAGAAGCAACCATCTGCTTGTAATGTGTGTGTTGTTGGGAAGAAGCATGAGGGTTTGGTAGAGACGCCTAGCGATGTGAACCAAATGGCTAGCAGTAGGACTGTCCCTTCTGAGTCGGCTGTGCATGCACAAGCCATTCGTTCCTCTGCTGTTGGTTCTTCTTCTACTCTCTTACCTTCTGCTGTCTCTTCTTCCCTCTGTTCTTCTTGCGCCTCTCTCTTTCGAGAGTGTCAATATCTTATGAACACTCTTGAGAGGTTTGTAGGAGGCAAGAAGAAGCTAAATCTTATTTTAGACCAATCCAAGATTTGCAAATTCAATCAAGGTCTACGATACGATTTCTCCGAGGATATGAGGAAGCATGCACCTGCTGTTCTTAGACCCATAGCAGCAGGTGTGATCGAGATTGAGACCAGATCTAATAAAGTTAAATTCAAATCAGCGAGCTTTGTCCAAGGGATTTCTGACAGTAAGGTGGTTCCACCTGTTGCTTCGACCTCTCAGAAGGCGAAGCCTAATCATGCTACTCCTATCTCTCAGAAGGTGAAGTACCATTGTACCTTCTGTCAGAAGGATGGACACTCGATAGAGAGATGCTTCAAGCGTGCCAAGATCACGCGTAGAGACCGTGTTGAGGCACTTAGGCGTATTCAGGGTCATCCTCAAACCTTGAGTGCACCTAAGACCAACACGAGGTCTAGGACCTTTCAGCTTGATGGGTTGGGTAGCATCGAGGACTTGGTTTTACTGAGTTTTCTTGTTTTCGTCCTTGATATGCCCCTGGTCGTTACTTTTGCCGTTCTGAGGGTAGATCTCGTTTCCCCCATCGAGATGGCTACCCGCGGCGAGTTCAGCATGTTGTTGGCACTCCGACTTGCTCTCCCATAGCAGTCGGACCCAATGACAGCTTCAGGTCTGCACGTAGACCTTCTGCTTCTTTGAGCGACAGAGAGCGTAGGGTAGATAGAGGTCAGTCGTGTGTGGCTACTTCTTCTGCTCGGCGTGTGACTCAGTATTGGGTGTCAAAATCTCTTTTGATTTATCCTAGTACTGAGCCTTTACTCTCTGTTTGACTCAGGTTCGCCGGGCTGGGAAGGGAGAGGTTTGGCTTGTAGACTCCAGTTGTTCTTGTCATATGACCGAAGACTCCCGTTGGTTCTCTTCCCTAGCCCATGCTCCAAGTGATGAGACGATCACCTTTGGAGATGCTTCGTCTGGGCGCGTCATCGCTAAAGGTACTGTGTGCATTAATGATTCATTTATTTTAAAAGATGTTGCCTTAGTTAGTAAGCTGTAGTATAATTTGCTTTCAGTCATTCAGCTTACCGATGACGGTTATGAGGTGGGCTTCAAGAAAACAATTGCAAAATTCTTGATTCTTCGGGTAGTCTGGTTTGCGGGATTTCTCGTTATGGGAGGATTTTTCGTGCTGATTTTGTTGAGTCTTCTGGTGATCCTCTCAGGTGTTTAGTTGCTTTAGAGTCCCGTGACCTTACTTTCTAGCATAGAAGACTTGGTCACATTGGATTTGACCATTTGACCCGAGTTAGCGGCCACGATCTCATTCGTGGTCTGCCTAAACTCAAGATGGTCAAAGATCTTGTTTGCGCTCCATGCCGGCACGGCAAGATGGTTGCCGCTTCTCATCCTCCGATCACAGTGACTATGACCGATGCACCAGGACAGCTGCTCCATATGGACACAGTGGGACTAGCTCGAGTGCAGTCAGAAGGAGGGAAGTGGTACGTTCTTGTTGTGGTCGATGACTTCTCGAGGTATTCTTGAGTGTTTTTCTTAGCCTCGAAGGATGAGACATATACCCATTTTTGGGATTTGTTTAGTAGGCTTTCTGTTGAGCTCCCGGGTGCCTTACGAGCGATCCGTAGTGACAATGGCACGGAGTTCAAGAATTTCTACGTTGAGAGGTTTTGCGGTGAGACTGGTGTAGAGCACCAGTTTTCTTCTCCATACGTTCCTCGGCAGAACGGCGTTGTGGAGAGAAAGAACCGTAGCTTGGTCGAGATGGCCAGGACGATGATTGATGAGTACTCTACACCGAGGAAGTTTTGGGCTGAGGCTATAGCCACCGCGTGCCATGATTCAAATCGAGTTTTTCTCAGGGCACACTTGCATCGCACCTCTTATGAGTTGAGATATGGGCGAAAGCCCAGTGTATCTCATTTTCGTGTGTTTGGTTGCAAGTGTTTTATTCTGAAGTCCGGGAACCTAGACAAGTTCGAGTCACGTTCTTGTAATGGGATCTTTCTAAGCTACTCAACTTCTTCGCGGGCTTATAGGGTCTGGAACTGCGAGACTAGTAAAATGGTAGAGACTTGTGAGGTGACCTTCGACGAGGCCAGTCCCGGGACTAAGCCTGATATCTCAGGTTCTTTAGAGCAGTCCGAGACCCTCTTTGTGGATGATGAGGACAATGGAGATGAGGGTTGTCTACCCGATCCAGTTCCTTATCCTCCCCCTTGAGGTGCCATCTTCCACTGCACCTCAAGGAGATCAGCCCATGTCTTCTGCTTCCTCTGGAGCTAGTGGCTCTATTCCTACCTCATCAGCTCATGAGGTAGAGGCCACTTCTTCATCTCATCCAGGACCTCCCCGAAATATCCAAAAAGATCATCCTTCAGAGCAGATCATTGGAGACCTCTTTAAGCGAGTCACTCGCTCAAAGTCTGGCTTGTCACAATTCTGTCTCTATTCTGCCTTCATTGCCTCATTTCAGCCCAAGGATGTTAGTCATGCACTTTCTGATTAGTCTTGGGTTAATGCCATGCATGAGGAATTAGAGAATTTCGAGAGAAACAAGGTCTGGTTGCTTGTTGAGCCCCCTCGAGGTCACAATGTCATTGGGACTAAGTGGGTGTTCAAGAACAAGCAGAGTGAGGATGGGGTTGTCATTCGAAATAAGGCTAGACTGGTAGCTCAAGGCTTCTCCCAGGTTGAGGGTCTAGATTTTGAGGAGACCTTCGTCCCTGTAGCTAGACTTGAGGCCATTATAATCCTACTTGCATTTGCAGCTTCTAAGGGTTTCAAGCTCTACCAGGTGGATGTCAAGAGTGCCTTCCTCAATGGGTTTATTGAGGAAGAAGTCTATGTGAGACAGCCTCCAAGTTTTGAGAACCCCAAATACCCAAACCATGTCTACAAGCTTTCCAAAGCATTGTATGGACTTAAGCAGGCCCCTAGAGCTTGGTATGAGAGGCTTAAGTCCTATCTGTTGAGTCATGGTTTTGATATGGGTAAGGTAGATAAGATCTTGTTCATTCGTCGGCATAGCACTGACCTTCTGCTCGTCCAGATTTATGTGGATGATATCATCTTTGGCGGCTCTTCTCATGCTCTCGTTTCTCAGTTCTCGGATGTCATGAGCACCGAGTTTGAGATGAGCATGATGGGTGAGTTGACCTTCTTCCTTGGCTTCCAGATCAAGCAGACTCGGGAGGGTACTTTCTTGCATTAGGGCAAGTACACCCGTGACGTCCTGAGACGCTTTGACATGAGTGATGGTAAGCCGATGTCAACTCCTATGGCATCTACAGCTTCACTTAACCCAGATGAGGATGGCGACCCACTTGACCAAAAAGAGTACAGAAGTTTGATTGGCTCCCTCTTGTACCTCACTGCCTCAAGACCGGACATACACTTCTCCGTGTGTCTTTGTGCTCGGTTTCAGGCTTCTCCTCGCATATCTCACCGCCAGGCGGTGAAGCACATCCTTCAGTACCTTCGAGCTACCATTGATTATGGTATCTGATACTCTTCCTCTTCCTATCTTTCCCTTAGAACCTACTCGGACGCAGACTTTGCTGGCTGTAGGATAGATAGGAAGAGCACTTCTGGCACCTGCCAATTCATTAGCACTTCTCTTGTCTCTTGGTCCTCTAGGAAGCAGTCCAGTGTAGCACAGTCCACTGCAGAGGCCGAGTACGTTGCCGCAGCCAATTGCTGCAGCCAGGTACTTTGGATGGCTTCGACCATGCGGGAGTTTGGGTTAGTTATATACAGTGTTCCACTCTTTTGTGATAACACTTCTGCTATTAACATTGCCAAGAACCCAGTGCAGCATTCCCGGACCAAGCATATTAATATCCGATATCACTTCCTTCGAGACCATGTGGAGTAGGGTGACATTGTGCTCTAGTTTGTGGAGAGTGACCACCAGTTGGCTGATATCTTCACCAAGCCTTTGGATAGCTCTAGGTTTTCAGCCTTGCAAGGAGAGCTTGGGGTGGTTTGTCCTTATGAACTGTAGTGAGGGGGAGCTTTGGGCTTTACTGCTTTATCTTATTTATTATTCTCCTGTTCTCATTTTGTTGCATTGCATCTGGGTGCATTTGGGTTAGTCCTCCTAGTATAGATTAGAGTGTATCTCTTATCTACTGACTAAGATTTCTTCCTCTCATCTTGTGATCTAGGATGCTGCTTATTAGTTGTTTCTCTTCTCACTAGGTTGAGCTCACTCACTTCTTATAGGTTCTAGCAAGGGTTTGGCCACCCTTGGGTAGACAGGAAACGTGTTTGCTCCTTAGTGGGTTAGAAGAGCAGTTGATAGTCTTAGAGTCATATGGGGTAGATGAGAGTCAGTCTGAGCCTTAGTATCCTCTGTATCTTATCTATACTTTAAGGACTGCCTTTGTCTGATTTCTTTCCTAGCTTCTTGATTTATTGCTTTGGTTCAGGGGGAGTACATTTGGGAGCTTCTAGAGCTTAATTTTGACTTAACTCAACTTGAACTAAAAGTGCATCTCATGTTGAGGGGGAGCTGGATTTTCTTGCATTTTCAGCATTCTGCATTGTAATATAGCTGCATGGAGCCTTGACTATTATCCTTAGTTGACATGTTTACAATACTTTACATCATGCCATGATTAATGCTTAATTGCTAGATTTATCATTGCTTTATATGTGTCGTCAAGCCTTTGCCATTGATAAGTTAATAAAAACTGCACAACTTGAATTAAGACATGTCATGTTAGCTCTTAGACTAGTCTGTCTTTAGCTATCCTTTTATGATTTATGCCATGTCAAATAAAATAAGTTGAGCTTTGAAACTTTAATTGAGCTTTAGATTGAGCTATGATGGGTTCTTGATAAATCATGAGTTAGTACTACTGTTTAAAGCAAAAAGATCTCTTTTTATATGTGAAAAAACTGATCTCACCAATTCTTTCTCATGAGACTGCTTGCCATTGCACTAGACATGAACTCAGGGGGAGTTTTGGATGACCAATATCATCTCCTTAAGCTTCTTGCTTGAAATGGTCGCATAAGGATTGAGATCTAGCACATGACTAAAATTCTGGTTGGAAACAACCTTGAGTTTCAAAGTAAAACTTGTCAATTGTGCTCAATTTGCTTAATTACAAAAAGACTCAAGTGCTTTAACCAATGATTCATTCTTGAACTTATAGCACTCTAAATTGACTCAATTCTAGCTTCTTGGTTCCACTTAGATTATTGACATGGCTTGCATCATCTTTGGATACCTCTAGCTAGACTTTGATCTTGAATGGCTTGACATGCTCAAAAATTCATCTAATATTCAGATTCATACTTATGTGGCTTGGCTTGATTATGCATATCTTGTCATGATTTTGATAGCATTCATATGAATTATGGCTTGGTGTAATATTTAATGGTTATTTTGGATAATCTTCATGGCACTATTTACTTAGCATTGAATAAAATTCAGCCACACCATGCATTATTTTCCTCCAAAGAACCTTGATGACTTTATTGCCAAAAGGGGTAGAATAGTTGGAGAAAAGGCCACATTTTGAGAGTTGGAGAAAAAGCCACATTTTGGGAGCTTTGAGGAAAGATTGCTCTTTCTTTTGCTCCTTGTGTCAACATGGTCATTAGCATCATTCTCGTTCTCTTGGACTATGTTTGACTCTCAAACAAACTCAATTCTTATGCTTTTTCTGTGTTTGTCAATATACTCATCAAGGGGGAGATTGAGAGACCATGTGGAGGTATTCCCATGTTGGTGACGAGTAATTGATGGTTGGTTTAGTGAGTTTGAGTTTGTTTTGGGTATTCTAGGGTTGAGTACCTTTACTTGTGCTAATATTGATTATGTTGTTTTGTGCGGTGCTACGTGACGGTTTGCTTGTCTGTGTGACTGCAGGACTTCGGAGCTAGGTCATGGTGAGGCGAGGAGGACCGGGACTAGGCATAGGAGGTGTTGAGGTCCAGACGGTCGGTGATGCCGAAGATGATCGAGGCTGGTGAGTTGGTTGCGAGTCGGGAGACGAGGAACCGGAGCTGGAGCTACTGGTGACGGACACGACGGGCGGCGGCGAGAGAACCGGGACTAGGCTCAGGGAGGAGTCGGAGGTCCAGACGGTTTGGAGGTCGGTTGTGGTCGTGTGCGACGGAACAGACAAAGACTAGACTCAGGTGGAGTCGGAGGTCCCGGTCGGTGTCGGGTAGACACGACGGGCAGTGGCGAGTGGATCGGGACTAGGCTCAAGGAGGAGTCGGAGGTCCAGGCGGTCAGGATGCCAAGTGCGGTCGTGTGCAGCGAAGCGGGCCGGACTAGACTCAGGGAGGAGTCAAGGTCCAAGCGGTCAAGGTACCGGACGCGGGAAGCTTCCGGGAAGGTGCTTGAGGGGCAATTTGGTAAATTGACTCAAGACATGAGTTGGAGCGCTGGTTGTTTCCCTCCAAAAGAGTGCTTTGACTTTCTTGCCTCATGTGTGTGAGAGGTGGAGAGTGGAGGTGGTATGCCACTTCTTGATTTGCTAGTTTGGGGTGAGCCTTTGCCTTCAAAAAGAGTAGAGGAAGGTAGTAGTATTCAGCTCATTCATGTGTAAGCAAGGAAAGAGTGTGGTCTGGAGTGTGCTTGAGTTGAGCAGTGAGATGTGTGTGTGTGAGCTCCTGTGTGTGTGTACTCAAGCATGTAGTGAAACTTGTATCCAATTGCGTATGGGGACGTAGAACTCTTATTTGTAATCATCCATCTCTTTGCAAATGAATCCATTTGAACTCTTATGTGTTTCAGCTCATTTCAGTTCTTCTGCATTTCTCTGTTCCTCTTTGCTAGAAATGATCTGGAGTTGATTTTTTATTTTAATTGGTTGGTTCTTGTTTTCTCTATGATGCAAGCATGCCTCAAGACCATTTGGTCATATAAACTCCCAAGAATCCAATGGAAGAACCAAAGATTCCCTTTTGCTCAATTTCCTCTATTTGCTGAAAAATAGGGTTTCATGTCAGGGGAACCTTAGTCCTCTTGATTTCCTTTCATTAGTTGGCTTGAGATTTGAGTTCTTGAGTCTTGAGATCATTGCTAAGTAGATTACAAAAGGTCACAAGCAAAGAATGGATGAACCATGAGAAATCTGAAAATTGGACTCTCTCATTTCATTTTTCAGAATTTGCTCAAAACCATGATTTCTAGCTCTCTTGTTGAATCCCTTTGTTTGATGAAGCCTTGATATTGTTTAGAACATGTTCTAGCTCAGTTAAACAAAGAAACTCAGCAGCTCATCAATTTGCCTGATTTCCCAGTTCGGTCTTTTACGTGCAAAAATTCATTCCGCAGTCCGTCTTGGAAATTTGGTCGGATCGGGATTAAGTATCTTTGGTTGGACCGGTGTAGCCGGCGATCGGCCGGCGGCATGTGACCGGTCAGACCGCGAGAGATACGGATACGATTCTTTCCACGCAATTTTCGTTGTTGTGATTTTAAGACGTCGCATCACGGCGCCCAGCCGGCTTCGTCCGTGTGGTGGGTGTTGAGAAACCTGGGCCCAGGCCAGCAGTCCTGGCCCAATATGGTCACCCCACCGTAGACTATAAATAGAGAGCCATACCAGCACATTATGTACACATGATGCAATTGAAAGCAATAAAAGAAAGACCAGGAGTTCTCTCTACCTCTCTGTATTCAAGCTATTATTCTGTCTTCTGTGATTGATTCGTTCTTGTTCTAAGCAGAGGAATCGATCGGACTGGTCGCCAGCGACGGTTCAACATGTTATTAGCATGACTTCGCTCCGGTGAACGAAGGTAATCATCGAAGCACCTAATAGATTAAATTTTCTAGATCGCATAGAATTCGTATTTTTCGCGTTCTAGATTGAATCTCTACGGTGCAAATCCGCCCTAATCTACCGCGAGCAGACCTGAAGTCGCCAACACAATGTCGATCGGTAGATTGTGAAACGGGGTAGATGTTGATTGCACTGTAGATTAGAATAAAATTTTTGCATGGTTTTGTTTGATTCTGCACGATCATTGCGCGAGAAAAGAAATTGATTCTTTGTTCGGCCGCTGCACATGAAGAAATTGATTTGCATGGTTGCTGCACAGAAAAGAACAAAACGAAACCAGGGCGCCGGCCTGAAGCCGCCGCCACCACCGGCATGAAATCGCCAAGGGCCACCGGCCGACACCTGTGCCCGCATGCGCGCCTTTCCGATGCCGCGCTTCGCACACACAACGAGTAGCCGTCGGCGGCGGCCGCGTGTCGCTGCCCCGTGCTGCCTCGCCCAGCTGCCCCGCACCCGCATGCGCTCGGAGCCCAGCCACCGCAGCCGCCCTAGCAGCCCAGACACGGCCCGCTTCCTCGCAGGATGCGCGCCGCCCTCAGCCTCCATGAAGCACCGCCAAACCGGCCTTGGTCGCCTCGCCACGGTGTCTCTGGGCGACCGCCGGGCGGGCGCGTCGCCGCCGCCGCAGGTCACCGCTGGGACCACCGCCGAGCGCTGCCGTCGCACCTTGCTTCGGCCCGCAATCGATCGAGCCTCTACGCCCGAGCGCCAGCCTGGATTGCGCCAGCCACGCCGCCTGAAGCTGAGCCGCCTCCGCCATCGGCACGAGTGCACGAGAGAACAACCACCCCACCGGCCACCCCGCGCCTCCGCCTCGTCCAGCTTGCAGCCGCCGCCACACAGGCCCGCATCGTCCGCCCGAGCATGAGTCGGCGTCGCCGCCACCGGTGGAATGGGGGTAGGGAAACCCTACCCCCCGAGTAGAGCCGATCGGGCAGGCCGGCTGGGCCAAACGGGCCAGGTGGGCCATACGGTTGAGAAGAAAATGGGCTGAAAATCAGCCCGACCGGGGAGGAGCCGGCAATTTTCCAAAAAAACCTCAAAAATCCTATGAATTACTGATGAGCCCTTAATATTTGCATATAAGTCCCGAATTTTGCAGAAAGGTCACAGTAATTCCAAAAATTACCGATAGGTCCTCCGATTTACGTATGGGTCCAGATTTTGTAGAAAACCCCTCGGTAAATCAGAAAATTGCGCGAATTTTTCTCTGAACTAAAAATTTGCGTAGAAACCCCCAGAAATTGCAGAATTCACTGAAAATTTATATTCTAGCATAAAAGGGCCTCGGGAATCTGAATTTTAAATTATTTTTAGCATTTGAAGCTTATTTATTTATGCCATTATTATTCTCTGTATTTATTTACTGTTTTTGGTTAATTATAATTGTTTAAATTGCTTTTAATCACTGAAATTAGCAGTATAATTATAGAAAATGCATAGAAAATTATGAAACATTACGAGAACCTATTGTACCATTTATTTACCCGCGGTAAATTATTCCATGCATCCGATGTTGAGATTGTGCTTGGGGCCGGAAGCTCCGCATAGCTATTGGGTTAAGCGGATAGAATGACGCCCGACCCACACCTGAGGAGAATGATCAGGCACCACCTCTGCCCTGCTCTCAATAATGAGTATATGGCGGAGAAAAGTGCACTAGCACTCTGGACCGCACACAAGAAGCGGTTTGAGAGGCTCAAGTACACCATTCTTCCTCAAGCAGAGCAGGAGTGGATTGGACTGAGGTTTGTCGACTTTAAGACAGTCGGGGAGTACAATTCTGTCTTGCACAGGATTTGTACTAATTTTCAACTCTGTGGCAAGCAGATCACAAATGAGCAGAAGATCGAGAATGTCCACCTTTCACCCCAATGCCGTACAAACCGCCCACAACTATCGTCAAGACGGCTACAAGGAGTATGCCAAATTGATTGATATGATGCAGGTGGCGGAGACTCAGGACGAACTTCTCCGCAAGAATTACGTCACTCAGCCACGAGACAGCTCCGCTGGTCGTGAAGCCAACACCAGCAGCTACAAGGTGCGAAAGCCCTTGATGAAGAGAAGGGGGAAGAAGGGTAAGTCCATCGCCCAGAAAGGCAAGTCAGATGCTCCAAGCGATAAAAAGGCTAAGAAGAGTGGCAAGACCTATGGTCAGCAGAACCAGGGTTGCTACAAGTGTGGCAAATGGAGGCATTGGTCGCGGATATGCAAAGAACCGCAGAATGTCATTGATGCCCACCAAGCTCAGAAGAAGAATGGCAAAGGGCAGCCTGAAGCCCATTTGCAGCAGTCGAGGGGGAGCGTCCTGAGCAGCTACCTGAGTTGATGGATGTTGAACCCATCCCAGCAGCAGCACCCTCCTATGACTTAGAGGCAGCCACGGCCATGATTTCTCTTGAAGAGAACATCACTCCTGAAAAGATAGACAAAGAAGTCGATGATTTTCTAGTTGATTCCGTCTGATGCACAGAATGCATTAGATATTGAGAGACCATGTGGTTTAAATCCCGTGTTGGTGATGAGTAATTGACACGTGGTTTGGATAGACTGAGTTTGGTTTGAGTGGTTCGAGTCAAAACGTTGCGTGGTGCAATCGTTTCAGTCAGACTTGGTTGAACACGGTCGGACGTGTTTAGGTCGTTTATTTTTCATTTCGATCGGGTTGGGCTTTATCATGCTAATTTTGATTACATGTATTGAGCGGTGCTATTTGATAGGTTTCTTGTCTGTGTGGCTGCAGGACATCGAGTGGAGTCGTGGCGAGACACGGAGGACCGGACTAGGCGCGGTGGCGCCGAGGTCGAACGGTCGGGATGTGTTGAAGGCGGCGTGGGCTCGAGGTGGAGTCGTGGCGAGGCACGGTGGACCGGACTAGGCGCAGTGGCGCCGAGGTCGAACGGTCGAGGTGTGCCAAGACGGCGGCGCGTGGCTTGCGAGGCAAGGGATAAGGAAGCTTCCTGGAAGGTGCGCGAGGTGCGTTTCGGTAAAAGCGCAGGGCTGCACAAAAGGAAGCGGGTTTGGATAAAGCGCCGAGTTGTTGAAGGCCTAATGGGTAAAGCATGGTGCAAACCCATTAGTGGAGGCTATATAAGGAGGGAGAGGTTGTGCTGAAATTTGAGAGAGTGAGTGTAAAAGTTAGGGTTTCATTTGGGTCTCTCCATGTGTGTATGTGTGTGTTCCTCCCAAGAAGCATGTGTAGCTCTTGGTGTTCTTGAGGATTGAGAGGGAGAGGATGGATTGAGATGTAAACACTCTATATCAATCATGTATGTCCCCGTATCGTGTTCAAGATTTCTTGTGTTGAGCTGATTATGAGTTCTTGCTCTTCTTTATGTTCTCTTTGTGCTTGAGTTGTTCTTGGCCTTCTTGTTGTTTCTAGTAGTTTTTTGCTGCAGTTATCTCATCTCTGTTCAGCATTAAGTGTTAAAGCTTCTCTCAGTTTTAGTTAGCATTCTTGCTCCTTCTCTTTGTTTTCTAGCTTGAACTCTCGGCCAGCATTAAATGATTGGAAAAGTACTCATTTCTTGGCCAAAGAGGTTGCGTTTGGCAGCTGCAGATTGCAGCTAGCAATCTATTCTTCTCATGGCAGCAAGCTGCAGCAGTGCTCTTCTTGGGTTATTTCGGCCAACATGCTCTCAATTGTGCTCTCGGGCAAGCTTTTCTTCATGTGGTTTTGGCTGATTGCAGCTTTACCTTTTTAGCTTTTCTTTTTGCTCTTTCTTGGTCTGCCAGCAGAAGTATTCAAACAAAATTCTGCAAAGTAGTACTCATCTGGGCAGCACCTTTCTCAGAAAGGTCTCGGGTAAAAGAATCACATGCAGTTCTTGCTTTCCCTTCTTGTGCCATCCGAGAGGGAGTTTTAATTTCTGGTTCCAGCAATCCGTGGCAGCATTCTTGTTTAATTTCTTTGCCGTGGCAGCCGTGGCAGCCCGCTTTCCTTGCCGTGGTAGCTTTTCGCTGCTGTTTCTTGCCGTGTCTGCCGTAGCAATATTTTGTGTTCTCTGCTGTTCGCCGTGGCAGCAAAATCAGCGAAAAACCTTACCGTGGCAGCTGTGGTAGCCTGCTTTCTTTGCCGTGGTAGCAATTCCAGTTGATTTCTTGCCGTGGCCAGTTTTTGCAGTCTCTTTCTCTTGATCCATTTCAGTCTCTTGTCAGTTTGGTTTTCGGCTTGAGTGAGCAATGATCTCTTCTCGTTCATAGCTTTTATAGCCATCGGAGAGTAGAGATTTTTGCAAATATTCTTGGGGGCGATTTTAAAAGTCGACATTCACCCCCCCCCCCCTCTGTCGCCATTTCGGTCCTACAGATATTAATTGTCATTTATTTTGTGTTAAATGGACAAGTTTAGAACTTGCATGGATGGTGCTTTAGGATTTGTTTTCTCATAATGGTTGGATGATTTTGGAATAATACATTCATTTATTTAGTTTATGATGGCATGATATGTTCTGATGTTAGCGTATTTTATTTATGTGTTGAATGCCTTCTAATACATGTTAATTAAATACGTTATATTAGAACACGTGTGGCGCCCTATGGAGGAAGTATGCCTTGCCGACAGCGGCACAACGAATACTATCTTAAGAGAGACTAAATATTTTTAGTCGATTCGTAAGAGCACTGGCAGCGACAATCGCCGGAAGCGATGCATGTATAATTGGTTCTGGAAGAGCCACAATTATACTTCCAATGGGCACAACTTTGGTCATTGAAAAAGTCTTATTGTACCCAAAATCGACTGGAACTCTCCTAAGTTTTAAGGATATTCGCGCCAATGGTTTCCACGTTAAGACTAACGAAGAGTACAGTAAGGAATACCTGCTCATCATGAAGCACGAAGAGAATGGAAAATGGGTATTAGAAAAACTTCTTTCACTAGAAATTGGGCTATATTATACCAACATTAAGGCACCTGCAGCCTACAACATTACTCAAGACAGATTTAGAAGCTCTGAACTCTTCTGTCTCTGGCATGATAGATTAGGCCACCCAGGTCTTAGGATGATGAGAAATATAATAAATAACTCGCATGGGCATAATATTAATGTGAAGAATTTCCCGAATCATGAAGATTTTGTGTGCCCTGCATGTGCCACCGAGAAACTAATTACTAGACCCTCCACTCTGAAAGTGAAGGATGAAGTCCCTACATTCTGGAACGCATCCAGGGAGACATTTGCGGTCCCATTCAGCCCATGTCAGGGCCATTTAAGTATTTCATGGTGCTCGTTGATCCTTCTTCGAAGTGGTCATATGTGGGTTTGTTGTCCACAAGAAACCACGTCTTTGCAAAATTGATCTCGCAGATCATTCGCATCAGAAATATGTTTCCTAATCATCATATCAAGTCCATCAGAATGGACAACGTCGGAGAATTTACATCGAAGGCATTTGATGATTATTGCATGGCGATGGGAATTGCAGTTAAGCACTCGGTACCGCATGTCCATACCCAGAATGGTTTGGCAGAGGCTTTAATTAAGAGAATAAAATTTATTGCCCAACCCCTCTTGCATAAAATTAATTTGGCAACTACATGTTGGGGACATACAGTCCTTCATGCAACGAATCTCATCAACCTTAAACCTTCGGCCTACAACATCCATTCACCTATGCAACTAGTGCAAGGGTCAACACCAAAAATTTCTCATCTTAAGAGGTTTGGATGCAAGGTTTATGTACCTATCTCGCCTCATGACGATCGCAATGGGCCCCTCCATGAGACGGGATATATGTTGGTTATGAGACTGCATCCATAATCAGGTATTTGGAACCCATGTCGGGAGATTTGCATATTGCCCGCTTCGCTAACTGCATTTTTGATGAGGATAATTTCCCGTCATTAGGGGGAGGAAATCAACCCTTTGATGAAGAATATTGGGAAATTACGTGGGATGCCACGGGAATTCAGGCACATGATCCACGCACTAGTGAAACTGAGAAAGAGGTCCAGAAGATCATCGACTTGCAAGCATTAGCAAACTAACTACCCGATCACTTGCAATGCACCAGAGAGGGTTGAAATTCCAAATAAAATTGAAGGTATCCCTAATCCCGTCCAGATGCCTCAGAATAAAAGGACAAGAACTCCGGTTCCTCGAGTCCAAAGTAATTGGGGACGCTCAGCGAAAAAGGATAAGAAGGACTTATCACAGCCGATCACTAAAGTTCCCGAGAAAGTTCCACAAGTATGACACCTTGAGAAAGGGCATAATCTGAATATCCCCATCGGCATGGATGTGCGCGCAGCAGACTTGCCACCGAGACTGATGCACAAGGTGAAGCTCGGAAACAATCACTCCAAAAGTAGCAACTCATGAAGAAATAGCTATAAATTATGTGCACACGGAGAGTCCATGAATAGGACAACGACCAATATTGATATCTACTTCGCAAAGAAAATTGCCACGATCATCGATCTTGATCCCGAACGCTCGTGAATGTTCAGATTGGAAGAAGGTAATAGCAACTAAATTGCTATCTCTGAACAAAAGAGATGTGTTTGGACCCGTATGCTACACGCTTCCCCATGTGCACCTCGTTGGGCACAAGTGGGTATTTGTTGACTAGTGAGATACAAAGCAAGGCTAGTAGCACAAGGTTTCACTCAACGCCTTGGAGTTGATTATGAAGAAACCTACTCCCCAATAATGAGTGGAATAACCTTTAGATATTTGATCCCAATGGCAGTAAACTTGAACTTAGAAATGAAATTGATGGATGTTGTGACAGCATACCTTTACGATAACTTGGATTTGGAGATTTATATGAAAGTCCCTGAAGGAATACCTCTCCCGAACCAAGACAGAGCAAATAGAAATCTGTACAGTATGAAACTCAGAAAGTCAATGTATGGACTAAAACAATCTGGAAGAATGTGGTATAATCACTTGAGCGACTTTTTCTACAAGAAAGGCTACACGAACAATGAAGACTGTCCTTGTGTATTTATACGGCAATCCTAGAATGGATTCTATATAATCTCTGTGTATGTAGATGATCTGAACATCATTGGGACAGCCGAAGACATAAAAGAAGCAAGCTCCTACTTGGAGTCAGAATTTGAAATGAAAGATTTGGGCAAAACTAAGTTCTGCTTAGGCCTGCACCTTCAGCATGTCCCTGAAGGAATCTTAGTACATCAGTCGATCTACACCCAGAAGCCCAGAAGGTGCTTGAAAGGTTTGGCTTTGAGAAGGTATTCCCATCGAAAGTACCATGACCGGGAGGTCTTTACAGCAAGAAAAAGATCCTTTCCGACCTAGGAAAGAGGGGGAGGAAGTCCTAGGACCGGAATTCCCATACTTGAGTGCAGTGGGAGCACTCATGTACTTAGCAAACTGCACTAGACCGGATATTGCATTTGCCGTGAACTCATTAGCAAGGTGCGGTCTGAGCCCACCAAAAGGCATTGGCGGGGGCATAAGGGACGTCTTCCGATACCTCCAAGGAAGCAAGGACCTTGGATTGTTCTACAGAAAGAATCAAGATCTGAACTTAATTGGATATGCAGATCTTTGGTACACTGCTCGACCCGCATACCGTAAAGTCACAAGCAGGCTATGTATTCTGTGTGGTGGAGCTGCAATTTCTGAAATCGTCTAAGCAAAGCCTTGTAGCTACTTCGACGAACCACTCGAGAAATTATAGCATCAGTATGAAGCCGCACGAGAGTGCGCTTAGCTCTGCTGAATGGTTCATCACATCCAGCAGTCATGTGGGATGAACATTGTGCAAACCCCCACAATTATCTATGAAGATAATGCAGCTTGCGTTGCACAAGTGCAAACAGGCTATGTGAAGAGTCATCTCACAAAGCATATCAACCCCAAGTTCTTCTATGCACATGAATTGCAAAAGATGGATGAAATAAGTACTACATACTAAGTCTTGTGAAAATCTGGCAGATTTGTTCACTAAGTCACTCCCCGCATCTAGCTTTGAAAGCTGCGTGCGTGGAATTGGAATGATGAGACTTACAGAAGTGCAAAATTTAAGGGGAGAATTCTCTCAAGCCCGCTAATAAATCTTGATCATGAAGATTAAGTACCCAAAAGAATAAAGTCCTGAAGACCAGACGAAATTGGGTGGATTGTACTCTTTTTCCCTTGATGAGTTTTCCTCAAGTTTCTCGACCAAGGTTTTTAATGAGGTAATTCGTGCATCGCAGCATCACATGTATCATGTGCTCTTTCTCCAAATTTTCCCACTGGGTTTTTATGGAGTTTTTGTGAGGCATGAACGTGTTGGGTGAGTGCCCAAGGGGGAGTGTTGAGAAACCTGGGCCCAGGCCAGCAATCCTGGCCCAATATGGGCACCCCACCGTAGACTATAAATAGAGAGCCATACCAGCACATTATGTACACCTGATGCAATTGAAAGCAATAAAAGCAAGACCAGGAGTTCTCTCTACCTCTCTGTGTTCAATCTATTATTTTGTCTTCTATGATTGATTCGTTCTTGTTCTAAGCAGAGGAATCAATCGGACTGGCCGCCAGCGATGGTTCCTCAATAGTGGGTATCAAATGATGCATCCCTATGAGTGGCTTGTTTTGGTGCTTTCTTGTCTTACTTGACACACAACAACATCTTTCTTGTCTTACTACTAATAAGGTACCAAAAATTGAGAGACCATGTGGAGGTATCCCCATATTTGTGATGAGTAATTGACGGTTGTGTTAGTGAGTTTGAGTTTATTTTTGGTATTCTAGGGTTGAGTACCTTTTACTTATACTAATGATGATTATGCTGTTTCGTGCGGTGCTATGTGATGGTTTGCTTGTCTGTGTGGCTGCATGACTTCGGAGCTAGGTCATGGTGAGGCAAGGAGGACCGGGACTAGGTGCAAAAGGTGTTGAGGTCCAGACGGTCAGGTACGCCAAGGATGATCGAGACTGGTGAGGTGGTTGCGAGCCAGGAGATGAGGAACCGGAGCTGGAGCTACCGGTGATGGACACGATGGGCAATGACGAGCGAACCGGGACTAGGCTTAGGGAGGAGTCGGAGGTCCAGACGGTTGGGTGTCGGTTGCGGTCATGTGCGACGAAACGGACCAAGACTAGACTCAAGTGGAGTCGGAGGTCTCGGTCGGTGTTAGGTGGACACGACGGGCAACGGCGAGGTGGACCGGGACTAGGCTCAGGGATGAGCTGAGGTCCAGACGGTCAGGATGCCAGGTGCGATCGTGTGCAACGGAGCGGACCGGGACTAGACTCAGGGAGGAGTCGAGGTCTAGACGGTCAAGGTACCGGTTGCGAGAAACTTCTGGGAAGGTGCTTGAGGGCAATTTGAAGAATTGACTCAAGTTTTGGTTGGAGTGGCTGGTTCCCTCCTTTTGTTGTGAGAGCTTTGACTTTCTTACCTCATGTGTGTGAGAGGTGGGAAGTGAGATATGTATGACACTTCTTGATTTGCTCATTTGGGAGAGACTTGTGCCTTCATGTGGAGAGGTGGAGGTAGAGTCATTGATAAGCAAGAAAAGTAGGGAGTGTATTCTGGAGGGAGTTCTCACGAGCTGTGAGCTCTGCGTGTTGTGTGTGTGAGTTCCTCCAGTAAGCATGTAGTGTGTGTTCTCATTTCCAACTGCGTATGGGGACGTAGTGAGATGGCTGTAATTCCTGTGTAATCATTCATCTCTTTGTATCAATCTGAGATATCTTCTGTTTGAGATGAACTGAGTTCTTCCACACTGTGTTTGTCTTCAGTTCTGGGAATTACGTTTTGCTCTTGTGTTTCTTTGGCTTGATGTTTGTTGAGAAACTGCAAAATGTTTGTCCCTGAACTGGGATAGGATCACCAGGCCATTTTGGCCAGCTAAGACCCGAGGGAACACATTTCAATTGCTGTTTGCTTCTCAATTGATCATGGCTGCATTTCCTCTATTTTTCACTGTAGCTAGGGTTTTGGAGGCAGAGCAGGGCTATTGCTCTTTGTTTCCACTCAAGAGATGACTCTATAGTTGTGCCTTCATATTGTGAGACCATTTCTAGATGAAATGCAAAGGTTCATAAGCTAAGGATTGAAGATTCTTGAGAAATCTGAAAATTAGCCTCAATCTCAATGCAATTTTCAGATTTCTACTCAAATCTTGATTTCTTGCTCTTTTGATGAATCCTCTTGTTTCCTGAGGTCTCTATGGTGTTTAGATTGTGTTCTTGATCTTTTGGCCTGAGGAGAACAGAAGCATTCCTCTAATTCCCTTGAATTCGCCGAATCGATAATTGCAGTTTTGGTCGGCGCTCTTTGGCTTATGCCCTCGCTCGCACGGGGCGGTCAGATCGGACCCCCCTTGGCGGTCAGACCGGACTTTAGATGGCGGTCAGACCGCTAACCCTAGCGGTCAGACCGGCCAACCACTGGCGGTCAGACCGGCTAGGACATAGCGGTCAGACTGGCATTAGATAGGCGGTCAGACCGGCCCAGTAACACCGGTCAGACCGGCTTGGTTGCTGCGGTCTGATCGCCCGGCCTACTGCAGTCAGACCGGGTATGCTTGTTTTCCTCTGATCTTGTTTTTCAGCTGCTTGTTTTGCTTTGGTGTTTTTTGTTCCGCTTTCTCTTCTGCGTGTCATGAATTTTTAGAGAGCATAATTTATTCTTTTCATAGCTTTCATAGCTATCGGAGAGAAGATTTGTTTGTGGATACTTGGGGGCGTTTTTAAAAGGCACCATTCACCCCCTGTTGCCATTTCCGATCCTACAAAAATATTGTGGCTTTAACCAATGTGGCTACTTAAGGCCGGAAGTTAAATTTAAAGGAATCTGCTACTAATGACTACCGTGAAAAAGGGGCGTGGTAGGCATCTACCATGTAAACGAACGGAGATTAGTTCAACTGATATAGCACATGTGGTGTGGCTAGAGGCTACAGTTCGATTTCCACTAATTAACTATAGGTTAAACTGGTTTACCTATGGATTTCCTGACCAGATTTAGTCCTGTGACCTCTTGGCTAAAGCTGTTTTTAACTAGGAGTGAAAATGAAATGGATATTTCCCACTTGATCCGAAGCTAGATCTAATCAGACCTAGATTCGGAAAGAGATTTGACTATTCGGCCAGATTTGGGACAGAATCCGAATAATTGATCCAGATTCGGGGTCAGATTCGGAGCATGCAATATTCGGCAAATCCGGAATGGGTCCCAGATATCAGGATTTTTCCTTGCCGGATATTCGACAACTATTTCATCTTTCCATCTTGGGCCCAACCTAGCCCATTATAATCATCAGCTAAGTAGATAACCATAGTCTAAGTGTCTCACTTCCTATCTTCTTCTAACAATCTTACCCAACTACCACACGCCACGACATGAGGCAGCACCGACTGGTTGTTCGTCGGGAGCCACAGTTAACCGAGAGGGACAACCAGAGGAGGAGCCTCTCCAGTTGCTGTCACCATCCTTCTCCATCAACCGGGAACCACAGCCCATGGCCTATCCGCTCTCCAGCATCCACTGGGATCTGCTCTCTGTGGCCTCTCTGCTCTCCAACAGCCACCAGCAATGGCACGATAAGGGAGCTTGGCTGCGTCTCCCTCACCTCCTCTCCCTCCCTCTCTTTCCCTCTCTCACTCAAACTCTCTTGATCTGGATGTCGCGTGCTTAGAGAGTGGCGGCGATCTGAATGCATTCATGTGTCATGACTTCATCATGGTAGCCTAGTAGCTAGTGTTGGTACGGAAATGGGTCGGTGGCCCGATTGCCCAAATCTTTCTCTTTCTTTTTCCTTTATTTTTGTTGTTACATTTGTTTGTATACTTTTGGATGCTATACATAACACATGTATTCATGAACAAAAGATGAAGTCATGAAAGTCCCAAACTAAACACAGTCATCACTAATGTTGAAATGACGACAGTGTGGTTCAACTTATATTCCTTTCCATATACGTGTGCTATCACGTGTGCTATCTATCTATTTTTATCTGTTTCTGACCCAAATCAATCACGTATTTGTCCCATGCTCGTATCCTGAATAATCTGAATTTGTATCCGCATTCGGCTTGCCTGTATCTGAGAAAAAATATAGGTTAGGATATGGGAAGAGCAATATCCGCTCGTATCTGATGCATTTTTGCCCCTAGTTTTATGGAATTTTTAACTGGATGTAATCCTATAGCTTCCCTGGAGGACCAAACTGGCAAAAGAGGAGGGTTGAATGGTGCCTTAAAAAAATTTTCCCCAAGTATTCACCTATCTTTTGCTACGATAGCTTTAGAGCTATGAAGATTGGGATAGGAATCCTACTCAAGACCTAGAGAATCAAGTCACTGAACCACTGTGGAGAAAGAGCAGACGCGGTACTACCACCATTGAACTTGCAGTACTGCCGCGGTTGGTTGAAAGCCAAAGTGGTTAGAATATGACTCGAGTGTTCGATGACCAGTGAGCGGTCGAAAGCCAAGTGGTCAAAAACCAACATAGTGATGACTAGTGAGTGGTCAAAAACCAACATAGTCGACGACCAGTGAATAGACAAAAACCCAGGTGGTGCGGTACTATTGCTATAGAACTTGTGGTACTACCATTGCTACAACAAAATCAAGGAGAATAGGGTTTTCAATACCACCGTGAGATCATAATCTACGTAACTTTTGATTAAATAATCCAAAAGTCATGAAATTTTGTACACATATTGCTTAAGGTCTCAGAAACCTATTCCATCCATGAATCATAAAAACCCATGAAAAAGTTGAGACCCTTTTTAAGATTTGAGCAAGCGTACACTAAAAGTGACCTAAAACCAAAATCAATGATCAGGGCTTGCTCGTGGGTAGAGAATAGCCAAAATGGCTTTGGATATGTTTCCATATATCACAGCAAGCAAGAACATCAAAGAAAGTACTCCAAAAACCCTTAGATCAGGAAAAGGTTGAGAGGAGAGGAAAGACCAAGCAAAACAAGAGCAAATCACTCAAATAGAAAGATAGACATGAAGATGATCAAAGATTGATGTATTGCCACTTAAGGAGACAGGTTTTACAGCCACTCTATCTTGGAGGATAGAGAGCATACCAAGTGCTCAACTCTCAAACCCTAACCCTAAACAAGAGAGCACATGAGAGAGGAGTTGGATGGTTAACCACATTCTCCATCCCAACCCCCTTTTATAGATGGGCTAGCCAGCCCCATCCACCCCTTAGTGGATACTATCCACTTAGCACAATGGAGAAGCCCGTTAACCCCCATATGTTCACTTATGATGCTTTTCAAAATGCATAACCTTGAATCCACTAAATTCTTAGTCCTGATCCATCTCAATCAAACCAATCCCAACTTAACCTAAATCGCTCTCCTAAGCGCCACTCATGCACCGTGGTTTTGATCTAAGGTGATTTCTGGTATTTTGGCTAAACTACCAAAATACGCCTCGTTGACCTGGTCATGACCATACATTACAAGCAATCACCATGCTTGCCACATGTAAGTGCATCAATAGTTTGCTACGCGTCGCCAAGTCTCTCCCGCCTAGTTCCATTGAACCACAGCTCACTTGGCCCATCCAAGCCACATGGTACAATCCCGCCGTTTGAAATCACCATCAACATGGTGCATTATAATTTACTATCTGTTTCTCAGCTTACCGATAATAATTTTGAGGTAAGCTTTAAGCAAAATACTTGTAAAATCCTTAATTCTTTGAGAAGTCTAGTTTGTGATATTTCTAGATTTGGGAGTGTTAGACCATGTCGTGGTCGTGTATTTTGTTGATGATGAATAATTAACAATTGGGTTGTATTGAAATTTACATTTTGAAAAGTTCTGGTTGATGTGCTTCTGTGCTTGAGTTTTTAGGATGGTGGACGACAATGGCATTGAGTGGTATGACCATGGCAGGTCGACCACAGTATTTCAACCATGGTATTTCGACTACGTCAAGCTTTGATCACTGCAGAACGACTACGAAAGATCAACAACAACATTTTGACCACGTTCAACTTCGATCACGGCATGTCGACCATGGTAGGTATCAACCATGGCAAATCGACCACGATAGACTTCGACTACAGCATTTCGACCATGACATGATGACTACAACAGACTTTGACCACAGCAGGCTTTGACTACAGCATTTCAACCACGGTAGAATGACCATGCCAAGTAATCGGTCGACTTCAACTAAGATCAGTGAACTGATCATAAGCACAGCAAACCGATCGTGTGCTACAGTGAACCCATCGTATGCAACAGTGAACCCATCGTGAGCTATAGTAACACATCGTTGGTCGTAGCTACAGTATTTTTTGATGGTCATAGCTACAGTGCTTGTCACAGTCATAGATTTTACTAATCGGTAGTCTTAGCCATTGTGATTGGCAGTCGTAGACATTGCTGGTCGGTAGTTTTAGCCTTTGTGATCGGTAGTCTTAGCCTTTCTAATTGGCAGTCATAGATTTTACTGGTCGGTAGTCGTAGACTTTACTGGTCGGTGGTCTTAGACTTTGTGATCAATAGTCTCAGCCTTTGTAATTGGCAGTTGTGGATTTTACTGGTCAGTAGTCGTAGACTTTACTGGTTAGTGTTCTTAGACATTGTGATCGGTAGTCATATACTTTACGGTCGAAAGTCGAAGACTTTACGATTAGTTGCCATAGGCTTCATGGTAGGTACTCATAAACTTTATGGTCAGTACGAATGCTTTGATTCTTGTCATCTTCATGTACCTCGAGTACTCATGTTGGGTCGGTGGTTGTCTGATCTGTGCATGGCGGTTGGTGATCGGTGGTTATTGCTGCAATACCAGGTTAATTAGTAATGGGTAGTCGTAGTGATCGATACTTGGTAGTCAATACAGGATGCTCTGTGGTCGGTAGTGATGCTTGTTATTCCCAAGTGTTTTGAGCGGAGTGATCATACTTCCCGAGTACTTGTGGTTTTCGAGTACTCGTTGAGCTAGCGGTCATAATGAGTGATCTGAGGTTTATTTCTGGAAAGCGATAGGATGTGTGGTCGTGGATGACCTGGTTGATCTGGATGACTTGGTTGGTATTTGTGGATGGTTTGGTTCTTGTCTTTGGATAGACGAGGGTGTGTTATATGTGTGTGCTAATGTCGGTTAAGTTGTGAAGAACTTGTGCTGGGGAAAAACGTTCTTTGGTCTTTGCATGTGCAGTTGGTGTGGGGACAGTCATGGTCGGTGACGAGGAGGACTGGGGCTAGGATTGGGAGATTTGAGGTCCAAACGGTTGAGGATGTCATGCAAGGTGTTTGGGCTCATGTTGGGGCACGTGGAGATCAAAGGTGGTTATGCGTGAAGAAGATACGGAAGGTGTGGTCCTAGAGGCTTCAACATGTGGTGATGATGCGTGGACAAGATACGGGAGGTGCAGTCCCAGAGGCTTCAACACGGAAGGTGATGGTGCGTGATGAAGATACAGGAGGTGCTGTCCTAGAGGCTTCATCACGTGTTGAGTTAGGAGTTGTGAATGGAGTCCATAACTGGGAAGATTTTGAGATTGGTAAAACCCATGTTCGAAAGGGTTTCGAGTCCCTTGGTTTTCGGAAGAGTTAATGATATGTGTCTATGTTTGAGGTGAACATGGTTTGGATGTTAGCCTATAAAAGCAAGGTGAGGCTATGGGCTAATGTGTGGTCTTAGGTATGGCTTTCGTCGAGAAGGCTTTTAGGGGTGCTTGTGAGGGCACTTTGTAAATTCACAGAAATCTAGCAATAAAGATCATCTTAAATCAATCTGATTCATGATTTGTTGAAAATTGCTGGTGATTGCAGTTGAGTTGAAGCATATGACCACGAACAAATCAATCAAACTAGAGGTCAAACAGAGCGATCAATCAAGCGATTAGAGCACGGCGTTGTCTTCGGCCAGTTCTTATTCGAGCGATCAAGCTTTCGAGTGGAGGAAGATTTTGACTATGTGCAAAAGAGGTTAAGAGAGCAGTCAATCAAGCGGTTGAATGAATTTCTATCAAAATCTACATCCAGTAATTGAGATTGCTTTCTTCTGATTTGAAATTTGTTTTTAGGTATCAAAAAGCGGAGACAATCATTCACCCCCCCTGATTGCACAGTATTTGATCCTATAGGGAGGATCTTTTGTGCTAATTTTATTGAGTCTTCTAGTGATTCTCTTTGGTGCTTAGTTGCTTCTAAGCCCCGTGATCTCTGCTTCTAGTATAGGAGACTTGGCCACATAGACTTTGATCATTTGACCCGAGTGAGTGGCCACGACCTCATTCGTGGTCTGCCTAAGGTCAAGATGGTCAAAGATTTAGTCTATGCTCCTTACTGATATGGCAAGATGATTACTGCTTCTCATCCTCTAGCCACTATGACTATGATCGATACACCAGGATAGCTTCTTTATATGGAAACTATTGGTCCAGCTACAGTGTAGTCGACCGGTGGGAAGTGATATGTTCTTGTTGTGGTTGATAACTTCTCGAGATTCTCTTAGGTGTTTTTCTTAGCCTTAAAGGATGAGACCTTTAGTCATTTCCATGGTTTGTTCAGTAGGTTTTCTGTTCAGCTCCCTTGTGCCTTACGAGTGATTTGCAGTGACGATGGCATGGAGTTCAAGAACTCCTACTTTGAGAGCTTCTGTGATGAGACAGGTGTATAGCATCATTTCGCATCTCCACACATCCCTCAGCAAAATGGCATTGTGGAGAGGAAGAACCGTACCTTGGTCGAGATGGCCAGGACGATGCTAGATGAGTATGCTACACCTAGGAAGTTTTGGGCTGAGACTATAGCCATCAATTGCCATGTTTCAAATAGAGTTTTTCTTATGGCACACTTGCATCGCACTTCTTACGAGTTGAGGTATGGGTGAAAGCCCAGTATCTCATATTTTCGTGTTTTCGATTGCACATGTTTTATTCTAAAGTCTGGGAACCTAGATAAGTTTGAAACTCGCTCTTCTGATGGTATTTTTCTGGGTTACTCAACTTTTTCACGGGGTTATAGGGTCTGGAACTGCGGGACTAGTAAGATTATAGAGACCTGCGAGGTTAATTTCGATGAGGCTAGTCCTGGTACTATGTCCGACATCTCAAGTCCAGTTATGCAGTCCGAGACCATCTTTCTAGATGATGAGGATGATGGAAATGAAGGTTTTCTACCTGATCCAATTTCATCTATCCCTGAGGTGCCTACTTTTCTACTGCACCTTAGGAAGATCAGCCCTTACCTTCCGGTTCCTCTAGAGCATGTGCTCTACTCCTACCTCCATAGCTCATGAGATAGAGGCTACTTCTCCTTCTTCTCATCCAGGACCTCCCAGACACATTCAAGATCGATATCCTCTTGAGCAGATCATAGGTGATTTCCTTGAGTATGTCACGTATTCAAAATCTAGTTTGTCGCCACTTTCGAGTCCAAGGATATCTGTCATGCACTTTTTGATGAGTCTTGGGTTAATGCCATGCATTAGAAGTTTGAGAATTTCGAGAGCAACAAGGTCTAGTCACTTGTTCAATCCCCTAATAGTCATAATATCATAGGAACCAAGTGCGTCTTTAAGAACAAGTAGAGTGAGGATGGGGTAGTCATTCGAAACAATTCTAGACTAGTAGCTTAGGATTTCTCCCAGGTTGAGGGTTTAGATTTTGAGGAGAACTTTGCCCTTGTAGTTAGGCTAGAGGCCATTAGAATTTTCTTGCATTTGCAGTGTTTAAGGGCTTCAAGCTATACCAGATGGATGTCAAGAGTGCCTTTCTCAATGGGTATATTGAGAAAGAGGTTTATGTTAGACAACCTCCAAATTTCAAAAACCCAAAATACCTGAACCATGTCTTCAAGCTTTTGAAAACTTTGTATGGACTTAAGCAAGCCCATAGAGCTTGGTATAAGAGGCTTAAATCCTACCTATTGAGTCATAGGTTTGAGATGCATAAGGTAGATAAGACCTTATTCATTCGTAGGTATGGCAATGACTTTCTACTTGTCCAGATTTATATAGATGACATTATCTTTGGTGCCTTCTCTCATGCTCTTGTTTTCTAGTTTTCTGATGTTGTGAGCACAGAGTTTGAGATGAGCATGATGGGTAAGTTAAGCTTCTTTCTCGACTTCCAGATCAAGTAGACTCGGAAGGGTACCTTCTTACATCAAGGTAAGTACACTTGACACCTCCTAAGACATTTTGACATGAGTGATGGCAACTTCGACTACACTTGATCCTGACGAGGATGGCGAGCCTGTAGATCAAAGGAGTACCACAACATGATTGGTTCCCTCCTGTACCTCACTGTTTGGGGGCTAGACATACACTTCACTGTGTGTCTATGTGCTCCATTTTAGGCTTCTCCTCGTGCCTCTCACAATTAAGCGGTGAAGCGCATCTTCATGTACTTTCGAGCTATTCTAGACTATGGTATCTGATACTCTTCTGCTTCCGATCTTTCCTTTAGAGCCTGCAACCGATGCAGACTTTGCTGGTTGTAGGGTATATAGGAAGAGCACTTTTGGCACTTACCAATTTATTGGCACTTATATTATTTCTTGGTTTTCTAGGAAGTAGTCTAGTATTACACAGTCCACCACAGAGACTGAGTATGTTGTAGTCTAGTATTACACAGTCCACCACAGAGGCTGAGTATGTTGTAGCCACTAATTGTTGTAGTTAGGTGCTTTAGATGGTTTCGATCTTGCGGGACTTTGGGTTAGCCATAGATAGTGTTTCACTTTTCTATGATAACACTTTTGCCACTAACATTGCCAAGAACCTAGTGCAGCACTTCAGGACCAAACACATAGATATTAGATATTATTTCCTTAGATACCATGTGGAGAAGGGTGATATAGTGCTTCGGTGTGTGGAGAGTGACTACCAGTTTGGCTGACATTTTCACTAAGCCTTTAGATAGCTCGAGATTCATGACCTTGCATGGAGAGCTTGGGATGATTTGTCCTTATGGTTTAATCTGAGAGGGAGCATGTTGTACCTTGTGTATTATATGCACATTTACTTTCTGTTGTATTTTGTGTATGGGTGCATTTGAGTTAGTATTTCTAGCATTGACCAGAATAGTTTTCATGCTCTGTTGTTTAGACTTCTTTCTCTTATCTTGTGATCCTATGATGCTGTTTATTAGTTGTTTCTCTTCTCACTAGATTTAGTTCACTCACTTTTTTTAAATCAAGCAGGGTTGGGCCCCCTAAGTAGACAGAGAACGTGTTTACTCTCTTGTGTTTAGTTGACCAGCTGATAGTTCTAGAGTCATATGGGGTAGATGAGAGCAAGTCTGATCTATAGTGATCTTGTCGTCTTATCTATGCTTTAAGGACTGCCATTTCTTTAGTTTTCCCAAGCTTCTTTTCTCTTGCTTATTGCTTTGGTTTAGGAAAAGTTCACTTGTGATTTTCTTGAGCCTAATGTTGACTCACTTAGGGGATCTGGGATCTTTATTGCATCTTATTGCATTTAAATTCAGCAATGTGCATATAATATAAATACATGGAGTCTTGACTATTATCCTTATATGACATGATATTTTGCTTTACATCTTACCATATCTTATGCTAACTTACTAGATTTATCATGTCCTTCTATGTATAGCTTAGATTTTGCCATGCTAGCTCTATTAAATGTGAAAAACTTGAATTAAACCATGTCTTGCTCTAGTGATTGTCTTATGATTTATGCCATGTGAAATAAGCTAAATTGAGTCTTCAATCTAGATAGAGTTTTAGATTGAGCTATGCTAGTTTTTTATTAAAGCATGAGTTAGTATTAGGTATTTGTTCTTGAACTAAGTTAAGAAAATACAAAATGATCTCTTTTGTGCAAAAAAACGGATCCCACCAATTCTTTATCATGAGACGGCTTGCCATTGCACTAGGCAAAACTCAAGGCGAGTTTTGGCTGACCAAGATCACTTCCTTAAGCTTCTTTCTTGGGGTGGTCGCATACGGCCTGAGATCTAACACATGGCTAAGAAAATAAAATCTTGTGAAAAATGGCTGAAGCTCAAGTAAACCAAAAATGAATTTCAAAGGAAAAAATGCCAAATATGCTAAATTTGCTCAATTACAAGTAGTCTCAACTCGTAGCACTCTAAATTGACTCAAGTATAGCTCCTTGGTTCTATTTAGAATATTGACATGGCCTGGCTCATTTTTGGATCACTTTGGCTAAACTATGCATTTTAGCACCTTGACATGCTAAAAAGCTATTTAATTTAAGGTCAATGCTTATTTGGCTTTAGCTTGGCTATATATGGCTTGCTATGGTCTAGATAGCACTTTCACTTTTTATGACTTGGTGTAATACCTAGAAAGTCCTTTTGGATAATTTGAATGGCCCCTAATGTTAAAAGTGAATAAAATGCAACCACTCTATTTCATTCATGCTTTATCTTTTTCAATGCATCTTGATGATTCCATTGTCAAATGGGGAGAAAGATTAGGTAAAAATGTAAAAATGCACTTCTCAAGCGTGATTTGGAGTTTTTGTGCAATTTCTTGATTTCTAAAACTTTATTTAGTTGATATGACTTTCTTGTTCTTCAGATTTTTTTCTCACCATAACTGAGGTCAAGTCGAACAATTGTTCTCGATTTTGGACCAAGAGTGAGATTTTCGGACACCTTTTGATGGATATAAAGTTTTCATGCAAAACTATCATTTTTAGTAGCCTCTATCCATCTCCGGTTCAAATGGTCATGTTCAGCTTTTCGCAATCTTCTTTTGACCAGTTGGAGCTTTCTTTGCAAAATTCTTCCTTCCTTTTCTAAAAAACCCCTCTAATTTGTATGTTTAAAGAATTACCAATGAATTCATCAAATGAGAGATTGAAGGATCATGTGAGAAGGTTCAAAATATTATTGTGATAAACAACTATAAGTTTTGTGGAGTGGATAAGTGATTTTGCAAGAATTGCATTTCGTTTGGGCGATTTTCTAGAAGTGTCAGGAAAATCAGAAGTACCACAGGTATTTATGCGGTAGTATCGACGTTGTGAGCATGGTCGTACCACAGAACAGTAGTTCCGATCTGAGTTGCGGTACATTTTTTCCAAAGTGGTCCAGTCAGGTGTGGTAGTACCACTTTGGCGAGTGGTAGTACCAGCATGTTGCATGCGATACTACCGATCTTCGTAGAAAAAACTGGTTTTAGAGAAATTGAGTCATGGATTGAGTTGGGGTGACCTAGGTCTTTGCATTAAGGATGCATGAAGCATGTTTTAACTAATGTGGGTCAAGTTGTAAAGAACTTGTGTCTAGAAAACATTTTTTTATCTTTGGATGTACAAGGTCGCTTGGAATCAACCGTGGTGAATGGTGAGAATTAGGGCTAGGGTCATGGAGGAGCTGAGGCCCAGAACGATCGAGAATGCTGGGTGAGATGGTGAGCTCAAGCATAGCACAAGAAAGCCGAGAAATATTGAAGGCGAGTTCGAACGACGAGATGGCACCATGTGGCTTGCACGGGCCAAGTGAGCCGTGGTTCTGTGGAACCTGGATAGGAAAACTTGATGATGCGTGGCAAGCTAGTGGTACATCTACACGTAACAAGCATGGTGATTGCTTGCAGTGGTTGGTGATGACCGGGTCATGAAAGGGCATTTTGGTAGTTTAACCAAAATACCGGAAACCATCTTGGATCAAACCGCGGTGCATAGGCGGTGTGTTGGAGAGCGGTTTAGGTTAAGGTGGAGTTGGTTTAATCAAGATAGATCAAGGCTAAGGATTTAGCGGATATGAACTTATGTGCTTTGAAAAGCATTCATAAGTGAATTTATGTGAGTAAAACCCGTGTGTAGGGTTAATAGGTTTCTCCCATGGTAATAGTGGATAACATCCATTAAGGGAAATAGGTGACTGGTTGCCCACTTCTAAAGGGGGTTGGTGTGGAGACAAGAGGAATTCATCCAACCCATTTCTCTCTTGTGCTTTCATGTTAGGGTTAGGGTTTTGAGAGTTGAGCAGTTGGTGTGCTCTTGTCCTCCCAAGTGGAGTGGTTGTAAACCTTCTCAAGTAAGCAATACATTAATCTTTGTGCACCTTCCTAGATCTATCTTGCCCTGATTGATTTGCTCTTGTTTTGGTTGGTTTTTTATTTCTCTTCTTTCCCTTCTTGATCTTGCTGTGCCGAGGACGTGAGTGAGATAGATGTGATCTTATGAAATCAATCTCCAATCATTGAGGCACTTAAATAGTAAGTTCATCAAGAAACCCTATTTTTCCTATTCTTGGCCTCACCAAGTAATTTCTATTTTAAGGGGTTTTGGATCGTGTTCTTTGGTGTTTCTAGCCTGCTGTGACATGTGGGAATACATCTAGAACCATCTTGGCCATCATTTACCCCACGAGCAGGTTGTATTCACTGATTGGGATTTTGGCTTAGTTTTAGCGTACCTTTCATTCAATTGCGGAAAGGTAGGAACTTTGGCAACTATTCTATTGATCGTTGAATGGAATAAGTTCATGTGACCTTACGCAATTCATGTATGAAGTTTCACAGCTCTTGAACCAGTCAATCAAAAGTTACGTAGATTTTAGATCTTGCGGTCATGCTAAAAACCCTATTCATTCTGATTTTGGTGTAGCAACGGTAGTACTGCTAGTCCCATAGTGGTAGTACCACAGCTACTAGCCATCGTCCACTTTGGTTTTCGATCACTCACTAATCGTTGACCGCATTGGTTGTATTTCGACTTGCTTCGAATGTTCGGTTTTGCGACCACTCTCAGGTCATCGACCACATCGATTTCAGACCACTCATTGGTCCTCGACCATGTTGGTTTTTCAACCACTCTTTGGTCATCGACCATGTTGGTTTTCGACCACTCTTTGGTTGTTGACCACGTTGGTTTTCGACCATGCTTTGGTTATCGATCACGTTGGTTTTCAACCATTCTTTGGTTGTCGGCCACGTTGATTTTTGACCGCACTTTGGTTTTCAACCACTCTCTGGTTGTTGTCCACATTGGTTTGAGACCACTCTAGTCGTGTTTCATATTGCATCGACAACCCAAGTTTTGGATTACTCTCAGGTCATCGACCACTCAAGTCGAGTTATGACCACTTGACCTTTCGACCTTGTAATTGGTCGTCGACTACTCGAGTCATTTTTGACCACTTTAGCTTTCGACCGGTCACGGTAGTACCGCAAGTTCAACAGTGGTAATATCGCTCCTGTTGATTTTTTCAATGGTTCAATTCCTTCTTTCTCTAATTATTGAATTGGGTTTCTATCCTAATCTTTATAGCTTTAAAGCCATTGGAGCAAAGCATAGGTGAATATTTGGGGAAAATTTTTTAAGGCACTATTCACCCCCTATTGCCTATCTGGTCGTACATCAACATTTTCAGTCTTTCTTATGCCATGCTTGAGCTCACCATTTCACCCAGCATTCTCGATCATTCTGAGCCTCAGCTCCTCCATGAGCCTGACCCCGATCCTCACCGTTGACCCCTGTTGACTTCAAGTGACTCTGCACATTCAAAGACAAAGAAATCGTTTCTGGGCATAAGTTCTTCACAACTTGACTCACTTTAGTCAAAACATGCATCTTGCAAGCTTAATACAATGACCCATATCACCCTAACTCAATCCATAACCCAAATCCCATAATTCTATTTTTCTATGAAAATCGATAGTACCGCTTGTAACATGCCAGTACTACCGCATAACGGTATGACCGCTCCCCAAACTAGTACTACCACTTCTTCGCATCTCGCACTGGACCACTCTGGAAAATACGTTCCACAACTCAGACCGGAACTACTGTGTTTGCGGCATGACCGCGCTCACAACGTCGGTACTTCTATACTGTGGTATGACCACTGACACATCGGCGGTATTGCCAATTTCCCTGAAAAATTCATAAAGCTGCCAAGACAAAATACGATCTTTGTAAAAACACTTAGCCACTCCACAAAATTTGCAACGGTTCTTCATAATATTATGTTGAATCTTCTCACATGATCCTTCATTCCCAAAATTTAGAAATAAGACATGGGCAAAACAAAGGTTCAGATAACAAAGGAATTTTGCAGGATTGGACATTTGGAACGCAGGAAAAGGAAGAATATAGGAATTTTAGAGTAAATAGTAATCTCATTTGCTTTTTGTGGCACATGTAGCATGTTTTGGGAAGTAGAAAAAGAGCTCTTGGTCGATGATTATTTTCTTACTTTTTCCTTTGGAATCATATGCAAAAGAATTTTTACTGCGTTTTTCATTTGCTTTGTTCGTACGAATCGAATGCTGCTACAGTACATCCATAGGAACTTCAATCCTTTGTTTTTCCTCCAAATCAAAGAGGCCCTTCGTGGAGGAAAAACGCAGGATTTTCGATTCCACAAGATTAGGCACTGTTTATGCATTTGATTAACAGGAATGGATATGCAAATTCCAGAGAAATATTGTTCCCTCCCCACGAATCTGGAGGAAATTCACAAGGAGAAAACTTTCGGTCAGACTGGATGGAAAATTTCCTCCACAGGGCAAGCGCGCGCACGTGTGCAAGAGAGACCGACCGGTTCGAGAAAAAGCCGGATTCGTCGACAAATAGCTGTCGGTCTGTTTTTTTAAAAGAGTAAAGTCCATTACCGGTCCTTAAACTTTTTATGCTGTGTCATCCCGGTCCATAGACTTTTAAAGTATGTCATCCCGGTCCTTAAACTTTCAAAGTGTGGCAATATCCTATGTAGTTGTAGCAGTGAACTTTTTATCTTTGTGTCATCCGGTCCATAGACTTTCAAAAGAAATTGCCACACTTTGAAAGTTTAAGGACCAGGATGACATACTTTAAAAGTTTATGGACCGGGATGACACAGCATAAAAAGTTTAAGGACCGGTAATGGACTTTACTCTTTCTCAAAATAGGTCATAATCAAATTCCTCATTTCGTCAACAGCGCAGCACGAACAGCCCCAAATGCAAGAAAGGGGAAGTACTCTCCACGCAAATGGAAAGAGGGTTAAAGATAGAAGGGATAATCCAAGAAATCTGCTGGACTGAAACCAAAGAACACCTCATTTTGGCCAAGAATGAAACATCAAGCGCAAAAAAAATCAAGAACTGGGGGAACCCACCTCACCATTTACAGCGCCTAACACGATTGCATTTCGAGATAAAAAGAAAAAGAAAAGGGGCAAAGAAGAAACTAAATATTTCTCATTCTGTAGACAAAACGGTTGCTGATTTGTTCAAGAATCCAATACCACCGGCACAAATGAAAGAAATTCGCAAGGCTAACCTCACCACTCTGCTTCCACTAGGGGCGGCGCCCGGGGGGGTCCGACCGGCGAGGGGAGCTCGGGCGGCTGCCCGGGCTCGCCCGAAGGGTAGGTCCGCCCCTAAGTCTGACCGAAAGTTTTTTCCTTGTGAAATTCCTTCGGATTCGTGGGGAGGGAACAATATTTCTCTGGAATTTGCAGATCCATTCCTGTTAATCAAATGCATAAACAGTGCCTAATCTTGTGGAATCGAAAACCCTGCGTTTTTCCTCCACGCAGGGCCTTTGATTTGGAGGAAAAACATAGGATTGAAGTTCTATCGATCTACTGTAGCAGCATTCGATTCGTACGAACGAAGCAAATGAAAAACGCAGTAAAAATTCTTTTGCATACGATTTCAAAGGAAAAAGTAAGAAAATAAACATCGACCAAGAGCGCTTTTTCTGCTTCCCAAAACATGCTATGTGTGCCATAAAAAGCAAATGAGATTACTATTTACTCTAAAATTCCTATATTCTTCCTATTCTTGCATTCCAAATGTCCAATCGTGCAAAATTCCTTTGTTATCGGAACCTCTATTTTGCCCATGCATTTATGTCTTATTCCTAAATTTTAGAAATAAATGGCCATGTGAGAAGGTTCAATACAATGTTGTAAAGAACCGCTGCACGTTTTGTGGAGTGGCTAAATATTTTTACAAAGATTGTATTTTGCCTTGGCAGCTTTTTGAATTTTTTAGGGAAATTGGCAATCTGCCGTTGTGTCACCGGTCATACCGCACTATAGAAGTACTAACGTTGTGAGCACGGTCATACCGCAAAAACAGTAGTTCCGGTCTGAGTTGTGGAACGTATTTTCCAGAGAAGTCCAGTGCGAGGTGTGAACGAGCGATAGTACCGGTTTGGGGAGCGGTCGTACTGTTGTGCGGTAGTGCCGACGTGTTACAAGTGGTACTACCAAATTTCACAGAAAAACAGGATTATGGGATTTGGGTCATGGATTAAGTTGGGGTGACATGGGTCATTGTATTAAGCTTGCAAGATGTATATTTTAACTAACGTGGATTAAATTGCGAAGAACTTGTGTCCAGACACGATTTTTTTTGTCTTTGTAAGGAAGCGGTGGTGGTTGTACTCGTTGTTGACGAAGGTGACGTGGAAGCCCCGGGCGTGGAGCAGCTTGGCCAGCTTCAGCATCGGCGTGATGTGGCACTGCGCCAGGTACGGGATCATTGTTGTGAGAATATTGAGACAAGTGTTTGAGAGAGATTGCTTTCATTCCCAAAGTTTCTGAATCTGTACAATGAGTATTTATAGATGAACAAAGGGTGGCATAAAAGGTGCCTGTTAGAACAGGCATCTGTACATTTGGGTAACTGTACATTGGGCACTTTTGTTTTGTAATACTCCCCCTTGACCAATGTATCTTCATATGATCATCTTGATTCATCATCTTGGAAAAACTCCTCCAAAACCCTATAGGGAAAATATGAGGAGAATCGATAGAGTAGATATGCCATGAAAACTCCTTTAAAACCCACTGGGAGAATTTAAGGAGAAATAATATGGCATATGTTTGATTATATCTCTTAAAAACCCCTGTGTGGGAAAAGAGAGATATATTTATGATTGCGTTGTCATATTGCCTCATTAAAAACCTTGATGAGAAACCTTTAGAGGGAAAACTCATAAAGGGAAAAAGAGTACAATATTTGTATTGAACGGGTTAAGTCTTAGGAGATTTCTCCCCCTGACATCTGCAAATCACGTAGTCTTCGCATACCAATTCCATGAACACATTTTTGAAATGTGGAAGTTGGTAACGACTTGGTGAATAAGTCTGCTAGATTATCACAAGACTTAGTTTGTAGAATATTTATTTCCCCACTCTCTTGCAATTCATGTGGGTAAAATAGTTTAGGTGCAATATGTTTTGTGATATTGCTCTTTATGTAACCCGTTTGCATTTGAACAATGCAAGCAGTATTATCCTCGTAGATAATGGTAGGTGATGCGATAGCACCTATACCACATGATTGTTGTATGTGGTTAATCATTCTGCGAAGCCAAACACATTCGCGTGAGGCCTCATATAGTGCAATTATTTCAGAGTGATTTGTTGAGGTAGCCACCAGAGTCTGTTTTGTAGATTTTCATGAAATGGTTGTTCCTCCGTGTAAGAACACAAAGCCTGTCTGGGATCGGCCATTATGGGGATCAGATAAATAGCCGGCATCAGTGTATCCAATCATATTAGGATATGGGTTCCTTTGGAAAAATAATCCAAGATCTCTTGTACCATTAACATATCTGAGGATATGTTTTACTCCCGTCCAATGACGTTTGGTAGGAGCAGCGTTATGTCGAGCTAGCAAGTTCACTGCAAATGCAATATCAGGCCTGGTGCAATTTGCAAGATACATAAGCGCTCCAATGGCACTGAGATAAGGATAATGAGGTCTCAGAATCTCTTCTCCATCATCCTGTGGTCTGAATTGATCAGTCTCTATTTCTAGAGATCGAACAACCATAGGAGTTTTGGATGGATGTGATTTGTCCATATTGAATTTCTCCAATATTTTCTGGATATAGGCTGATTGATGCACTAAAATTCCAGTGGGAAGGTGCTCAAGTTGTAAACCTAAGAAAAATTTGGTTTGACCCAAATCCTTCATTTCAAACTCTGTCTTTAGATGATTGCGTGCTTCATCAATATCTTGTGGGTTTCCGATAATATTTAAATCATCAACATATACTGATATAATGCAAAATCCCATTTGGGACTTTTTGATGAAAACACATGGACAATCATCATTGTTAGTGTATCCCTTCTACAAAAGGAACTCACTAAGTCGGTTATACCACATTCTTCCCGACTACTTTAAGCCATAGAGTGACTTTTGAAGCTTTACACAATACATGTTGCGATTTGCGTTTGGATCCGGAATAGAGATTCCATCAGGGACCTTCATATATATGTCCGAATCAAGTGACCCATATAGATATGCAGTCACTACGTCCATCAACTGCATAGATAGACGATTTTGAACAGCCAGAGATATAAGATATCGGAATGTTATTCCACTCATAACTGGAGAATATGTTTCATTGAAATCAATGCCGGGTCTCTGCGTGAACCCTTGTGCTACAAGCCTCGCTTTATGTCTCACCACCTCATTGTTTTCATTCCGTTTCCGGACGAAAACCCATTTGAATCCCACAGGAAAGATTCCTCGAGGTGTAGGTATTGCATGAGTGAATACCTCTCTTTTAGTGAGCGAGGTTATCTCTGCTTGAATTGCATCTTTCCATTGATTCCAGTCCGAGCGCTTTCTGCACTCTGCCATGGTCTTAGGATCTGGATCATTTTGGATGATTTCTGCAATTGCTTCAGAGAAATAGATGTCGACAATTGTAGATTTTCTGTCATATGATTCTCCAGATTCAATATAATTGATGGAAGTTTCAAGCACCCCTTGTGATGTATCATTATTTCCCAAAATGATTGCATCAGGGCGTTCCGATGTCCCAACATCAGTAATTGAGTGCACTGTTGATGTGGGATGTGAAGGTTGAACCTCCACAGGGTGTTTCTCAACGTAAGGTTGAGTTGCATTTATTGGGTTAGAAGATTTGTTCTTCCCTTTCCTTTGCTTGTTAGAAGCTGCATCTGTGGAAATAGCCGTACTTCTCCCCCTCTTACTTAGGAGTTGAGTAGTTTTATTTCGTACCTCTACTCTTTCCGGCACATTTCTCGCAGGATTATAGGATTTTGTAACACCCTTATAATCAGTAAATGCATCTGGCATGTTATTTGCAATGTGTTGCAAATTAATGATCTTCTGAACTTGGAGTTCAGTTTCAGAAGTATGTGGATCAGAGTTAGAGATGTCTATAGCATCCCAATTGATTTCCTGGCATTTATTGTGGTTTTCAATTCCTCCCCCTAATGCCGGGAAATGATCTTCATTGAAGATACAATCAACGTACCGGGCAGTGAATAGATCCCCTGTAAGGGGTTCCAAGTATTTAATGATCGACGAAGATTGATATCCCACGTAGATCCCCAATTTCCTGTGTGGCCCATAGATGTACGCTGCGGTGGGGAGATCGGTACGTATGTAGCGCAACCGAACTTCCGCAGATGGGAAATATTTGGTGTATTTCCACGTACTAGTTGCAACGGGAGGTTGCATGGTATGCGATTGGGCGCAATTGAATCAAGTCGGCGTGTGTAAGATCTGCGTGACCCCAACATGATGTTGGTAGATTGCAATTCTGTAGTAAAGGTCTGGCAATAAGTTTCACTCTCTTGATGAGAGATTCTGCCAACCCATTTTGAGTATGAACATATGGGACCAAGTGCTGAACTTGAATTCCTAAAGCCATGCAATAATCATTGAAGGCACGTGAGGAAAATTCAGCAGCATTATCCATTCGGATTGATCGGATTTGATGTTCCGGATATTGTGCTTTAAGTTTGATAACTTGTGCAATAATTTTAGCAAATGCATGGTTCCGTGTAGAAAGTAGACACACATGAGACCATCGTGTAGATGCGTCTATTAGAACCATGAAATACATGAACGGCCCAGACAATGGTTGAATGGGACCACATATGTCCCCTTGAATGCGTTCAAGGAACTTTAGAGGTTCGGCATGAATTTTGAGGTAAGAGGGCCTCAAAATTAATTTCCCAGTGGCACATGTGGTGCACATAAAATCTGAGGATTGGGGAAATTTTGCATCACTTAAAGTGTGATCAACAGAATTGTTTATAATTTTCCTTGTCATCCCTATTCCAGGATGGCCAAGGCGATCATGCCAAGTTTGGAATGCGTTAACATTCTGGAAAATTACTTTGTAAGCAACATGTGGTACGGGGTTGATGTATGTGTAGTACAATCCAGACGGGAGTGAGGGAAACTTTTCAAGTGTCTCTTTGCCATATCCGTGATCTTTTGTTATGAGAAGAAACTCCTCATTGTTGTCCTCATGAGTTTCAACATGAAACCCATTCTTACGGATATCTCTATAACTCAATACGGTACAAGTTGAATCGGGATACAAGAGTGCGTCCTCAATTGTTATTGATGTACCCATAGGAAGCATAATAGTGGCCCGACCGGTGCCAACTATTACAGCATCGCGTCCAGCGATTGTTAAAACATTTCCTTTGTTCTTTGTGAGAGTTTGGAAATATTTTATCTCCCTGAGTATAGAGTTAGTAGTACCGCTATCCACTAGGCACATTTCCTCAGCCATCAGATCGACTCCCGTACAATCTATACAAAATGGAGAATTTGAATATGTAATTCTCAACACATATATATATAATACATACAATATATATATAGGTATCAATTGTGCTTAATACAAATTACAATACCCATTGTGCTTAAATGAAGTACGGACAACAACTAGCCTATGACAACATTCACAATTAAACAACATCCACAATTAAAGCAAAATGAAATAAGGTATCTCAAAGTATAGGAGCCTAGTTAAAGTCTCCAAACAGATCGTTAGAAGTGTACTCCACGATCATGTCCTCCTTATCGTCAATGTTCCCATCAAGTGGAGGCTGTGCCTTGGTGTTGCTTGGTCCCACAGCCGCAGGAGCAGAGTAGGAGCACCCAGGGGCATTTTGCTCAGTGATGACAGGTTGGAGGAATTCTTCCATGTTGACATCAGATTGGGAGTTGAAGTGTGCTTCAAATTATCCACCTTGATTGGAACATCCTTGATTGGAGCGTCCTCGTCCCACGGAATTCAAGTACAAAGCCACCAAGTGCTTGGGAGTGCGACATTTCTCAGTCGGGTGGTTGTAACAGCCACACTTGACACAAGTGTTAGACTTGTTCTTTTTCGACTTAAAAACATCCTTTCCCTTGTTAGCACCACGAGATGTGTTTGTCTCTTGCGCTTGTTCTTCCCTTTGAAGTTTCCAGGATTGATAGAGTTAGTAGCATTCCCTTGAGGTTTGTTCTGAGTGTTAGCATGTACTTCTGGCAAAGGCTTAGTGCCCAAAAGGCGCAGATTAGAGTTCCAAAGTAGGAGCTCACTATGTCTTTCTGCCTGAAGTAATGTTTTAATCAACTCAGAATAAACGGTGAAACCTCTTTCACGGTATTGTTGCTGAAGGATCATTTGTACAGGAAGCATGGTAGACAATGTCTTCTCAATTTTCTCCGCATCAGATGGTTCCTTCTCGCAAAATTTCAGTTTAGAACTGATTTTATGAACAGCATGGTTGAACTCTCCCACAGATTTAAAATCTTGTATGCGGAGGTGGTTCCACTCCTTGACAGCCTCCGGTAGGATGACTGCTTTCTGCTGTTCATACCGTGTTTGAAGAGCAAGCCACAGAGCGCGTGGGTCTTCTTCCATCAGATACTCAGCCTTGAGATCACGATGGATGTGGTTCCTTATGATAAATAAGGTATTGTACTTGAGAGTCTCAGCCAAAGGAGTTTCACCCTCTTGGGGAGCTGCAATTGTCTGGTACATTCCGCGCAACGATAGACTCACTTTGAGATCCATCACCCATGTGGGGAAGTTGTGGCCGTCAAGAGCGAGAGCCTCAAACTCTTTAGTAGCCATTGTGCCTATATATGTAGGACCACAGATTTGTTCAAATCTTTGGCAATGTTAAATAAGCAATGCGAAATGCAAGTAATCAAGGTAAACTTGAAAAATACATAAAGGGACATTCTCCTATTGTGGAACAACATAGTTAATCACCAATCAACATTGAGTGCGCACTTTGAGGATGATAATCCCATAGTAGTACTTTGATACTACCTTGTGTATGGCCAATGTGAAAAAGAATCATGGTAATCACTTAGGTATAGACCTTGTATAATTTATAATCAAATTGGGTACGCACGTTGAGGATGAAATCCCACAGTAGTACCATGGTACTACCTTGTGTATGGCCAATTGGAAAATAAATAAAGGTAGTCACCCAAAAGTGTAGACCAAATTATTTCAAAACTTGATATTGGGTACGCACGTTGAGGAATAAATCCCGCAGTAGTATTGTGGTACTACCTTGTGTATGGCCAATATCAAAATTAAGAAACTTTGTGTTATTCGAAACGAGAGAAAATCAACCTAAGGCATTGGCATAATAAAAAACATATTAAGTGCTTGTATGGTAAGCTAGTAAACGTAATATTTAAATTGCATAAGATAGAGTGCAATAATTGATGTATAATACATTGCATCAAGGGTCTATATTGCAAATATTTACAATAGAAATTTATTTAACATAAAATGCTGCATTATCTATGAACTAGAGGGGGGAATTGCAAATTTTCCAAAACTTGGTCTGAAGCCCATTCGGCCATTCGGCCCATGAGGGGAGGTGGGATATTTTGGGCCAAAGCCCATTCAAGGGCAACCATATAAAAAGGAGGGGGAGTTAGGGTTTCCCTAACTCCCCAAACCCTAGCCACCATGCCCCAGTGGAGCCGCCGCCGCCTGCCGTGTGGCGCCCGCGCCGGGCGCCGCCACGAGACGCCGCCGCCACTGCGCGCGTTGCGCGCCGCCTCGCCCCTTGGCGCGGCGCGCGGCCTCGGGCTGCGCCGCCATGGACGCCCCTGCGCGCGCGCGGCGCCACCGCCGGCGCCGGGCTCGGCGCGCCGCCAGCTTGCCGCGCTGCGCGCCGCGTGCCGTCGGCCGCCGAGCGTTACCACGCCGTGAGGGCGGGCGGGCGGCGCCGCTTCGCTTCCACGCCGTCGGTCGCGCCAAGTGCTAGCCGCGCGCCTCGGAGCCACCTCGGGCGCCGTCGTCGCGGCGCGGGCGCCACCGCCGCCGCCGCCGCCGCCGCCGCGCTGCGCGTGGGGAACGTCGCCACGTCGCCTCGGGTTTGCACCGTCGCCAGCCGTCAGAGGACGCCGACGTCGCCATGGGCGCAGCCGAGTGCGGGTGTGGTAGAAGGCGATGCTGTGATTCGCGCAAGGAAGCGATCAATGCAAGAAGAGCAATTACCTTTTTGTGTTCTGTCTCTTTGCACTTGTATGTATGTGTGCGTGTCGCTCGATTTGGAGAGAATCGTGTGCTGATAACGTGTTGTGAGAATATTGAGACAAGTGTTTGAGAGAGAGATTGCTTTCATTCTCAAAATTTCTGAATCTGTGCAATGAGTATTTATAGATGAATAAAGGGTGGCATAAAAGGTGCCTGTTAGAACAGGCATCTGTACATTTGGGTAATTGTACATTGGACACTTTTGTTTTGTAATAATCATCACGGCGTGCGCCCTCTCCGCTGTTCCCTAGCTAGCTGCCCACCTGCTGCGCCGCGCGCGGAAATGAGTATCGCTTTGCTTCGTTACTAGCTATACGCTGTGGTGTGCTACGCCATGGCAGGCTAGCTAGCTATATAGGGATAGATTGGTATGGGTTCGGCCCAATTTTGGCTACCGTCTTGGCTTATCATATTTAACTACAGTAATAATTAGCTTTTAAATAATATATCTTTTTAATTAAGTTTATAAATTGATTGTAGTAGATGTTATTCTGAATTCAACTATACCGATCAAAATCGCATATAATTGTTCTCCTCTTATACTATCTTTCGCTAATAAGCATAATTCAAAAATACCATAAATTAAAAATTATAAGATATAGTCTAGAAAAACCCGCCGACAAGTCGCATCCGACCGCTAGCTGCTGCCATCTGTGAATCCTATATACAATTGGTTTCCTAGCTGAATTCTCAGCTCTATGAAGCCACGTCATTAGCAAATCGGTGGCTGAGCTGGGTTGATCCGCGCGTGGGGTGGGCCTCGCGATTCGCACACCGTAGTGCCGATTCTGCTTCTGCACGGCGTATGATTCGTTGGGATTCTGCGTACGGGCCAATTGGCCACCAAGTTACTTGGACAGTTGTGGGCGGGCGTGATGCGTGCGTGCGTGCCTGTGCGCTGGTGATCGTGCGGAAATATCGGATCAGGGCGGCAAAGGGCGTATCGGGATTCTTCGCTGGTCCGATTCATTATGATCTAATAAAGCCTATACATTGCCGGAGGCAAGTGACATGCATGATCTCTCGACCTGTTTTTTTTTTTCCCCTTTTTTGGCTATGCAAGTGGCAGTCAAGTAAAGCCACGCCGCCCACACTGCATGATCTCTCGATCTTTTTTTTTTCCTTTTTTGGGTATGCAAGTGGCAGTCAAGTAAAGCCACGCCGCCCATACACGTGATGCATGTCAAGGGAGAGTCTCGGGGTCTGTTTGATCCGTAGAATTTTAAAAACACAAAACAAACAAAGTATAACACAAATGATATGCAAAATAGAAGATTGAAAAAACAAAAATACATGAATAAAGCATTTGGATGGATTGTAGTAAAAATATAGAAAATTTTGGTGTAGTTTTGGGAGAGAGCGGTGAATCTTGCTCCTTATCAACGCAGTTTCCTTTTCTTTTTATTTGGTAGACACCGCAGATGATTTCATAGGTGGGTTTTGTTTTGGCTATGAGTTATGATTTTTTGTTTAAAATTTTGTATTCTAACTATTTACAAGAGAAAGTACGGAGAGAGACATTTGCATGGGATTTTGATCTAAATAAATTCGGTACAGTGTCTACTACAATCAACTTATATATTTCACCTTAAAACACACTGTTTAAAACTAATTATTATAGTATAAACCAAAAGTTATAAATCTTAAGTCTAAAAAAACACCCAACCCAAGCATCCACAGTCTAAAAAAACACCCAACCCAAGCATCCACGTCCACCTGTCTGGGTTAAACAAATAGCTCCATCGATAGCGAGAGCTTTGGATCCAGCTCCAGTGGAGGGCAACACGGTGATCTAGCAGTAGCCCACAGCGGCTTCGTGAGATGAGGCAGTAGCGTCCAAGGCTCCGGCGGCAGCGTTACATCTAATTCTATTTCTCTTACTCTGTATTTTATCTTATAAATAATTTAAAAATTATCAACTATAAATTAAAAATTATCAGGCACATTTTAAAAAGAGTAAAGTCCATTACCGGTCTTTAAACTTTTTATGCTGTGTCATCCCGGTCCATAAACTTTTAAAATATGTCATCCCGGTCCTTAAACTTTCAAAGTGTGGCAATATCCTATGTAGTTGTAGCAGTGAACTTTTTATGCTGTGTCATCCCGGTCCATAGACTTTCAAAAGAAATTGCCACACTTTGAAAGTTTAAGGACCAGGATGACATACTTTAAAAGTTTATGGACCGGGATGACACAGCATAAAAAGTTTAAGGACCGGTAATGAACTTTACTCTTTGAGAAATTTTAAGTATTCTGCTTTCCTCACCATTCTGTCGGTTCAGCTTAGATTGGTCGCTTCCTTGCTTGTTGGAGCCAGTCCAGTTATTGCATTTTCTTGCTCACATGTGCTATTTGGTAGCTTCCATTTTGCTAAACCCTAGCCTATCAAGGCGGCGCGGCCGACGGCGGGCGCAGTAGCCAGCGGGAGCGGCGCAGTGTTCGGACTTTCAGATGTTGGTGGCTAGGCCTAGGCAGTATTTTCAGACTTTGCTTGTAGTTCTAGTAGTTTGGGTAAAGTAGGGGAGAAGAAGAGAACTTCAGGTTCAGATGGACCGGTTGCCCATGCATGTTTTAGAGATTCCAGTGAGAGATGCATGCACTAGCTATCGCTGTAGTCTGTGAAGATGTACTTAGGAGTTAAGATCCAATGATCCATGGTCAGATTGTGATTGAAATTTCATCGTGTTTGATGATTTGGTTGGTTCCTGATCAATGAACTACCCAGCAGGCAGCAGTTACTAAAGCAGTGATCAGGTGAGATGAATGCTTGGTTCGGGGGACAAAAACCAAGTATGCTGCCTGTCATTTTGCTAGGCTGGAGAGTGGTTGGTACCAGTCAGATTTTGTTTTCTTCGGTTTCTTGCATTATTGGTAAGGTGTCATCACCTGTAGAGACAAGAGTGGGACTAGTTATATTTCCATTTAATGATTGCTAGATGTTCAATTGCCATAAGTCTTCTTCTGATATTTAGATAGTTAACAAGAGTGATGCCTTTTCTGTTCTCAGAATCTTATGTTTTAGCATGATGCCTTCTTAGGTTGTGGGAATACAAAATTACATGTGCCCAGAGCTACTTGCAGGCATTCCTTACGGATTCAAGTCAAGACATGGTCTTTTGGTAATATCCCCTTACTTTTATGGAGATGCTTAGAGAAATTATTGCTACATACCTAGTTTTAACCGATATATGTCTGTACAGGATGTTGTATGTATGAGATGGCTGCTCATCGACCTACTTTCAAAGGCTTTTGTGAGTTCTTATTAGCTCATATTCCTTAAATTACTATAATTACCTAACAGTAGTTTCTAGCCAGGGAGGATTTACTTCCGATCAGCTCACATTGCTTCGATCACTATAATTATCTGCTCATGGATGTTTTAATGCAAATACTAATGGAGGTCCCATTCCTAATAAATGCTACGTAGCTTATATGCAGAAAGTTCCTAATGGCTGCCCTAGTAGAAGAATAAGATTGACTAGAGTACTTAGAAATTGAATGGAAGATAAAAAAAACATCAATTACACTTTCTAGTGGTGTTATTAGTGCGATTGTAACATAGTTTAATCATAAATTGCTTTGCTTTTGGGTAATACTGTTTGCTTCATGCTTGTAAGTCCGCCCTAGTTACATATTAGTTCTGGGTCCGCCACTGGTCAGACTGGATGGAAAATTTCCTCCACTGGGCAAGCGCGCGTGCGTGTGCAAGAGAGACTGACCGGTTCGAGCAAAAGCCGGATTCGTCGACAAAAACTATGGATCTGTTCTTTTAAAAAAGGATTGATAATTTTTATCTATAATTGATAATTTTTATATTATGTATAAGATAAAATACGAAGTAACTTAGATATAACACTGCCGCCGGAGCCTTGGCGCTACTGCCCCATCTCACGAAGCCGCTGTGGGCTACTGCTACATCACCGTGTTGCCCTCCACTGGAGCTGGATCCAAAGCTCTCGCCATCGATGGAGCTATTTGTTTAACCAAGACAGGTGGACGTGGATGCTTGGGTTGAATTTTTTTAGGCTTTAGGCTTATAATTTTTAGTTTATACTATAATATCTAGTTTTTAAATAGTGTGTTTTAAGATAAAGTCTACAGTTAATTGTAGTAGATATTGTACCAAATTTATCTATATTGATCAAAATCTCACGTAAGTGTCTCTCTATACTCTCTCTTGTAAATAGTTAGAATTCAAAATTTTAAATAAAAAATCATAACTCACAGCCAAAACAAAACCCACCTATGAAACCGTCTAAGGTGTCTACCAAATAAAAAGAAAAAGAAACTGTGTTGATAAGGAGCAAGATTCACAGCTCTCTCCCAAAACTACGCCAAAAATTTCTATATTTTTACTACAATCCATCCAAATGCTTTATTCCCGTTTTTTTTTTTTTCAACCTTCTATTTTGCACATAACTATAAACTGTCCAAGTAACTTGGTGGCCACTTGGCCCGTACGCAGAATCCCAACGAATCATACGCCGTGCAGAAACAGAATCGGCGCTACGGTGTGCGAATCCCGAGGCACACCCCGCGCGCGGATCAACCCAGCTCAGCCACCGATTTGCTAATGACGTGGCTTCATCAGAGAGCTGAGAATTCAGCTAGGGAACCAATTGTTTATAGCATTCACAGATGTACGCAGCTTACCTGTTCCTTTCTTCATGTCCTCCTTGTGTTCTTATTGACGTGGCGAAGATCTAGAGTACCAAGGGAACATATGGAGGACATGGCGAAGATCCAGAGTACCAAGGGAACATGTGGGGGACAGGGAGAACGCTCTGGATCTTTGCCACGTCGACGAGAAACGAGGGAATAGAAAAAAGAGAACAGGGAAGCTGCGTTCTTCACAGATGGCAGCAGCTAGCGGCCGGGTGGCGACTTGTCGGCAGATTTTTTTAGACTGTATGTTATAAATTTTAGCTTATGATATTTGAATTTTGTTTATTAGTGGAAGATAGTACGAAGAGGAGAACAATTATATGTGACTTTAGTCGATATAGCTAAATTTAAAATAATATTTACTACAATCAATTTATAAATCTAACTAAAAAAACTATTATTTAAAAGCTAAACGGAAGCCAAAATTGAGCCGAACCCATATCAATCTATCCCTATATAGCTAGCTAGCCTGCCATGGCGTAGCACACCACAGCGTATAGCTAGTAACCGAAGCAAAGCGATACTCATTTCCGCGCGCGGCGCAGCAGGTGGGCAGCTAGCTAGCCATGGGGTCGTTGCCGCCGGCGGAGAGGGCGCACGCCGTGATGATCCCGTACCCGGCGCAGGGCCACATCACGCCGATGCTGAAGCTGGCCAAGCTGCTCCACGCCCGGGGCTTCCACGTTACCTTCGTCAACAACGAGTACAACCACCGCCGCTTCCTCAGCTCGCGCGGGCCCGCCGCGCTCGACGGAGTCCCGGGGTTCCGCTTCGCTGCCATCCCGGACGGGCTCCCGCCGTCCGACGCCGACGCCACCCAGGACGTCCCCGCGCTGTGCTACTCCACCATGACCACCTGCCTGCCCCGGTTCAAGGAGCTCGTCGCCAAGCTCAACGAGGAGGCCGAGGCCTCCGACGGCGCTGCGCCGCCCGTGACCTGCGTCGTCGCCGACAGTACCATGACCTTCGCCCTCCGCGCCGCGCGGGAGCTCGGCCTCCGCTGCGCCACGCTCTGGACCGCCAGCGCCTGCGGCTTCATGGGCTACTACCACTACAGGCACCTCGTCGAACGCGGCCTCTTCCCTCTCAAAGGCATGCACCCATTTGTATACGCATGAAAACACCGTCTTTCTTTAGTGGTGTAGTCTACCTGTTTGTCGTTGCTGTGCTATGCAAAATTAAATTTGGGGATGTACTAATATCCATAATTATTTGCAAAAAACATAGTTAATTACAAGGTTTCAAATAGCCGAATTTAGCCTTTGGGAAGGCTAAAGGCTAAGAGAATTCAATTTTAGCGCTAAACAGTGTTTGCCGCTATTAGCCGGATTTAGCCCGCTAAATCAGCTAAATGGACTGCTATTTAGCCCGCTAAGGAGGAAAATAACCTAAAGTGGGCCAAATTATGGACTGTAATCTATTGAACTTATGTGTTTGTTTGATAATGTCCTGAAGGAATACACTATACCTCACTATTTGGTGCTATGAATGTTTTTGTATGCTAAAATATCCTTGATTATATGCTTGTATGTGCATAAAACATTGAATTTTGAGTTTTTTTACATATACTTTTACTAATCCGCTAAATGAGGCTATTTGAGGCTATAGCCTGCTATAGCCTTTATAACCTCTGCGGAACCCATCCGTTAAATATCTTAGCCGGCTATTTGAAACCTTGGTTAATTGCGAATACTTGTTTTTTTTTCAGAGGAGGCGGACTTGAGCAATGGGTACATGGACACGACCGTGGACTGGATCCCGGCGGTGCCCAAGGACCTGCGGCTGCGCGACTTCCCGAGCTTCGTGCGCTCCACGGACCCGGACGACATCATGTTCAACTTCTTCATCCACGAGACGGCCGCCATGTCGCAGGCGTCGGCGGTGGTCATCAACACCTTCGACGAGATCGACGCGCCGCTGCTCGACGCTATGTCCAAGCTCCTGCCGCCCGTCTACACCGTGGGGCCGCTCCATCTGACGGTGCGCAACAACGTGCCCGCGGAGAGCCCGGTCGCCGGCATCGGGTCCAATCTCTGGAAGGAGCAGGACGGCCTCCTCGAGTGGCTCGACCGCCGGCCGCCGCGCTCCGTGGTGTACGTCAACTTCGGGAGCATCACGGTGATGTCCAACGAGCACCTGCTGGAGTTCGCGTGGGGGCTGGCCAACACCGGCTACGCGTTCCTGTGGAACGTGCGGCCCGACCTCGTCAGTGGGGACGAAGCCGCACTGCCGCCGGAGTTCTTCGCGGCGACGGAGGGGCGGAGCATGCTGTCGACGTGGTGCCCGCAGGAGAAGGTGGTGGAGCACGAGGCCGTGGGGGTGTTCCTGACCCACTCTGGGTGGAACTCGACGCTGGAGAGCATAGGCGGCGGTGTGCCGATGGTGTGCTGGCCGTTCTTCGCGGAGCAGCAGACCAACTGCCGGTACAAGCGCACGGAGTGGGGCATCGGGATGGAGATCGGCGACGACGTGCGGCGGGCCGAGGTGGAGGCCATTATACGGGAGGCCATGGAAGGGGAGAAGGGGCGGGAGATGCGGCGGCGCGTGGCGGAGCTCAGGAAGAGCGCACTGGCCTCGGCGCGGCAGGGCGGCCGATCCATGCGCAACGTGGACAGGCTCATTGACGAGGTGCTCCTCGCTTCAACCTGAAGCGAGTGCTGCTGCTGCTGCTGTCTTGGCGGTTGGTTTGATGCCTTCGAGATTCGGTCGACTGCAGCGTTCTGTGTTATGTAATCATGATTCTAATGATGTTTTAAGTATCTTCAGATGATGATGAAATGAAAATAAACGCTACTTTATAGACATTTTGCTCAGTTAATGTCGGACACAACAACATGGTGATTCGTAAGCTACAGGGTGACAAGCTGAATTATCTTGTTTTATTAGCAGAGTGCAGAAGTAATCGTCAGAACGGGAAAATTGGGAGTTGGTCTGCTGCTCGGCGTAGTTGTAACAGACACACAGCATGACTTCCAGGAACACTTGGAAGTAAACTTTTTTTTTAGGGTACAAGTCCGACGCACATACACCATTACACGCACACATGTGTGCATATCTCCTAACATATGTTTAAGAATTTTACAAAGGCACCAAGATTTTATGGAATATGAATATGCGCTTTCTCGCTGAACATGCACTCATATGAGAGGGTATAAGTAAGACGTGCACACATACTATTCATACCATTGGCCGCAAATATATATGTGTGTATCTCCTAACACATGCTTGAGAATTTTATGAAAGCACCAAGATCTTATGGAGCATGGATACACAATTTCTCGCTGAACATGCACTGTGTGCACTCTATTATAGTTATTTGGGTGACGTGTGCGAGTGCGATCACAGATGATCGAATTTGGATGGGCTAGATGAACAGCTTCGCACCAAGCCAACCGTACGTTCGGTCCTCAAAAAATGTCGATCTCTTTGGCTGTTGTTCTGTAAAGCAGCTGAATCTGTGTTTTGCTCACCAAGTTGCTGCACTGTTGTGAGTTTGAATTGATGGATTATGAATGTCTCAGTTCGCTAGTATTCCAATTCACATTAGCATACACCACATAATTCAAAAGAGATTAACATTACGGACTAATTTAATTAGCACCTTGTGGGATCTAAGTGAGCTAGCCATGAACCAAAAGTGTATGTAGGTAGAAGCCTCAATAAATCAGCGACTATCTGAGACGGAATCAGCGACCATGCTAGTTACAGATTTGTGAATCAAATAGCCCTCTGAATAATTAAGAACGAGAAGGAAACTGTCATGCATGACACTCAGGAAAGAAGTTAGCTATCATACTCCATTTGCATAGCTTTGATATGTAGATCTATCGCAGTCCGAAAATCGGGGGAAACCCAGGCAGCCTTTTCAGGTTTTGATAAGAGTATCCCATGGATCCGTACAAATTTAATCATATACTAAAAGCCCAAACCATGTGTCCGGCCATGGTTGATAGTGAACTAGCGACGAACGACCTTAGAGTCCAGCTTTGACTGTGTTCTCAGATATGGTCGTGAATTCAAGCAGAGTGCCCAACCTTGACTGTAAGAGCAAGGCTAATAATATAGCTTTCAGCTGGTTGTATGAACATTTACATCTCACTTATCAGCCTATTTATATAGTAGTTTACAGCCAGCTGAAAGTTGTATGACCTACCCCTTTCTCTCACAAAGTTTCTTGGTTCTTGTGCTTCAGAGCTAGCTGGCTGTAAACTTACAGCCCACCTCTCTTCTCTCTCCTCCTCTCTCTCCTCCACCTCAGCATACAGCCTACTAACATCCTCTTATTATATTTGCTCTAAGCTCTACTCAGTTAGTTTAGTCAGTGAGCTAGGGTACTAGTGTTCCAATGAACAGCAGTTCTTCAACGTGGAGGCGCCACAGCGAGCTAGCGACCAACATCGGGAGATGAAAAGTCGTAGATCGCGTACTTCTCCCTATTTAAACAAAAATCTACTGTCACGATTGCGTACAAGTTTTACAGTGATCGTTTCCGATGGTTGATGTTGAATCAGATGATCGTCGTCTCAATAATGCAGGCATCAGATGTAGGTGTCATGTTTCCGTAGGAGACAGGTCGCAATAGGAATCAAAGCCACGGCAAGCAATTACATCTCGATTTAGAACATCCCGATCGACGTGACCCAAGAGCAGATGTTTGATAATGCATCAATCAATCGGATCACCAAAGGCTTACATTTTCAACACATAACTATCGAAGAGACTCTGTAGGAAAGAATACTTTCAGTTCGTTAACTACAAATCCAAACAGTGTCATCATACGCCATCAGTTCCATGATCTACGGTGTTGAACATTAGAGCCCAATCTTGACGATCTGTCTCGTGAGAAATATCTGCCTCGCAACGTGGCTATCACGGTGCCTGCGACATTATTATTGCCTGCCAAGCAGTAGCGAGTGGTGGATGGGCGAGATAAGCAGCGAAAGTCTACACTGCACTAGTGATGGATTTTTTAAAATAATATATTTTGTATTAATATTATATAAATATATTATCACTGAAAAAATTACATAAACAACCATTTGTCACCATTTCAAATAGCGATAATCCTACATAGAGTTCCATGTGGTAATCAGTAGGTCTTTATCACTAAATGAATTGACACATAACCTCTTTCACCGATTGAACTGATGATAGAGATCGGTTGCCATTTCAATTGGTGACGGAGGTGTTGTCGTCATTTCAATTGGTGACAGAAATTTTGTCGATGCTTTTTGTTTTAGTAGTTTTGAAATAATAGCTAACTATAAAAGAGAGATTTTGACGAGTGCGTCTTAGGTTGCATTAATAATTTCTATTTAAATAAACCATTTCAAGCTTGACATAACACTTAATAATGAAGGTGTGAATTACACAGTGTGTAAGGTTTAGTTAGGCGCATATATTTGCCTCACTACTCTTACGATACAAATAGCAACATGCACGTACCATCAATCCAAACTGCATCTAAGATATGTGTGCCACTACCGGGTGGACCACCTCCTCGTTGTTCCTCTCCTGATCCTCTGTTGGCGGATCTCATCATTGTTAATCCTCTCGGTCTAGAGCTCCTCCTGCAATTTGTCTAGTCGGATTTGAAGAGTGTGAATGCAAACCTAGGTAGAAATTGAACACGATTGATCCACCCACTTAGTGAACTTGCAATCCATGGTCTCTGCAAGGAAGACGATGTGATTACAAGTGATGCATGCATGGAAGCATAGATAAAAAATGAACTACTTACCATGAACAGAGGGCAGCAAAAGAATCGACATCTTAGGTTCCCCACATCGTCGAAAACCTAGACCACCACATTAAGTTTGGGCTTTAATTGTGGCTAAGGCTCGGGAATGTGTGGGTAGTCATAGAGGGGGATTTCTAGGGGTGTAGGGCTTCCTGGTTTGGAGTGGTAGATCGGGGCTTGAGGGGTTGGGATCTAGAGGACCGTAGATGTGCATGTCTTCCAAGTAAGGGTAACAACCTCGAAACCCAATTCATGTTCATTGTCCCTTCTGATACCTTGAGCTACCCGTCCTATCTGCCATGTTGTGGTTGGATGAGTGTATATTAGAGATACATGGGCTCTTTGCATGGGACAAATTATAGGCCCTCTCAGATGTGCAGTGTGTTGTAACCTCGGTCTAAAAAGGTCTAGTCAGAGTGTAATCACTTTGGGCTGAAAAAGGAGACGACATAGTGTTGTCATTTCTAATTGAAAGGCTATGGACTCGCTTTGTTGCGATGCGTAGTGTTACCATTACCCCTTCGTCGCGCTGCTAAGAAGGGGGAGCAATCTCATAGTCATAGCAGAAATTATGTAAGAGAACAACTTTACAAAGAAACCTGAACAAAGAGGAGCATAACACCACAAATATCATAGCACGTGGCAAACACATTGCAACATATTACAAGGACTAACTAACTTTATGGAACATATGCATGGTTCCTCCTAGGCGCTACACCATGAGTGGCCCCAGCCTTGGGCTAGTCTTGTGCATTAAAATGGATACAAATTCGAACATTCTCGAATCTGATATCGAATCGAATGTCGTAAAGAATACAATTCGAATCGGATATATGCTTAATTCGGTCGAATACGAATATCCTCCTACGAATGTCGTAATCGTCGGTTGTTTTTCCAATTAGCGGTTTTACATTCAAATTTTGACATTTCAAATTTCATCAAATGTCAAATTTTGAATTTAGCGGTTTTTCCGATTAGCGATTTTAAATTCAAATTTTGACATTTCAAATTTCATCAAATGTCAAAATTTGAATTTAGCGGTTTTTCTGATTAGCGGTTTTAAATTCAAATTTTAACATTTGAAATTGACTCTCATTTGGGTAAATGGGAATGGAAAATCAATGGTACTTTTTTAAAATAGTAGGCATCAGACAGTTTCCTTGTTGCAAATTGACCAACAAATCTCATTAGAACAAAAATTTGGTCAGTCACCAATCAGGCAATCACTACGTACACAAAGATGTTAATGACTTAATGTGACCTCAGCATTGTCCTCCTTAAGTAGATACTGTTAGACAAAAAAATATACTGAATGTCATGCTAAAATAAGGTGGGAATCAGATGCTGGCTCCTACAGTCCTACTCTACTAGTAACAAAACCTGGTTGTTTAGGATAAGAGACTTTGTCATTCAGGATGTTCATAGGGTTCCAACATAGTATAATATACAAAATTAACACAATCCTAAAAGAAACTAATATTAACGTTAGTACATATTATATTATTATAACACAATCCTAAAAGAATCTTCCAATTTATAATTGAAGAAGTGTCTATATGACGAATGTTGTGATCCAACTGAAAGAAAAGTTTACCACAGTGCACGAGACGATATCGACACGTGTTTGGCATGGTTCGGACTTGAGCTTGCACCATCGACAACGAGTTGTCCGTGCATCACGCTCCTCGTACACGCTCGTCGAGATAATTGTGCAACTCTATGACCCCTGGTTAAAATTGTATGACGAGTTGTTCAACAATACGATTAAAATATTGTTGGGATATCGAAACCGCAAATATGGATGGATGAGTTTACAAGAAAAGAGGATGGGTGGCGTATGGCACCATACCTCGTACCTTATTGTCCATCTCAGCAACCTCATTCATCACTCCTTTGAACCATTCAAATGATAATGGCTCCGAGTAACCCAAAGAAAAATGTGCACGGCTTGTTCAGTATGCTTTCTTCTGTTGCTCTTTGGATGTTGAGACACTTGAAGTTGTTGGTGCTGTCCTCGGACCTACTAGTCTCCATTGCGAGTCCTAATAGTTGCGAAAAATCATGCAAGCTTTAGACAGCGAAGCATCTTAGGAAACGGTTAAAATGGGAACAACATAGGATGAATCAGTACCATCAACTCTTCAGCTAGCTTAATGTTGTTGAGTAGGTCCTTAGAATGCTTATGAACGGTGTTGCCCGATTCCAAGGCCAACAAGAAGTAGAACATCATAGTTTCAAATCTTGTGCAGGGCACCATATGGACCATCTACGAGCAATCTTGGCAAGCTATGGCACACATAAGGAAAAAGAATCGGTTTCATGTCTACCATGTATGTAAAGAAGTAGCCATGGAAAGGGATATTGATTGACCTTCTTGGTTACGCCACACCTAACTCACGAACAAGCTCTTACGTTGACATGCGGTGAGAAGTAGTTCTCGACAAATATGCGCTTGAGCTCTTATGTCCATCTCCATTTGTGCGGATGTGAACATTGAGGTAGTCATCTCCGAGTTGAAGTGATGGAAAAGGATGCAGAAATAGAAACACAAAGAAGATGCGGTGAATTTCTATGCTAGAAGCTAGAGTAAGTCAAGGAGAAACAAAAGAAGGTCGTACAAACCATTCAAATGGAGAAATCGTGCGGGAGCCGACGGCGTAGTGATCCGGCGATGCGGCGAGGCCGACGGCGCGAGGAGAACGACGGGGATGACGCGAGGTTATTGGTTAGGGATTGCCGGATTGGGGATTGATTGGGACAAGGACTCGGTGAGGCCGAGCGGTGAGGCAACCGAGGCGGTGAGTGAGTGAGTCCGTGTGCATGACCTAAATGCGAGTAAGTCCGAACATGGTCTAGTGCATGTCATGTCGTGACTGGCTTTCCACCCTAGCGGCATGAGGTGCGAGAGTCACAATGTCCTACTGGGTTAGCTGGCTTGGTTTTGGTGAATCAGAGTGCCACGAACCCCTATGACGTGGGCCGCCTCGTCCTCTAGGGGCACAGCCAACCAGGTGTCAACTAGGACATCATCGTCATCTGACTGCATCCCATGGTCTATCATGTTGTCATCTACCTGTGTCTCGTGGGTGGACGTGTCCTCCTGTAGTCCTCAAGATGTGTATAGTGGCCTACAAGGAATATAGGATACAATTAAAATGTTTTTCCAAAGTTGAGCATATGCAATGAGGAGGAAATAGTATACGTAGGTAAATTCGGTGTACTAAGCCATCCCATGGAACTGTGCTCCGGTTCAAAAAAGCAATTGTTAGTATGAAACTTCATGTGGAAGACTGAATAAACATGTTTAACACAACACTACCTGAGATTGGAGTAGGGGTAGTATAGTGCCAAGAAGAGTCACCCACCATGTCTGGAAGAGGTGCGGTGGGAGTGTGTGACGTGCACGGTGTGCTATGCCTTACCCCTCGAGCACGTACCGTAGAAGCACATAATAGTGCCTGCACCATGTTGTTCCTTGGCCTCCTACATGACATCAGCAAGACAATGTGCTTGGCCTTATCCCTGATCTGGCTAGGTGCGGCTCTAAGCCTGTCATCCCCGATCTAAGATATAAGAGAGGTCAAATCTTTGTGAACCTCCCTAGCGAGATCGCTCTATGCGGCAAGCAAAACTTGTTATAATTAATGCGCTGTAAGAAATGGAATATAATTAATTGCATCATTACATGTGTGCATAGCCTATGCAATAGACAGGGCATGTTACATGAGCATGACAATTGTGCCTTCTAACTGTGCACTCATGAACACTTGTCTCATGGTTTGTCCCACGATGACCTTTGGCCCTACATAGTACCACGAAACGAAGCTCCCTCATGCCTATTTTAAATGCTTTATGCATCTCTCCCTTCTTTCTCTTCTCCCTATACAGTACCTCAAAACGAAGCTCCCTCTTGCCCATTTTAAATGATCTATGTGTCTCCCTTTCTTGCTCTTCTCAAGAAAGACTTTGTCTGAATGCATTGATGCACACACCAAAAGTGAAGAATGCTTGCTTAAGTATCATCTTTCTAGAGAATTGCTTCGAGGCTTATTCCAGAATATCAACATGGGTCATAGAATTCCTTTGTTGTATGAACTAGAGCAGATTGGGTAGGTTGTGGTAAAAGTCTTCGAACATAACAAACCTTCTTTCAAGTGCCTTTGCTTCGCCCTCCAAGCTTTAGCATAGCTTGTTGTGTACTAGAACCTCTACTCTAATGCAAGAATAATAGAACATGGCTCAAAATCTAGGTTGTCCACAATTGCCTTCGTACATGACATTTGCAACAAAGCCTAAAGACATGTATCTATGGGATTGTATGGACTCTATCACCACGCAAGTGTGTAGAATGACTATGGGTGTCCCACATAGGTTGGTATGCATGGAATCATGTAACATTCCAAAAAAAATTTTATTTGCAATTTATTTGAGTTTCTAGAGTTTATTTGGTTTTATCTGGATTTTATTTCAAAATCTAAAGCAAGAAAATGTATCTAAAATATTTTATAAAGCTATTTATTGAAAATATGAAATTAAAAATATTTTTTTCCTAAGTCTAAAATGCCTCCAGGAATTTTTAGGAATTTTCCTAGAATTTTGGGCTTTAAATATTTTTAAGTGTTTATAAAGTTATCTAGCATTTCTGAAAATTAAAACGAAATTTAAAACCAAAATCCTCGGTGACACGTGGCGCACCCAGATCGCATCCGCCACCGCCGATCTAATCCGGCCGTCCCCATCCACTTACCCTTCGGGTTGGATCCAACGGCCTGATCTTCTCTTTGTGCACGTGGCTCAAATCCGGCCGTCCGCCTCTCTCCCCTCACCTCTCTCTCTCTCTCGCCGACATGCGGGGCCCGCACCCCTTTCTTCCTCCTCCCCTTCTTCCCCAGCCCGTCGGCCGCCATTAACACCCTAACCGAGCTTTTAAAAGCTTCGGTTACTCCCCCTAATGACCGGCTATTGATGCTATTAGTGGCCCTTAAGCCCGCGCACTAGTAACCGCCCCACCTCGTTCCGTTTTCTGTTGGCTTAAAGCCTCTCGCCGTTATGCGACTGTTTCTAAAGTCCTTAACTCCGGCGAGCCCATTACCTCCGTCCCTGCCCTATAAAGCTCCTTCCCGAGCCCGTTATCCCCTCCTTCGCCTTCCGTGCGCGCCACCTCTTTCCCCTCGCCCTGAACCGATCGGCCCGACCCGTGCTTCCTCGTCGCCGCGTGCGACTCCGGGAGGAATTGGCGCCGCCTGGTCTTTCGCGCCTCGCCGACGCGCCTCGTGATCCCCAAGCGCCGGTGACCACCATTCCCCTCCGCCGAGCGAATGCCACGGAGCCCGTTATTGCCGAAGACTCGGCGCGCCGCTTCTTCTCGTCGACCGACCGTCTCCATCGTAACCGAACCTCTCGACCATCCGTCGTCTCGGCCACTGCTGATTCCCTCCGACCACCCCGCGGCCAACCGGTTCGAAGGTAACACCCTTGTGTGGTCGTAGATCCGATGTAGTCGTGGGTTTTCGTGTAGTCGAGTCGTAAGTTCTCTCGTAGTCGAAGTCGTGAGGTTCTCTGTGTAGTCGAGTCGTAGGTTCTTTGGTAGTCTTCTCGGTGTAGTCATAGTCGTGAGACCGATGCGTGGCCGTGTCGTAATTTCCTGCGTAGTCGTAAACCTTCCGTGTGGTCGTATGTCTTGGTCGTAAACCTTCCATGTGGTCGTAAGTCGACTACGTGGTCGTAGCTCCGCCGATCGCATTTGCCGTGGTCGTAGCTCGCCCGATCACGTTTGCCGTGGTCGTGAGAACTTCGAAGGCCATAACTTCTTCATTTTAATTCCGATTTAACTCGTTCAAATTTATAAATTTTTCTAAAATCCTAAACTACCCATTTCTGGACTCTTTTTGAATTTTTGGATTTTATTTGAATTTTGTTTGAATTTCTTTTGGTTCTTTGCGTATAGATTACGACGAATCCGGAGAGTATTTCTTCGACGAATCGCAGCAAGACTTCGAGCAAGGCAAGTTACACCTTTGACCATGTTGATCCCAGTAATTTAAATTATTATGTTGTTTTTAAATTAATATGCATGCGTACTTTTATTCAATCTAGTTTAAATTCGGTTTAAACTCTAGTTATACCCAATTCCTTTGTGTATGGCCAATCTTGAAAATTGAATAAACATACCTTGTCACCATAGATGAAAACCTAGTTGGTACATTAGTATTGACTAGAACATTTTATGGAATTGCTTAGCCATGCTTAGAATAATTCGGGTGGGAAGAATTGTTTCACATAAAATGATAAAGTTTTCGAATGTGTTCTTGACTTTGGTGGGTCAAGAATGATTATGAAATATTTTCAAACGAATATGAAAACTTGGTTTAGACTTAGGCTAATGGTTAGAGTGGTGGGTGCTTGTTGGTATGCATTGTTGTTTGGTGACACAATGTTGATTGCCGAGCACAAGGGGTATGTGGTTGGTGCCTAAGTCGATTAAGGACCGGTGCAGTGAAATACTATTACAAAGTCACACCGTACTACCACAAGTCTGGTATGGGACAGACCTGGCTAAGTAATTTGTGAAGTTCCATTTTAGTTTCGCTATAGGCTGAATGTGAGCGTGGCGTAGGCCATGAGAAGTCTCACATGGCACAAGAGGGGGCTCCAACATGTGGATTCATGTTGTGGTGAAACCTTAGTGGCGGCGTAGCTAATTTGGTAATGGAACATTGGAACAGCTTTGTCATGATCTCCTCGGCCGCACACCTAAGGAAGTGTGTTAATCCGGTGGCAAAACGGGGGACATGTCTTGTGGGTAAAATTGTACACCTCTGCAGAGTAACAAACTATCCTGGATAGCCGTGTCCACGGTCAAGGACATGCTTAGTATGGTTTTTCACGGATTAGACTTTGGTTTTAATAAAATTTGGTTTATGGAAATTTGTGAAACTTTTGGAAAGATGGTCCGGTGGGATACCCGTGGTTAGGTTAGTGTTAGGTTGTTGCTGCACTAACGTTATTATTTTGTTAAATCTGGATTTTATATCTATCAAATTCAGCTTTTGCACTACGTTATTGTATTTAATTCAATAATGCTGTTTATGCAAATGAACCACATTATGCCTTCCTTTGTAACCCCTTATGCATGCATCAAATCATTATATTTCTGGTGTAACTTGTGAGTACTTTATGTGCTCACCTTGCTATAAACAATGTTGCGGAGAGCGGCTCATCTCAACTATGTTGAGGATTGCGACGAATAGGCCACGTCTTACATCAATTCGCCTTGTGGGAAGGCGGGATGGGCTGCTCCTTTCATTATCTTCCATTGTTTATTTCATGTTTGGCCATGAAGCCACCGTATTGTAAACTTGGCCATAAGGCCCGTACTTTTGCTTTATAATAAAGTTTGGTTATCATGCATGATATGTATCATCGTTCAATCTGTGCACTAGCTTTTCTGGGATAGTGCGATTAACACGAGAGGATGTGGAGTTATTGCTCCGGTCCCGGCAGAGATGGTATCAGAGCATGTTGACCCTAAGACGTGACCGTAGGTAGAATAGAATGGATGACCTTAAGGATTTATTTTCTAAATATATATATATATATATATATATATATATATATATATATATATATATATATATATATAATAAGAACATTTTAAAAATCCTTCTACCTCTTATCTTCTTTATTCTTTCACTTGTCTATTCTTTTCTTTTAAAAATATAAATACGCATAATTGATGACTAACTCCTTTTCTTTTTCAAAATTATAGATGGCTGAACGTCCTACCCAAGTCACCCGTGGAATCTTAGTGGACACCTAGTGACCGCCTTTGGGATCTTCTTCAAGAGCTGGGTGTTACTGCACGCCCGTGTACCAAGGATGTTTGAAACCTATGGAGATCAAGAACGTTGGAGAGTGGAAGTGCTGATCTACGCCAACATGGGAGATGAAGAAGCATGTCACACCTTTGATGCTCCTCTACCTCGGGACACCTTCTTCAACGGAATCCAAGATGCAGCTCGTGAAGCAATTCGGCGGATGAGGACATCTACGCCCAGAGCTTCAGCGCCACATTCCGATACTTCCCGGCAAGTACCTGCCGGCTCAGCGGCGTCTTCTCCTCGACAGAATTTGAGAGTAACCCTCGGCTCGTTCAACAGGTGGAGTACACCAAGTCTTTGGACTATGTGTACCAAGATACCTTGAAGGAGTTGAGTCTCATGGCGCAGCGACTCCGCGAAGCAGAAGAAGAATTAGCCAAGTATCGTGTAGAAGATGAGGGTTCTTCTATTACAGGACCACCCCCCAAGAAACTTAAAAAAACCAGCCTTCTATTAGTAGCAGCACCAGCCCATAGAAACCATAGTTTAAGTTTAAAGTTATAGAACGATACTTGTGAGTTGTTATTCCTTTGTCAACAGCCTCAAGGTTATATTCAATAAAATAATATGGTTGGTTGCTCCTTGAATTTTTGTTGTGTTTCTTGTTTTGTGGTGGGAATGTTACATAGACCTTCTCCTAGTCCTCTCTCTCTTTCCTCTAAAATCTGGAAGAGTTTGACAGATGGTGAACACAAGGGGAAATGTCAACGACGGCGCCAACGACACCGGAGCGCAAGGAAGTCAGTCTGATATTTGAAGTAATGACTATTGCGCGATCGGTACTACCGAGCCTTGTGAGGGTGGTAATACTGATATTTGAAGTAATGACTAATTTATGTGTATTTAATGAACCTTAAATAGCCGTTGAGCAGAGGGTGTAGTAGTATCGGCCACTCCATGGCGGTACTACCGCAAATCTAGTTTGTTTTTGAGGATTTTGACTTTAATGGTTACTCTGGTGGGTGGGGGTTATAAATAGTCTCCCACTAGTAGCAAGTGAGCTCTCTTAGCTTTCTTGAACATTCATTTGATACTCTTGAGCTCTTGCTAGACTCTCTCAAACACATTTACTCTATTTGCACATTTTGTGGTTGCTGAGAGCATTCAAGTGTATTGTATCATCTGTTATCCTTGTAGCACTTGAGAAACTTCAAGCAAGCGTTGTGACTTATTACGCTTAGTGTTTGCCAGCACCTAGTTGGCTTGAATGAATATTTTGTGATGATATCTTCTAAGAAGGTTGTGAAGAGGCCCAGCATGATTTGTGAGTAGTTTGGTGCTCGCTATATCTAGAGTGGAGAAAGAGCAACCTTAGTGGACTTGATGTTTTTAGCTCAATTTGTAGAGCTGGCTCAATCCATTTGGACTTACCTCAATGTGTACTAGTGAAGACTATCAAATTTTTGATACCATAGGAAAAACATTATGTGTCACATCGTGGTTTATCTTTTGTCTTTGCTTTTCCACATTTACATTTCTATCATTTGTATTGAATTATATAGTGTAGCTAGAAGTGTATTTAGCAATAACTTGCTAGTGGTGCCTTAGTGAAACATAGAAGATTTAGGTTTTAATGGTTCAAAAAGGTTTTCAATTAAGTTCATACTGGCTAAAATTGTGATTTAACCAAAATAATATAAAAACAACCTATTCACCCCCCCTTTAGTCGATTATCCTTTAAATTAAAAAGGTTTTCAATTAAGGTATCAGAGTTGGTATCTCATTATTAGACTTTAATATCTAGAGAGCAAGGATGGCTAGCGAGGATATACATCTAGGGAAGGCACCTCTCTTTGATAGCTCTAATTGTGCTTATTGGAAAATTAGTATGACTAATTATTTAAAGGCCATGAGCCCGAGTACAAGGAGAATTATAAGTGAGGGTTTTGTTATGCTTCTTGATCCAACACACCCCATGGATCTTGAGGAGCAAAACGCTCACTTAAATGCTCAAGTGATGAATGATCTCTTTGGAGCTTTGAACGCGGATAAGTTTAATCGAATAAGCAATTTAGAAACCGTTCATGATATATGGACTATGCTCTCGGAAATTCATGAGGGCATATCCACGGTCAAAAAGCCAAATTGCATAGACTTCAGATCAAATATGAGACATTTATAATGTTGCCTCATGAAAACATCAATGTTATTGACTCAACAACATTGTAAATGAGCTCAAAAGCCTAGACACTTCACTAACCAATGTTGATATTGTTTGCAAGATACTTAAGGCCCTACAGAGAAGTATAAGACCTTGGTGATATTATTTCTCAACTCACCTGAGTTGCCAAGGATGACATCAATTGGACTCTTGGGTAACCTCATAACTAATGAGTTGTACAAGAAAGATAAGAAAGAGCTTTTAGAGCAATCCTTCTCTAATAAGAAGATTACCTCTTTCAAAGCGAAAGCAGAATCAAGTGATGAGGCGAAGAATGACAAAGATGACTCTGAAGAGGAGATGACTTTCCTTATGAGGAGAATAAGGAAATTCATAAGGAGACGTTCAAACTGGAGTGCTAATTTTGACAAGAGCAAAAAAGAGCATTCCTCTAACAACAGGCGCTATAACAATATCCGTTGTTATGAGTGCGATTAGAATGGGCACATTGCCTCTCATTAGCCAAACAAGAAGGATGACAAGGCTAAGTTATCCAAGAAGGAATTCAATGGTAAGAAAAAGCTTCAAAAGGATAGCAAGAATGAAGCTCACATTGTAGAGTGGAACTCCTATAAGGAGTATTCTGACTCTGACTCCGACAACGATTGGTCCTCCAAGAAGAGGGGGACTAGTTGGCATTGCAATAAAGGAGGCTCGATTAATTTCTCCTCTCCTACGTGCCTCATGGCAAAAGGAGATAAGGTAAAAATTTTAATAATGATGAGCCTATCTATTATGAGCTAATGGATATGCTTGAGGACTTAAATGACTACCTCGGGAAAGAGAAGTCAAAATTCAAGATCTTGAAAAGAGAACTTCTCTCTTTGAAGGATTCTTATGATGAGCTAAAGAAAACTCATGATTCTCTCCTTCTTGAGGATCTCACTAAGTCTCATTCTATTATTGGAATTAATTGCAATATTATTGATGACTTCTCTAGTGTAGAGATGGCTCCTTGCATTATTTCTAAATCTAATGTCTCTATATCTTGTGATGATTTATTAGCCATGCCATCCACTTCTAAACTTGGTTCTAGCTCATGTATGACTAAACCATGTGACTCATTGTTGATTGTTGAGAACAATGAATTAAAAGAACAAGTCACCAAGCTAAGTAAGAGTTTGGAGAAATGCTTCAAGGGCAAGGCTACCCTTGACAAGTCATTAAAGAAGGTTTATTTAATAAAGATTGGGTTCATTCCCAAGAAAGGTAATAAGGCTATTTGCAAGCCCATAAAGCTTGTAAAAGAAAGTGACAAATATTGCAATAAATGTTGAGGTGTGGGACATTGGCAAAATTCTTGTCCCATTGGTAAGATTCCATCCTTGGTATTTTTATTCATGATATATACTTAAGAAATCTAAGAATGGTAAGGTAATTGCTAAATTTATTGATACTTCAATTTAGGCGCTAAAAAATGCTATTTAGGTGCCCAAAGCCTTGGTTACTAATCTCCAAGGATCCAAACAAATTTAGGTACCTAAAATAACTTGATTTGTTTAGGTGAACTGTAAAACCAGTGAAAGGCATTGGGTGATAGATAGTGGTTGCGCTCAACACATGACTAAAGACCGCAAGATTTTCACCACATTTGAGAGTGGAGGAAATGAGAAAATCACATTTGGGAAAATTGGATTAGGTAAAATTTTTATCTCAAATGACCTTTCCATTTCAATGTATCTCTAGTTGAGACATTAAATTTTAATTTGCTATCTGTTGCTCAATTATATTTTGTTGGTCTTACTTGTGCATTTTCTCAAGATGGGGTCCTTGATTTCAAAAGAAAAGGATGGTGATTTAATGTTTAAAGACTTTTTATTTGGCAATATCTATTTGGTAGATTTCACTTTGGATGATTTGTGTTTGAAACCTTGTTTAATTGCAAAAATCTCTTTAGGTTAACATTGACATAGGCGGCTAGCTCATGTTGGGATAATTCAAATTAAAAAGCTTTTCAAACATAACTTGGTTATGGGCTTGAAAGATGTCAACTTTGAGAAAAACAAGCTTGTTGTGCTAGTCAAGCTGGAAAGCAAGTGACCAATTTTCATCCTTTAAAAAGTATCATATCCACTACTAGGCTATTGGAACTCTTACATATGGATTTGTTTGGACCAATTACCTATAAGAACATCAGGGGTAATAGTTAGTATTTAGCCATTATGGATGATTACTTGAGGTACACTTGAGTTTTCTTTTTGCATGACAAAGCCGAAGTCTCTGGTATTTTCAAAATTTTTGCTAAAAGGGCCCAAATTAATTTGATTTCAAAATAATGAAAATTCATAGTTATAATGGTTCTGAGTTCAAGAACACCAAAATTGAAGACTTTTGTGATGAACTTGGAATAATGCATGAATTTTCTATAACCTATACTTCGGAGCAAAATCGAGTTATAGAGAGGAAAAATCGAACACTAATTAAAATAGCAAAACAATGCTTGATGACTTTTGGGTGAAGGCAATCAATACCGCTTGTCATGCCACGCACCATATTTATTTGCATCAACTTTTGAAAAAGACTTCCTATGAGCTACTCATTGAAAGAAAACCGAATATATCCTATTTTGCATATTTTTAGTTGCAAATTTTATGTTTTGTAGAAAGATGTTCATCTTTCAAATTTCTAAAGTCATTGTGGTGTTGAGTTTCTTCTCGATTATTCATCTAAAAGTAAAGCTTACCGTGTCTTCAACAAAAAAACTCTAGTTTAGTTGAGGAGATGTGTGATGTATAATTTAATAAAACTAATGGCTCTTAAGAACTGCAAGAGAATTTGGATGGCATAAGTGATGAAGAATTGAGGCAAGCTATGAAGAACATGCAAATTGGAGATATCAAGCCTAAAGATGACTCCAATGAGCTACCTTCATCCACTCAAGGTGAATTGTCCTCCTTCACTACACCAAGTCAAGTTGAAGTTGAAGAAGTAGAAGAGAATGAACAAAACCAACCATCAAACATCGCTTAAAAATTCATAATGTTATTGCAAAAGATCATCCAATAGATAAAATATTGGGTGATGTTAGTAAGAGTGTTCAAACTTGATCTTGTGTTGCATCTTATTGTGAACATTATTTGTTTGTCTCTTCTTGTGAGCCCAAATATGTAGAAACGCTCGAAGATCAATATTGGTGAACTCTGTGCATGAAGAACTCAATAACTTTACCCAAAATGATGTTTGAACATTGTTGGAAAGACCTAGGGAGCACAATGTTATAGGTACAAAATGGGTTTTCTGAAATAAGCAAGATAAGAGTGGAGTTATAGTAAGAAACAAGACTAGATTGGTAGCTCAAGGATCACCCAACTCGAAGGTTTGGATTATGATGAAACCTTTGCTCCCGTAGCTACAGTTGAATCTATTCGCATATTATTTGCTTTTGCATCATACTTTGATATTAAATTATTTCAAAAGGATATTAAAAGTGAATTTCTAAATGGTAGAATAGCTGAATTAGTACTTGTTGAACAACTGCACAATTTTGAGGATCCAAATTATTCAACCATAGGTATAAACTCTTCAAGGTGCTATATGGTCTTAAACAATCTCCTAGAGCATGGTACAAGCGTCTTTGAGATTTTCTATTCCTTAAGGGTTTCAAAATTGGAAATATTTATATAATGTTGTTTAATAAAGAAATAGATGATGATTTCTTTGTTTGTCAAATTTACATTACTGATATTATCTTAGGGTCTACTAACCAAGATTTTTGTAAGAAATTTGATAATATGATGTTAAGAGAATTTAAGATAGCCATTATCAAAGAGCTTAGCTACTTCCTTGGACTCAAAATCAAGTAGCTCAAGGATGGGACATTCATGAGCCAAAAATATGTGAAGGATCTACTTAAAAGATTTGGGATGGAGGACTCCAAACTAATCAAGACTCCCATGGCTACCAACAATCATCTCAACCGTGATGAGGGAGGTAAACCGATAGATTTAAACCTTTATAGATATATGATTGGTAGTTTATTTTATCTTACCGTATCTAGACCTAACATTATGTTAAGTATTTGCATGTGCACAAGATTCAAGCATCACTAAGAGAGTGCCATTTGGTGGCTATGAAACGAATTCTTAGATATTTAAAGCATTCCTCTAGCATTGAAGTATATTTTGGATCAATTCTTTTTTTTCCTAAATTCATCTAAAACTCCAATCTACCTAGTTTTTTCCTCTTTTGAAATTTTGGAGTATATTTGGATTTTTCTTTGAATTTAGTTTGTCTTTGCTATTTTTGTGTGTAGACTATGATGTTTCCAAGGAGACTGCTCCGTTAATAATCCTCACCACCTATTCGCGTAGCAAGAGAAGTTACACACCTTGACCATATTGATTCCAGTTTGCAAATAAATTATGTTGTTTCATATTATTCTGCATGCATATGTTTACTCAATGTATTTTAACTGTAGTTTTAATACCTGCTTGTTATGACCACTTTTGACATTGATCATCTAATACCTTGTCACCCTAGAATAAAACTTTGGTTAGTATGTTAGTATTGGCTAGAAAACTCTGTGGCAAAGTTGGACATGCTTAGAAATAATTTTAGGTTTGGGATAACTTTTTCACACAAAATGATGATTATTAAAATGTATTCTTGACTTTAGTGAGTTAAGAAGGTGTATGAAATGTTTAAAAATAAAATATAAAAACATGGTTTAGACTTAGGCAAATAGTTTGGTGGTGGATGCTTGGTGACACAAGGGATATGTGGAAAGTCTGCCTAAGTCAATTAATGACTGGTCTGTGAGCTACTGCTATAAAACCATATCGTACTACCACAAGTGTGGTATGGGATAGAACTAGCTAACTAATTTATGAGTCCCAACTTCGATCTCACTATAGGTTAAATGTGGGCGTGGCTTAGGCCATGGGAAGTCTCACACAACACAAGAGGGAGCCATATGTCAGAGATAGTGGTCTACAGACTGGGTCTACATGGTGCTTTAGGGTGTAGGATCCACTTGGTTGTGACTCACAACTTTAAATTGGGGTTAATTAAGATTTCTAATTACATAGAGCCCACATGTCATGCTAACATTAGCTAACTCATTAACAACCAACTAATCCCCTAACACATGGAGAAATAATAACTCTCCCATAGAACAAAAATGTGCAATATAAACTCATCCCCTAGCATATGCAACTAAGGTTATCGAAGGGAAACTCTTCACTAGTCACATAGTACATGCAGTGGCATGGTCAACCCTTGGTATACACTCCACCCGATAGGTTAGGAACCCGCACACCCTCGGGACCTATCGTTGTCTTAGTCCGGATCCGCGATTCACACCGACACCCAATGTAGGGCTTCACTTAAGTTGAGCATCTACTAAACCAGGGTTGACAAGTCAACACCGGTGGTTGAGCGGCTAATATATCACTTGCTCGGCGCAAGGGTCTAGTCCTTATATTTTCACCAGGCCACAGCCTCCACCCTAGGGTAAAGTGGTGGCGAAGACCGACTCGCGGTGTCCCACAACACCTTTACCCTAAACCCCAACATTTTAAATCTACCGGCCCGTGGCCACAACCTTAGTAGTGTAAATTTTGCATGTGATGTAAATAACCTATAATCATTTCTATCATTATGTAAGTATAACTAGGGTTAGCAAAGGCATGGCAGCAAATTTAACATGGCATTTGTCGGTGGTAGGAAATAACTAAATATCAAGTCATTCTAATCATTTCATTTTAAGCAACTAGCAATTCACAAATAAAAGTAATGCAAATATCATATATATACATAATTTAGATGGCATAGGATTCAACATGATCAAGGTCTTGCAACTTGCCTTGGTACTCGACGACTTCGGCTACCTCGTTTGCAGTACTTCCTTGCTCTTGGCCCTGCCTTGAAGCTTCCGGCAACTCCGACACTAGTGCAAACACACAAAAACAAAGTAAGTCCGGTTTGAGCCTAATCAAGCAAGGAAAATAAAATCTATGAAAAAGGAGTAAAATGCATAAATATTCAAATGAGGGTTTTGATTTTTTTCTGGGATGATTTTGGTGGATTGGAGATCAAAAATGGGTTCAGGGCATCAAACTGAGCAAAATGGTGTAATTTGGGAATTTTTGTGATTTTCTAGGATTTTATTTGATTTTCTGGATTTTTGGAAATAGATAAATCATGGAAAATCATTATGAACAGTGTCGGGCCGGCCCCAAAGCTATACTTCGGACGGTGGCGGAGGGTCTAATCGGGTGGACGTGGAGGGAGGTGTTTAAGGAGATCGGACGGCGGCGGGGACGCAACCATCCGATGCTCAGTTTTAAACGGCAACGGTTGGGGAGAATGGTGAGGATGCGGCCACGTCCCTCATCTTCAACCTCTCATCATGCGCGCTCCACAGAGAGGCAGAGGCGCGGGCCTCCACTCTCCGACGACAGCGAGGGGTTGTCGACGACAAGGGATAGCACCAGAGGGAAAGTCTCGGCGAGATAGATCCATTTTGGGGCTCAGGGGGTAGAGGGGATCACTGGTAGCGGCTGGCGGCAGAAGGGGAGGTTTTGGGTTTATGGCGGCGCAACGGCTCCTGGCGGCGCTCTGGCCAATTGGGAGGTTGTTTCACAGTTCACTGAGGTAGGAGCTCACAATGGTGGCGGCAGAGCTAGCTGAGGAACTCCTGGAAAGGCCGGCCACGGAGAGCTTCTTCGGTCAAGGCGAGTCATGGCGCCGGGACTCCACAGGCGAGCACCTGGCCGAGTAGTGCACCAAAATGATCAGGGGACAGTGGTGAAGCTCTGGGTGAATGGAATCGACAAATGGGGGAGGAGGGAAAGAGAACAGCTTATGGGGGTTGCCAGCTTAGGGGAAGACGGCGGCGGAGCTTGGGGCAGCAGAGCTTCAATCGGTTGCTCTAGGGAGTGATTGAGAGTTACTGTAAGCGAGGGGAGGGTTGGGGAGAGCTCGGGAGCACGGGAGAGTGAGGGCACCGAGGGGAGAAGAAATGAGCTTCGGTGGAGGTGGTTAAAAGGGGAGGAGCGGCACGGCGCGTGGCACGGGCAGACGGCCGAAGTGATGGGGATGGGCGACCGAGTGATAGCGAGGTGACCGTACGCCGAGGGAGTAAATGCGCACACGACGGCCACGTGGGGCAGTTGAACTGCCGAGACGGGCGCCGGCGTCTCGCGCAAAGGAGGGAGACGAGATGGCGGCTGCCAGGTGGGGTCAGGGGCAGGGTTGGGGCGACGCGTGCCACGGGCGCTGCTGATTTCCGATCGGGCAGCGGCAGTTTGGCGCGGGCGGCAAAACGGTGGGCGGGGCGTGCTCGGGCGCGCGCGCAGAGGGAGGAGGCGGAAAGAAGGGGGTGGCGCCCGGGAGAAGGGAAGGCGGAAAGAGGGGAGGCGTGACTGAACTGGGATGGCGCACAACCGAGAAAGGAAAGCGAGGAGTGAGGGGATTTTCCGAGTTGGGAAAGGGGCTCAAAAATTCACCAAAATTCAGGGAAATGCACAAAAATTCGTTTTGAAATTTTGGGGTCTTTCAAAATATATACAAATACAACACATATCAAATAGCATGTAACATTTGCCATTTATCGTATTCCGTGGCTCGTGAAGTTGTAGAGAGGAGGTTGCAGAGCTATGCTGCTGCTCTGCTTGTCAATATTGAGGAGGAGAGGCTAGCATGCTATTTATGTATCTAAAGTGGAGTGGTGATTGGTGAAGGCGCACTACATCATGACCTACAACTTCACTGTGTCACCAACCATACGAAGATTTTTGAGTATGTTTGGAGTAAAGTTGCTATTACTAAAGTCGCCATTACAACCATACTAGTGTTATGCTTTCAGTCATTTGAGGTCAAGAGATTACTCGACCTGGCAGCTCAGATGTGCTCAGTATATATTATCATGTTGCCAGTAATATATATTTTTCCGATAGAAAGTATAGCAGCTTTGTTTAGAAGTATCATCATTTTTTTTTGCCACAACACAAGGACGAATTGGCTCCCAGTTTAATCGACTAATTCGGTCAACTTCCAGCATTGTTGGGGCATGTGTTCGATTCCAGTTTATTTTATTTCATTTTTTCAGTGATGCCATTAGCTTTCATTTAAACGAAAAGTCCTGAGTACAATCAGCCTTAGGCTTTGAACTAGAAACTGTGGGCTAGCAAGCAACCAAACTTGCGAGTATCACTGTGTACAAGTACTTAGCCACGAAGATTACACCGATCGCTTCATTGTTACTGCAGGTGGCCCTGGAAGAGGCTATGCTATTGCGTTAGAGGTGAGGCCTTATGTGTTCAGCAATCTAATTGTTAGTTCTTGAACTACACACTACTGCATCATACTATTATGTCTTTTTAAACAAAATTAGATATTGGGTAGTATGCGTGGGGCTCTTTCCTGGTGAACATTAACAGCTGAACAGACAAGCAATTGTGACCGCCTGGAGTTTAGCAAGGATATATGCGCATTGGAGCTTATCCTGAATTGCATAATTGTGGAAACAATGGCATCAATTTGATATCATTTTTTCTTTGTTATGACATAGGACTGAAATGTTCTTTTGTATATCAGAAAAGGAATCATGGATCGCTTAAAGAGATTGTACTATCATTATCAATTAATCCTTTAATTTGCCTTGCCTGCAATGTTTGTGTCATTGTGCATTTCCATTGGTTTATATTGGAAATCAATAACATCCTCATGTGCATTGTTCTGTTGTTGTCTTCATAAATAGTTTTACTTGCTATAAATTTTCTACCATGTCGTCACATATCATTCTCAGGAAAATATCTAGTGGAAACTCAAATTTAGGTGGAAACTTGGAAAGTACCATCTGATCGTATTTTGCCTATTCTTCTCGACTTGAAACTGTCAAGAAGGCTCCAATGGTTGCTGGCAACAGACGGACTGAAATAGTGAAGGTTGTCTCAGGACAACTCACGGCACTCACCATTTTGATCTTCCTCTATTCTTGCTTCTAGAATTCTAATTGAAAAAAGATCAGCTAGCTTGCCGCCGCTTCTTCAGCAATGGACCAAGGTGGCTATTATTTAAACTCGCTGCACTTGGCAGTCCTCTGGGATTTGATGTAGCGAGTTATAGCCGTGTAGGTGCACATTATTCATGATGTGTATAATATTTCACCAACCACTGAATAAGTTTCACAAATAGTACACTAGCTATCAAAATCTACCTGCTACCATGCGCAACTACAGAATTGTTCATGGACATTATTATGGTTATTGTTCAATGTATAAATGCAGAAGAAATTAAAATGCCAGACCGACGCGCCTGCCGTCTCCTCCTGTGCTACTGCTAGCTCAATACTGTATTAGAGCATTTCTTTTCATCGTTGCGTTGTAACTATAGATAGATTGTACTAGTGGCGGATCCGGATTTGGTCAATCTAGAATTATCTGTAAATCACTACACTATTCTCTAGATCAGTAGATAGTGCTCACAAATATATTGCTAAAATCATTTTATACACAACGTAAGTCATACCATACTTTAATATTACAAGTCATCGGAGTTTAAATAAACCTCATCGGGTCAAGTTTTACAATAAAAGCCGATTATGCCAAATAATTATATTACACAAAAGCGATAGCGAAGCAAAAGGAGGAAGACACATCTCGCCAAATGTAGCCACTGGGAAGACTAGCATATGACGATATTACCCAACAACGTGGATAATACTGATGTTCGCAAGCATTAATTTGGTCGGTCTGACTGAGGTAAAACCTAGACTACTAGAGACTAGACTAATCTGTACTGTCTTCATTATCATCTGCTCCTTGGTCTTGGTCTTCATAGTAGACGTAATGATCTTGGTCCACTGGTTCTAAAGGGTTTTGAGAGAGAGGTGAGCACATATAATAGTGCTTTGCGAGCCAACACATAGAATGCAAGTATTTATGTATGCAAGGTTTGACAAGGATAGCTCTAGTTCTTTCATGACAAAATAAATTTGGAAATTTGAGTAGCACCGAAAAGCGATAAAAGATTTATAATTTCCACCATTACAACATTTCTCAAATTTAGGATGTTGCAACTAGCCAACCTAGTATAGCATAATCTAGCAATGTGACATATTGTTTCTGTAGCTGTAACCATAGTTTGATTCCGCCAATCAGGGTTAGGTGGATTTTTGTGTGGATCTTCCACTTTGATTGTCTAGGATTAGAACATGTGACCTGTCGATAGTTTGCCTTAAGATGACTATGCTTAATATGACTACTGGTTATCGTGCCACCCTCTAAAATATGAGACAGATTGCGTTGGGTCCTTTTGTTCCGTCTCTGGCATATTGTCTGTCTCATTGCTGTCGTGTTGTTCAGTAGCACTGTCTGAACGAACCCACCAATGCTGGTGGATACAGGTCATACTTCACGGTTCTATAGGTTTCTATATATGAAAAAAAATCTTACTAATATTTGTACTGAAGTTCATGAAAATCTAAAAAAAAGTAACTTTTAAAAACTGACCCATAGAGTTTCCTGGATAAGGCACTAAACACCATAATTACATGCATAACCTGCATTATACACTACTACTAGTTGAGAATCAGAAACATCGGTAGGCCCTTGGCCAAACAGCACTAAGCAAACTGACCGAGAGGGATGTGTCGTGAATCATTCGCTTCTGCCAAATCTAAAGGATATGTTTTGCTAATTTTGAGATGCTCTTCCTTTCTTTATTCTGAACTTCTGCGACGCAAAATCCGGATTATGCATGCACTTGAGTTTTCGATGCCTTCCTTTCCTATTGCTCTATTAGATCTTACTATCAATGGCACACATCATTCTGGATCTCCGCTCCGAACATTCGATGTCGGCTTTTCTCGAAGGGGACCGAGATAACCGAAATTCAGCAAATTTCATGAAATTTCGTCCAAAATTGTTTTCAGGCCCCAGCACATAATATTCCAGGGTCAACCACGAATGCCAAGTATCCACTTAATCAAGTGATGATTAACACACATCCTAACAGCAGAGGTCCTTTAACTATGTCAGTTGCTTCTCATCAGACACTAGGGTCAGATATGAGCGCTTCTGAGGTTGCTCGCCAGGATGATGAAGTGGGAGGGGGCTGTGGTCAGAGCTCAGAAAGTCACCAATGCCGGCGTGGTCTGACACTGTTGACTCCTGTTGACGCTTACCGGGTACCAGGCAAAGAGATCAGAGCGCCTGTGTGATTGTGGCAGGTACTTCATCCACAGGTACCTCCCACGAGTTCTAATGGAGCTGCAACAGCAGCGAGGGATCCGGCTATCGCTGTGCCTGCCCAAGTTGAACTTGAATTCCTAATGCTTCTCATTCCTATCAACAAGATCTTACGGTGGTAATAGCTCCTCATATATATGACAGTTTTACTCAAGGGGCGTTCATATGGCACGTACTTTCCAATCTCACCCTAGCTCCTCTATTCTTGCTCCTAGAATTCTTTAAAACAAATGAGCTTTTGTTGATGCCGTGTTCTTCAGCATGGGCATATGTTGATATGTAGATGCCAATTATTTATAATTGAGGAGGTGAGGAGACTCAGGTGAGTTATATATCCATTCGATGAGTTTGGAGCTCATAGTATTCACCAAATATTAGATGAGTTTGGAGCTCATACTACGCTCGCTATCAAGACTTAACTGCTACACCGTGCGCAATTACAAGGCTCAACGGTATGTATGAGTGTATGACCTATATACGGGTGCACCAAGGTGCGAGACTATATTAGTACCTGCGGTGGTCCATGTTATCACTACCTTAGATAATGGTATTTGTTTATAGTTATTACCTAATAAAATAAAATAAAATTTCACATCAGAGTGTTACAGCAGAACAATAATCAGATATCAGAATTAAAGTCTTTAACAAGACTAAACAGTTGTCTGATTATTGTAATAACACTACAAACAAAAGTACTTATAACTAGATATTTACAAGTACGAAAACTAATAGGTGAGAGCATGTTATTTTACCATGGTTCTACGTATGATTTACTAGTAGCTTGCTACTCGTCTCACTTCTTATATAGGGCATCTACCTCGTATGCTTCATATTCAGGGTCATCTCCACCCCCCCCCCCGGTGTCATACCTACCCTCTAGATAGGCATTGTCGGTACCCAGAAGAACTTATAACTTATTAGCCTCTAAACAAGGGAGAAAAATAACTGACTAGAACTCATAGCTAGCATTACGCAGATATGTACCACTTTACCTATAACAACTCTGATTTTTATTGCAAATTACCCAAATCAGAGTACAAAATTTTTTCCCTCTATTTTCGTATATTATACTTTTACCCAACTAGGGTATCTCTAGTCATTGGTCGGGTCGAACACACCTTCATCCAACACTCCACTGTGCTAAATATAGGCAACGGACTTATCCTTTATGGCTCTGAATCCAATTGAGACATCGCCTATAAAATTCTCTAGATAATCTACATACCCATTGTGGAGTGTACAATAATATGATAGAGTTACTAGTTCTACCCATCTTAGATGGGACCATGGTTGATACAGCAAATACGACCTATTATAGGAGTGAAAGTGGGTAAATCCTTATATTATATCCATATACAAAGAATCCCAACCTTCCTTTCTGCACCTTCCCAAGAACCCCCTCTACCCACTAGGTACCTTAAACTACGGGTCAACTGCTCCTTCGATTGAACCCGCTAAATCATTATTCATCAAACTCATGCCATTCATCCAATTTGAGTAGAAATTCATTTGATGCAATTGATGATATTACTGTAATAAAGAAATAACTTGTTTTACGTGAAGATACTCTAAGCAAGAATGATCAAAGGCATACTTGCTTGGAATCTGATAATAGTTCTCAAGTTCAGACGTGTTCAGGTAGAGTCCTCTCTCTTGACTTGGATTGTCACCTGTATTTAATACGTAGCCTACGACTAAATTTATGGAAATATAAAAATACTCTACATCGATGTGTCTCCATGGTAAGTATTTGGCCAATTACACCGATTGCAGTATTTATCTCGATGAGCTGATTGTCAAATATTATTTTTCTCAAGAAGGGTCCTAATGACAATGTTGGTTTTACCCAGTATTTTGTTATTTCCTATTTTCGGTGGTCATATCTTCCTGCAGGTACTTATTTCAGGCTACTACAGATTATGTCAATGCTAATGGCCTCAAAGAAGCTCATCCATTGTAATTGTATTAAGTTCTATTTATTTATATGTATGGACTCGTATGTGTAATACTTTGTATGCACATAGAGTGTATAGATTTGTAAAGTTTACAAATTGAAGTGTATTATTAACTGGAATGCAACTTATGAAAGTACTTATTTATTCGATGTTCTTATACCGTAACCTGGTCAGATTTATGTTTATAGAAGCTTAATCGCCTTATAATTTAATCATGAGTTGTGTAATAAATTTCCTTTAACTCTTTAACTCCCTGGTTAGGGTTAATTAATAGTGCGGGTTGTTTTAGTACAACTATATGAGCACATGCTTGAATGTCAGGAAACTTACGAACGCAAAAGTTCAGCTAAAATTTTGTTCATTAACATTGCAGGGTTACGTACTTTAACTAGCGAATCTGAATTTTCTGGTTTAAGTAGTCTCTCCTAGCTACTCGCAATTGAAAAAAAGACAACTACTCCTAAATCACTATTGTCAGTTTGGTAGTGCCTATTTCCACCTAGTATAAAATTAACCTAGATCAATACACAGAAAAAAGATTTAAAAAATGGTATATTTGTCATTGCTAGGAAAGTGAGCTTTTGGGAGTGCTTTGTACTCTGTTCTATTGAATAAAACCACCCTATTTTCGCTGATTTGCTAATTCAAGCAAGTACGTGCCAGATTTATTTGTTATTAGGCTGCTACTTAATTTGAGGATTTAATCGTTAATAAATGGTAACTTCTGCTCCTCAAAATGAAGAACTGATTGTTAATCTGCAATTACAGTATGTAAAATCCAAACTATTAAAGGAAATTAGGTCATTGTGCTATGAGAAACTGTTAATCTCATTTGACTATTGTACATGCATAGACTACGTACAATCCACATAAGTTATCCTTAAAACTGAACCAAAATACTTATGTTTTACTTGAGGTAAGAGTGCAGCGCGGGAGTCTTGAGAGTAGTCTACGAGAGCCAAAATTGCGGGGGCGATAGATGTTGAACACCAGCACAGCACAGTAGATTGCTGGTGGACGTGGATGGACCTTAAATTCCCATTGCCTCCCGTTCCTATTTGTCTTGTGGCTTTCTCAAATAGCCCGTGACATATGCCATTCTCGTATTCTGTTACAGAACTGCTAGAAATCTATGGAATGAATTTGAATTTTTTTTAAATCGGCCGAATTTTCATCTTCATTCACTTAAAGATTCATGCTTCAGCGAGCTCATCCTCCTGGGAGGTGGAGATGGAGTAGAGAAGGGGAAAATTGTATATGTACCACATAGTTAGCTCTCTGGCCCCCATACTTGTCATCTCCCATCACTGCTAGGTTAAGGCTCTGGTTCACCACTCCTCCTCCTCACGAATCCCAGACCTTACACACACCGGGAGGAGGATGCGGTCGCAGACGAGGTCGGCAAAGACATGGCAGTGGGCGACGGCGGCGGTGGTGTGGCAAGGTGGCGGTGGTGCCACCTCGGCCGTGGAATGGAGGAGGGCAGTAGCGAGCGGGCCACAACGAGCTCGAGACGAGTTAGGATGGGCAGAAAGAAGGTGGAGGCGGTGGAAGGTGGAGATGGGGTAGAGAAGGATACCGGAAAATGTGACTGAAATTTAAGGTGGGGGGATCAGTCACATGTGAAGCTGACACACCCATTCTGCTATTGCTCCTATACTTATGTGAAGGAGGTTTGCAAGCTTGGTTGCTACGCTACTCGTCAATATGGACAAGGGAATTTGCGAATGCTTGCTCGCTGAGGGGTGTGGTGTGTGTAATTATCATAACCTACAAAGCTCACCAACTGATAGGAAGTTGCGAGCACCTAACTCTTGTAAGAAACCCAACTCCCTTAATTTTGTGCGTGAAATACCCGTATTGGCGACCCAACTTCCTTAATTTTGTGCGTGAAATACCCGTATTGGCGCCCCCCCTCATTCTTTTGGCTATAAATAGCCATGGGACAATAGAGATATGGTCATTCTTTTTAGCTCGTGCCTTATTGTTTCTCTCAAATAAATAAACAGGCTGAATTTTTTATCGATTTTTCTTTTTAGTTTAGGACTTATAGTTTCTCTCAAACAAACAAACAAACGGTTTTTTCATCGACTTTTCAAAGCGGTTATCGGGGCAGCCTTTTCGAAATGATTTATTGGTAATCGGTTTGTTTATACAAATGCACGCTCTAGGGGCAAACACCTTCAACCCTTCAACCACAGTCATAAACTATCATTCACAGCTGAAAAGAATAGATCCCTAAGCTGAAAAGAACTGGGCTATAACCGGCTGTGTTTTACTCATAAGTTGTGTGCCTATTTAGTTGCTGTGTTCATATTCTAGCACTGTTAATTGTACATTGCTATTTAACTTTGAACATTGAACCTGTGCTCATGGATACATGCTCATCGGTACGTAGGTGAGAACAAACGACGCCAGTTTCTCAACAAAGACTTCAGAATAAAGATCAGAATGAAGTTATATTATGAGTGCACCCGTATGCATGAATGCAACACAGGGGAAAGGATTTTTCTTTTGTGTTTATGCCTCTCTGGTGACACACGGGAAGTTCACCTTAGAGATGCTCCGGAGCAGTGGCGGAGGGAGAGCATATGCATAGAGGTACAGTTATACCTCTAAAATTTTTACCAAACAATCTAGTATATACCCTCTAATATACAAAGTATATACTATATCTACTCCTATACACTTACATACTCAGCAGCCTATTACTCCATTAGGTCCAACACGCAACAGGCATCGGTATGACCCATGTTTATTCTCAATGTAGCTTTGTGTAGTGTAGCTCTATTCTCAAATGAGTCAAATCTAAAATACGAGGGACGAGGCTATCAACGACACAATGACTCAGTGTACTAGTATAGCTCTATTCTCATTTTCAAATCTGAAGATTAAAATGAGATCTCAACTAGAGTTACTGAGTTAGTGGAGCTTAAAAGTTAGTCTTTTCTTTAATTATGTTGTATTTGGTTCAATGCTGCTCATAGCTAGAAATATACAGGAGTGAAGGTGATTCATTAGGTGCAAACTCCTTTTTGAAAGGCATGAGTTGTCTTTACTCTTTACTATACAAATCATGTATAGATGTCTGATTACTAGAATACCAGTGTATCTATGGTATATTGGTACCTGATTGCTATTCTTGATAGAGAACAAAGCAAATATTTGTCATTTAAGGTTCCTAAAGGCTAACCATAAGGGAATCTAGCAATAATGTAGTTGTTTCTTAGTTTAGTTTAGTACTTCAGTGTTATGTGGGTAGCTTTACTTTTTGATGTGAGCCTTCTTAGGACTAGTAGTAGTTCTTATATTACATTAAGTTTATACTTTGTAAGACTAAAGAAGCTTTCTTATACTTATTACTCTCACTTACTTACAGTTATCGATGTGTCTTAAGTTCGTACCCTGTCATCTAAACCTTGGCTTCACCAACGCTTCCATGGATAAATTCCATGAGCTAGCCGCGACCCCTGGACCTGGAGGACTACCGGTCGAGCCGCCGGGGCTTCCTCCGCAGCATCTCCGTGCACCTGCTCCTCCGCGTCGACGACGAGGCGCTAGACCGCTTGCTCCCGCCGAGCGACCGTACGCACCATCTGCTGCACCTGTACAGCCTGGCGCTTACCGCGGCGTGGCTCGTGCACCCGCGCGCGCAAGGCGGGTGGGGCGGAGTCGTGGCGCTTTTGCTCTGGAGGCTCCCCTTGGCCGTGCTAGCTCCCTGGACGAGGAGGTAAAGAGTGCCAGCATTTGGGTCTTCCAAACGTGCCGAGCTCAACGGAGCTGTGCAAGTTGGGGATGAAGATCAAGAAGTCGCCGCGGACCCTGACTGAAGACGGGGGCAGTCGGTGCGCGCATTGCTGCTGGACGTGCGGCTGGAGGACGGCGGAGACACGCTTGTGATCCCTACGGTGACCATCGACGATTTCACTGCCCTGCAGCTCCACAGCCTCAACACGCCGGAGCAGTGCACAGCGGAGATGCCAATGGACTGCTGCACCTACTCTTTCTTCATGAACAAAGCTCGTCGCGAGCCCCAACGACGTCGCGCTTCTGGAGGCCCAGGGCATACTCCAGACCAACATTCGAAGCCAAGAGGAGGTACGTATACCCACGTTGATCGGTCCGCGTGTGGAGAACTATCAACATCAACTAATTGATGTGCATCTATGGTTTTTTCCTGGCTGAAATCCGGCCGGTAACCAGCATTACCGGGTTTACAGATGACCTCTGGTAGACATCCAAACCAGTTCTAAAAAATTCATTTTGCATGAATTTTATCAAATTTAGAAGGAATTTCTGTCAAAATTTGTTTAAAATTTTCAGCCTATATTTTCAACCGATTTTCGGCCGGTAATCTGGTACAAAATTAAATTTCAAATTTTGTTGAAATTTTTCATACTGAATTTCTAAAAGAACTAGAAGCTGCCTAAACCGGATTTGTCGGTCCCGTCCGGTTAAAAATGAAAACAGGTAAACAAAACCCTGTTTTTGCAGCACTGTTTTTCCCGACTTCAGTTAACATTAATTTGGTCAGGTCGTAGCCTACTTCAGCAAGCTCTGCAAGGGGGAAAAGCTGTGTACGGAAGGTCACTACTTGGTCTACGTGCGCGCGACGCTCATGGATCGCGCCAAGAACCCCATGTACTGCAAGGTGCACCGCTCCTTTGGTGAACACGCAAATGCTATGCATGTCTACGCCCAGCTCCTTTGGATACACCATCTTTTGCGTGTTCTCGGGGAAAAAGAGGGAAAATCATTTGTGGCTAGGCATCATCACCACCAATGGCATTAAGAGTGTACCTGGTGGAGGAGGATAATGGTGGCTAGCTAGCATGAACTTCGGCTCCATTTGGTATATTGTGGTGCATTACAATAATCTCTCTTGGTTAAACTGCTTTTGGATATTTAGATGTTTGGCTAACTGCTTATTTTATAATCAAGTTACAAATATATAGATTATTGCGTTCTAGAATATATGAGTTAAAATGTGAGAGGATAGCCATTGACTAACTGCTTGGCATCATCACCAGTGGCATTACAAGTGTACCTGCTGTAGGAGGATATTGGCTACCCTGCCGGTCTTCAAGAAGACGATAATTTGGCAGCAAAAGTGGCCTTTGCTGACAAACTCTAATAGTGCGTCACCACCAGAAAATGGTTTTTTTTCTGACGGGGCAATACATTGTTGACGGTACTGAGGAATCTGTCTGGAAAAGTCTGCTATTCTATCGCATGGAGCAGACCAACTTGAAAGGAAGGAGAGTTTGAGCGAATCTGAGTTAGGGTCTGATTCTATATCTAGGCTCGAGTTTTAGCTCTAAAGCTCGAGCTCGGCTCAAACAAGTTCAATAACAATTAAAAATAATTTAACATGCACTAATTTTTAACAATAAGAAAAACTCGAGCTCAAACTCGGCTCGAGTAAACTCAATAAGAGCAAAAACCAATTTAACATGTACTGATTTTCAACAAATAGCAAAGCTCGAGCTCGAGTTCGACTCTAGTAAACTCGGTAAGAGTTAATATGCATCAATATTCAGACTCGAATCAAACTCTAATGAGTTATTCGAGCTCGGCTCGTTGAAGATCGCGAGCTCGGGATCAAGCTCGAGCTCAGCTCGTTTAGAGTTCGAGCCGAACTCGAACTGAAACTAGAGCGAGTCGAGCTCAAGCTGCTCATGAGCCTCAAGGTTTTTTTATAGGCCTACCAGGGTGGGGAGGGTGTACAACCGGGTAGATATGCATGGGATTGGCTGATTGTTCACAATGATGTCTTCCTTGAGGCTCTATTTGGGACGTAGGATTTTTTTTTCTCAATTCTTACGGAATCAGGGTTTTGAAATTCGGTCTAGAATAACCAAATTTTGCTGAATTTTGATGATTTTGATAGGTACTGAGATGCATATATACTAGCCAAAATTTGTGTTCAAATTTGAATGTTGCATTTTAACTCAAATTTTACTGCAAATTTCATCTAGATTTTCACCTCTATTTCATATATATTCAATTCTAGTTCATCTCTACCATTTTCATAACCTTTTCTCTAAATTCTAAACTTTCACCAAAATTCAAAATCAAATTACAAAAAATTGAACGAAATTCGGTCCAAAATAATAGAATTTCATGAATTTTAGTTATTTCAATGGGTGATAAGAAAATTTTGAAATGAATTTTGAAACTTTGGCACAAATTGAATTGTTTCCTCTGAAATTTTTGTGCTCCAAATAAGGCCTAAAATTTCACTAGGTGTCTGTTTCCCCTCTAGAAAAACATCACTAGGTGTGGGACACGTGGCAGGTGCACGTGTGCCGGCTCCTGTTGGGTATGTGTTGTGTGTACTTGTTCCTATGGATGTGTTTGGTTGCATGCACCATTCTAGCCTAGTGAAGGAAGCTCTATCCAACATATGTTCACTAACACATGTCCATATTATTGATTTGGTATCACCATACCATGATCCATGAGACATGATCATCAATCAATACATATGTCGATCTTTGAATCATATTTGTTCCTCATATGATATATGATCAGGGATCATTTAGAAATAGCAACATTTAAGCATTAAGAGTCTCATGAATAAGTCACATACTCATTGATCAATAATGATAATGTCTATTTCAAGGAACAAAGTAATGCATCATAAACATAGTATGTGATATATTCAACATCTCCATGTTGCCTCTAGGGCATATCACCAACAGCTCCCACTTGCACTAGAGTCAACCATGTAGGTATCTAATACCCATTGCCCTAGTGTGAGCCTCATGCTTTGGTGGGAAGCGGCTTTGTCAACGGATCTGCAATGTTCAAACCGTTTGTACTTTGCATATCTTCACATCGCTCTCCACAATCTCGCGGATGAGATGAAATCGCCGAGAATGTGCTTGGACTAGTGCGATCTAGGCTCTTGGCTTGCGCAATGGCCCCACTATTGTCACAAGAGAGGTCCATTGGGCCGAGGCACTAGCCACCACACCAAGCTCGAAACAAATTTCTTGATCCAAACACCTCTTTAGCGCCTTCGTAAGTCGCTATGTAATCGCTTCGTTGTAGAATCAGCAACCGCCTCCCGCTTGGAACTCTTCCACCACCGCACCGCCATTCAGCAGTAACACAAATCCAGATTGCGATCTAAAATCATCTTTGTCGGCTTTGGAAGCTAGCATCGTGTAACCATTTACAACGAGCTCTTTCTCACCCCCATAGACGAGGAACACATCTTTAGTTCTTCTCAAGTACTTCAAGATGTTCTTACGCAATCCAGCTGACTTTCACCGATCTCGATCGTATCTACTTGTAGTACTTAAAGCATACGAGACATCCGGACGTGTACAAAGCATGGCATACATAATGGATCCCATAGTCAAGCATATGGAATCGCATTCATTTTATCCCGCTCATCGTGTACTAGGACACCGACTCTGCTAAGATTTATACCATGTGACATAGGTAGGAAGCCTTTCTTGGAATCTCGCATGTTGAACCTTTTCAACACCTTGTCAATGTACGATCTTGGCTTAATCCAATTAGCCTTCTTGATCTATCCCTATAGATCTTGATGCCTGAATATATGCCGCCTCCTAAGTCTTTCATAGAGAAACTATTTTTCAATGAAGACTTAATGATTCGAGCATAGGAATGTCATTTCGATCAAGAATATGTCATCCACATATAAGACCGTAAACACGAGTGCGCTCCCACTAGCCTTTTGTAAACACAAGGCTCTTCTTCGTTCTTGATGAAACCAAACCCTTTGATTACTTCATCAAAACGAATGTTCCAACTCCGAGATGCTCGCTTTAATCCATAAATGGATCTTTGCAGCTTGCATATCTTTCCACTGATTGCGGATCGACAAAACCCGTGGGCTGTGTCATGTACACATCCTCACTCAGATTTCCATTAAGGAAAGCTGTTTTGACATCCATTTGCCATATTTCATAGTCGAAATATGCAGCAATCGCTAGAATGATCCGAATAGACTTTAGCATTGCGACGGGCTAAAAAGTTTCATCATAATCAACACCTTGAATTTGTTTGAAACCTTTGGCCACTAATCGCGCTTTATAGATGTGAACATTTCCATCTATGTCTATCTTTTCTTGAAAACCCATTTGCACTCAATGGTTTTAACACCATCGTGGATCAACCAAGTTCCAAACTTGATTATCGTGCATGGATTCAATTTCAATCTCATGGCTTCAAGCCATTTCTCGTAGTCCGGTCCCACCATCGCTTCTTCATAGGTCTTAGGCTCATCGTTGTCTAACAACAATATGTCCCGTTGTTGAGAAGTCAAGAACACGCACTTCTCGTGTGCACGACGTGACCTCTCCGACCTACGTGGTGCCGTGTGTCCACAACAAAGTTCTTCAAGATTGTTCATCCCGTTGTTGTTCAGAGAGCTGAAACGCTTGTGTGTTTCTAATTTCTTCAAGTTGCACCGTGCTCCCACTATCCCTTCTTGAGAGAAACTCTTTCTAAGAAGACACCATGCGGGTGACAAACACTTTGCCTTCTTCTCGATTATAGAAGTAATATCCTTTTGTTTCCTTAGGATACCCGATAAAGAAGCATTTATCGACTTAGGAGTGAGCTTATCGATCAGAACGTTTTACATAAGCCTCACATCCCCAAATCTTAAGAAAAGACAAGCTAGGACGTTGTCCTGTCCACATCTCATATGGTGTCTTTTCTCTCGATTTTGATGGAACCCCGCTTAGTGTGAAAGCGGTCTTTCAAGAGCGCACTCCCAAAAAGACAACGGAAGATCACTTTGGCTCATCATGGAGCGCACCATATCTAATAAGGTGCGATTTCGCTCGATACCCCATTCCATTGAGGTGTTCTGGCGGAGTCAATTGTGGAATAATTCCACAATCCTTCCATTAATGTTATAGACCTGACTCTTCAAGAGTAAGAACCATTCAGGCTACCCTTTGAAATAAAGAGAACAACTGGATCAGTGGATGCAAGGTAGGTTGTGTGGTTGGCTATTTCTACTGGGCCAGGCTATGGTGAGAATCTGATTAGTTAGTTGCATTAACAAATTGGATGGAGGTCTAGATGCAAGAGATAGTGTTTGGATGGCTGTATACAACCTGAGTTTGCTCACCCCTTCCATTGGGTGGTGAGATTACCCCTTACAATGCAATAGAAGGGGGAGAAAATGGTTAAATCCCAAGCTGTTGTGTGCTCTATTATTCTACTTAGCCGATTCAACCTAATTAACCTTTGAATGTAATCGTGTGATCCTTTGAGATTAATAGATAATTAGCCGATTGATGACTGACTTTGAATGACCTGCATTTTTTATGTACTTAGTCTAGTAGCTCGAATGCGTAGCATTGAGCTATTAAGTCTGGCACTTTGCATTCTAAGTTTCTTTGGTGAACTTGAGACTTTACCATACAAGTTAAACAGCTAAAACATACAATGCATGACAATTTAAAATTGGTACGGCTGAATTCAACGAGCAGATCACAATCGAATTTTATTAAAGAAGAAACAGATGCCACAATCTTGCTAACATTTACATTCAGAATGTAATATACATTTTGTTTTACAATAATCCAAGGTTACTTAAGAAGATCAATGGGTCTCAGGAGCAATATCAGAATTAACAATGCATCATTGATAGAAATAATCATTGGCCAGTACCACATGGTGCATCAAAATTATGTTTTCATCACTTGCACCATATCACAAAGAGGCAACCAATCAGTAACATATATAAATAACCCAGTGTCCAACTTTTCCATTATATATAATTAAGCCAAAAATCAACATTTCCATCATATATAATTAAGCCAAAAATCAACATTTCCATCATATATAATTAAGATAAGCTCCAACATTTCCCAATGTCATTCATGTGTGGTGTCCCTATTGGGATGCGGGTAGGCTACACTAACGCAGATTAAAATTTTCTACCACGTAAACTAGGAAGTCATACGAGTAAGACATCATGAATCATTACCACTAGATGCACAATACAGTGGAAGTAAAGTTGAAGCAGCCGATTCAATGAAGAGTGTGTCGGTGCAGCGGTATCAGTCGATCGTCCTCCGACCAACCATCTCCTCCTCGTGGTTGTCCTGACCAGCGCCACAATCGCAGCAACGCCTCTACCAAAGCCCACACGTCCGAGGATAGAACACCGTGTGTTGGTGTGCTAGCAGCAGTGTGCATAGCAGGGGTTATGAGAGGTGGCAGCTAGGGTTTCAATAGGGTGTTTCGGGGATACCTCCCTTAGCCCTGCACCTCTCCTTATATACCCTCCAGTCGGATCCTTATCCGATATGAGTAGAGATCGTATCCCACTCGGAGATTTTTAACCGAACCCTTATCGTTCCAGTCCATTAAGTGTGTGGCCCAGTAGGTTCATGTATATTTGGCCATGGGACAAAAACTCCTTTCCGATCCATAAGTCGATAGCGGTCCCTAGCAGGACATAACGACTTCCAAACATACATAAAGATCATATCGGATGAACCTATATAGTACCTATACCGATTCCTTTGCCTCATGATACCAGATCAAACTCAAGGCAAGAAGCATACCATCCTTTAATAGCTCGATTCTTTCACTCGAACCTATAATAGATTACTTAGTTGTGATTGACTCCTCAACTATATTCGGCATGGTCATGCACTTTCTTAATCTAACCACATTAAAGGGCGAAATATCTCTCCTATTATATAGGAGGGACAAATTTCATCTTGATCGCTCATATTTCTCCGCATGTTTTATAGTAAACCCAAAAGCTACCTTTATGATCACCCAATCACGGAGTAGTGTTTGGCAATCCATAAGTAAACTATTATACATGTAGGAAACAATGACAATCTCAGGTCTAAGGATTCTACATACACTATATATGAAACCAACTAATGACACTTACGAATATAACAATTCCCGCAGTGTCTCATGGTGGGTCAATCCAACATCATGTTCTCTAACATATGTCTATTTTATTGATTTGATATCCCATATCTATCATCCATGAAACATGATCATAAATCAATACATGTGCTGATCTATAAATCATAATTGTCCCATATAATGATATAAGATTAGGGATAATTTGGAATAACATCAAAACATGAATAAAGAGTTTCATAAACAAATCACATACTTATTGATCAATATGAAATACATTTATTTAAGGGATAAAATAACATATTATTCAAAAAATCATAAATATAGAAGTGATACAGTCATCTCCATGATTGCCTTTAGGGCATATCACTAACAGTCCCCTACCACCACCAACCACTTGTCCACCACCACCTCATGAAGGGTTTGTATATGCCACCTCAGTGCATTAATAGTTAGATGTTTAGAGAGATTTATAGGTGAGTATCTAACACCTTAGTACAAAAATAGGCTCAAATTGTTAGCACTCAATGAGAGGGGTGGGACTGCAAGAAAGAAGTAACCCAAAGCACACGCCTAGCCTTAGACATCTGCACAAATACCAAGCTCATGGCCTTATGCTCGGCAAGGTAGGTTAAGACAGCCCTTAGGGACACATCACTAAACCCAGGTAGGTTCATGACTGCACTGTATAACTCAAGATGTACCTCAACATGCATAGTTTACTTGATGGCCCCAGCCATCTTGCGGACTACATCAGACATTGAGGTTAGGGGCAGTGCTTCATCTCGGACACAAGAGGGGTCTTCTTTCTTTTCCCACTTGTGCTGGAGTAGTCCTTGCCACCACTTGTAGCAACAATAGTAGTACCAAGAGTAGCACTTGCACCCCCCCATCCCCCCCCCAATATCACCATCAACTCCCATGCCATCATCACAATCCATCCCATCACCAGAAGTAACACCATCAGCACCAAACGATACCCCAAGACTAACAAAATATGCCTCAATCTTGCTAGAGTTATCAACCACCTCAGAGGGAGCACCTAGGGCCTCATTGGAAGCCATGGCATACCTCCCCATGGCCTATCCACTACCAAAGATTGTGGCCATCTGAACATAGTTCTCTATGGGGGCATTGAGGAACTCAACATCCTTAGAGCGATCCTATATAATGGCAATAAGGTTGTCAAATGTTAGAATAAGCACACATGCCCTTCCTACCCGTGAAGGCCACAGACATTGATCATGGGACTCTTGCAAGCACATAGGTGCCATCAATTGCCCCAATGCATTCCTAATAAACACATAAAATAATTTGATTTATTGAAGCAATTAATGACATGCGTCATTTTTGTATATATTTACTCATCATTTTACCTCATTATTTTTCACATTTTGGGACCATTTATCATCATTTACACGCTTTTCCATATTAAATTGCTCGAAATGGACCTTTTACGTTTTTTATTATTTTCCCGCAGGCCGGCGCGATCTAGGCGCATAAACGACAATTCTGGACTGCTCTGTACACGTCGTTACGGATGCGTAGGATTAAACCGCGATGATATTGGAGTTTCCAAGAGCCAGAGCAGAAGAAATCAATTCGGGAAGGACTTGGTTGCAAATGTCAGAAACCACGAGGGCTAAAATGCAAAATAACCAATTCCCCACCCGGTCCTAAACCCTAGCCGCCGCCGGCTGGAATCGATTGAGCCCGGCACTGTTCATCAACTCCTCCTTCATCCCTTTGCTTCTCCTCCCCCTTCCCCCTTCTTCTCCATCGCTTGGCGCGCGCCGGGGCGGCCTTACCTCGCCGGTCGCCTCCTTCTCCACTCCCTTCCTTCCCCTTCTCTCACCTCTCCATCACCCCATTACTCCGGCCGCCGCTTCTCCGCCCTTCCTCACCGCACTTCGGCCGCCCTCTTCTCTACCGCAGCTCGCCGGTGCGCCACTCGTCTCCCCCTTTCGGTGCACCTCCGCATCCTCCCGTCTCCACCTCGCCTCCCTTCTCCACGTCTCACCGCCGCCGCTCCTCCATCGCGCCCCTCCTTCTCCACCTTATCTACCTTGCCGCCGCCAAGCGCCACCACATCGGAGCTCCACCTTCGCCCCTGTGCTCACCTCCTCTACTTCGCCACCACGCCGCCCCTTGCTTCCTCCCCCTCCCTCTCCTACCTCGGCGACGCCACTTCTCACATCTCCGCCGCCTCCACTTGCTCCCTCCGGCGAGCGCCGCCCGTCCGCATCCTCTCACGCCACCAGCTTCCTCCGCCGCCTCTCCTCCCCACTTCTTCTCTTCCAGGGCGCCGCCACTTCCCCTTCACCACTATCGCCAACCGCATCCGCCAACGCCATCGCCGATCTCCATCGCCACCGACGCCGGCGAGCTCTGGTTCTGCATCATCCTCCTCCGGCGACAGCAACTTCTTCACCGCGCCCCCTCACCGCCGGTGTCTCCACCGACACGAGCTCCGACCGCTCCACTGCTTCCTATACGGTGCCGCCGACAGCCTGACCTCCTCAGCCCTCTGCTGCTTCTACTCCCCTCGGTTCACTCCAATCCCCAATTCTTCCTCTTTCTTGGTTCAGCTACTCTGTTAATCTTTTGCTTAATTGTGCACTGTGATGACAATTGCTGTTAATTAACTACTATTAGATGTCACTGTTAAATTGTTGGTCTATGCACTGTACTTGTGATGTGTGATGTGAGCATAAGATCAGTGGAGATGTTATTGTGCTATGTTTTATCATTGTGATATATGCTCTGTGAACAATTGTGCAATTTGTGTTCAGTTAGTAATATTTTCAGTAGTATTAATTGTGATCCGTTAGTCCGTGCTTTTGGTCAGTGTGTGTGCTTCATGTATATCTCTGTCTTGTGCTTGTCCTGTTGTCCGTGTTAGTATATGCGTTTGTTTGAGAGTTGTTGATTTAGCTAGCCGGCGACCGGATTCCTACCCTTGCTGTCTCGACCCCCTCCTTGCTTCTAGATCCTCCCTTTTGCTTCTCAACCTCCCTCTTTGCTTCTCTCAGCGGTCTGTCGATAGTTAGGTCGAGCGTTCGTAGTTCTGTGTTTGTTGTGGTGTCGAGTGCCGTCGTAGTCTAGTTAGCCATCGACCGTCTTCTCCCTCGTTCTCTCTCGACTCCCTCCGTGCTTCTCGACTTCCTCCTGCTGTCTCGCAGTCGATAGTTAGTTAGATCGTCGATCGGTAGTCGTGTTCGTTCATTTAGTCTCGTCGTGTCGTTTGTGTAGTCAGTCATCGTGTCGTTCGATCGTACGACGTCCATTCGTACGGTCGTTCGTCTCATCGTTTAGTTCGTGCGTTTGTTTAGTTCTTTTAGGTTTAGTTTTCTCCCCTGTTTCGATTGACCTAGCTTTAGCTGAGCATCGGTAGCCTTAGTCTAGTCCCTGTGGAGAACACGACACTCGCCGCTATTTCAGTGGTAACCCGTGCACTTACGGGTGTGCTATTTTTGCACGATCAATTAAGTTTACACATTTTGGGTATTAACTAAACCTAAGGTGATAATCGTTTTTACCTTGAAGTAGGGGTACCACCTTTTACTGTTCAGGATTTTTAGGGTGCACATCATTTGAGGGTGGCAGCACCAACTCGTTGCGCAACTCACCAATAGCATATAGAACATCATGAAAGTACTGATTAGTGGTTTCAATTGATCTCCTAAAGATAGGTTGCATCCTAAGCTATTGCTCTAAGCAAAGGGTGCCATCTGAATGGTAGATCCACCTTAGGTTGAATTACCTAGCTATGTCTTTTTCTAGCATAGGACCATAGATGATATGTGGGCTACGTTCCCTAGCTCTTCTTAGGATGGCAAGCATGTAGGTACACATGACGGCCACTAGACCAGCACCTCAGATGATTAGCATACAACGTTTGCGTGCCAATTCATCCATCTATGTACCAAACACAATACCAAAGTATTAGTAACAATAATACATGATGGTGTTGTCACTAGATTAATGCTATCACATCTACAATATGCACCCACATGCATGTATGCCATATTGCCATGGGTACCGCATCCAAGGGATACCCCTCCAGTGGTATACCATCATCAACCAATAGAAGCAATGCTCAGATAAATTAACCATGCCAAGTGTAGCATCATATTCTCAAAATTAATAAATGAACAACACTAGATCAAGTGCATAGGGAAAATAGACAGGCTACCTAACCAACATGGCAAAATGAACATGCTTGAGCACAACTAAAAGTATGAAAAATGTATAACAACATTGTAAGGTGTGGGAGGACAATGAGCAAACAATGGACTAAAGTAGTAGAATAGACAACTTAACAAACCTCAGTACCAGCTCATGCCCAGATCTAACCAAGAAAACATGATTCTTGCTAATTTGTTTACTACCATCGGTTATAGATGCATTTCACACCAACCTTATATCCAAAAAATCTTAGTTATATAGATTTACATGGTTCCACACCAACCAAAAGATAAGATCATACAACAATACCAGATCTACTTGTTTCCTAATTGGGACAGCACGAAGATACGAAACAATACCAGATATACATGTGGACGAAACAAAGAGGAAGCTCACTCAAATCTACGAGATCTAGGTGTACATGATCAAAACCAAACTAAATCGAAGCTCGGGGTGGGGGTGGAGGAAGGACCAGAGAATGGAGGAGAAGGCGAAGAAGAAACCACATCCAAAGAAGGGGAAGAGGGGAAGTGTACCACGCAGTCTAGAGTACCCCACCAGACATCACACCTATCGGACTTATCTCGGTTCTCGCCGGAGAAATCCTGAAGAGGGTCAAGCACTAAAGAGGAACGGGAGAGAGTTATTTGCCAAATACGTGAGAGAGCCCATATGAGTTAACCCTAGTGTGTTCGAGCGAGCTGAAGGGGATATACCCTCGCACGAGCATGTGTAGGCCTAAGCTGCGCGCGCTGCATCAAAGTGAAGCCCAATCTACTCATTTCCCTTAGGCCAGAATGATGGGTGCAATTTGCATACCCTGGGCCAGGCTGGACTGGGTATACAAACAACCAAACAACGAATGGAGGGTGCAAGTTGCATCCACTCATGCCATGTAGGCTAGAGACAGGCAACCAAACACACTCTCCATGCGTGTGCTCTGCTCACTCAAAGGCCAAAGCACGATGCTTATTCAGTTATTGTTGCTTTGCCCCTTTTTTTCTCCCAGCTGCGCACCATCCTTCGCATGTATGCAGCGGCGGCGTTGCAAGTAAAAACAGGCAGTACAGCGGTCCATTTGTGTAGGGTTGTACAGATTTCTTTCATCTCTACAGGCTGCAGCATGAAAGGCCTAATGGAACACACAAATGTACACGTTGCAATTGCTTTAGCAACATGTGTTTCAAGTGCTCTGATCTAATGAGCAACATTCCTCTATTACTTGCAACCTATAAAAATTAGGGATTGGTGCACCAAAATACACCTTAGGCCTTAACGCAAAAACATACCTCGAGTCACCCTATGTGTTCTAGAGATAGAGCATAAGATTTTGGCGGTTGAGGTAGTACAAAGCCTCATTGCGCTTCAGAACAGAGACATCGTGCTCCTTTTGTGTACATTCTTTTCTGTGTTTTTGGGGCGAATAGACAAGACTGGAGTACAAATTGCTTGTCCCGGTCAATCTCAAGTGGATGGTCAGCTCATTCTGGGCTTGATTCCGAATGTAGAATCAGGCTCGGCTTCGAATTTAGGCTAGAGAACTCCAAAGACAAGTTAGCCCAGCCTGGTTCAGCACAATACAACTAAATCTCCAGCCCGAGTTGGACCGGAAGAAACTGTCGCCCAGCCTGGTTCAGCACAACACAACTAAAACTCCAGCCTGAGTTTGGACCGGAAGAACTGTTTTTTTTTCGGCTTACTTAGCGTAGAAACCCATACATAATGGTAACCTTCAAACCCTTGGCAGACTAGTGAAATAAAGTAGGTGATTCTGCAATTCTATTGCACAGAACAAACTTCTCAAAAATACAAATTACAGACAACCTAAGGTATATAAATCAACACTTCCTATGTTCATCAGAACTTTCTTGCAGATGAGGCAGATGGGTTAGGATTCAGGACCCCCCAAAAAAAGGTAAAAGATTAGTATAATAGTTACCATACACCATCACGACAATAGCGAGGCAAACATGGTCTGATGTAGAGGGTAAATGTAGTTCAGTGGAGAGCCCAACCACTACTAGTAATCGCAGCATATCATTCATGACAGTTTCTAAAAAGAAGAATGAGCACATCCCCATTCAAGAAATCATCTTGGCTATCACATCTGAACCTGGATTGCATAATACACTTCCTTTGATATTGAACCACATCACGATGTCCTTTGGTATTGAACCATATCATCTCATACTGCAAGCACAAATGGTTTACAAATCAGTATAAGATTGAGAAAATAAGATTATAAAGTTCAGTATAGATGGGCAATAACTTTGCACTAGTGTGCATTTTACTGATGTTAGAAACGGAGCAGAATTTCCATTCCATTTGTCATGTTTTCTACTCACCTCTCTGGAGGTTCAGTTTGGCTCACACGAAGCCTTGCAAATGTCAAGTAGCCAGTGTGTCCTCTAGATGTGCTGCAAGGCCTAACCATAACAGAAGAACTCTGTGTACTGTCTACGATTTCTCCAGGTGGCAGAATTTTTCTTCTTTTCTGAGGAAGGGGCCCCACATTGGCCTCTTCATTAGCAGTGGCACTCTTCAAAGCACCTTCACGTACTTCGTAAGTGCGGAGAAGAATTTCAAAAGTTCTAATGTCTGCACATGAACATAACAGTATGAAAATAAACTTTTGGTCAACTCTTCTGTTAGCAGAGTAACTCCGGAATATGCTTACTGGTGTAACCTATTTAGAGAGAGCTCATTTAGAGATACCGTTCAAATTTATGGTATAATTGTAACTTTTAGAAAGTTTTGTAATTGCCTTATTTTGGCTCTAAAAGGCCAGCTCCAGCATATTTATGGATTGGAATTTCAGGATATAATGTCCTAATGACAAAAGGTTGACCTTTAGTACATCATGTTAACAACTGTACTCTGTAACTCCATATAGGACATTATGCAAAGTCACATAAACAAACTAGAAGTCTGAATGAGGTTACAATGACGTGGGAGAAGATAGGGAGTTGCCACTGTGTCCCTAGGTTAGATATTACATTAAGATAAAAAGAAATGAAAATAAAAACGATGCTGAAGTCAAAGTGGATACAGCCTAAGTGCCGTTTGGGATTTTAAAAAAAAAGGCTAAGCCAAATTTGAGATGCAGGAATTTTAAAAAAATCTATAGGAATTGAACTATTTCATGTGAAGTTCCTGCGAAATTCATGTGGGATTCAAATGGGGCCTTAACATTTTCTCAGAAAAAGTTTTGGTGATTAATTTAGAGCGAGGTTTTGTATATTTCAAGTTTTAACAGAAATCCTAGCGAAGTTGATAGTGGTTTTTTCTGTTAGAGTTACATGTTAAATACTTTGTTTGGCACAAATTGGGTTTAGGATTTTTTTTTTTGTTTGGTCTGAGTTTTATTCAAGACAGGTATAACTAGATATATAACTCGTTTTTTAGTTTTTAACAAAATTGTAAGTGTTATTTTGTTAAACTGCTTTTAAAGATAAGAAAGCAGACAAAATTTTAAATGGTTGCAATGTGCTTTTTGAACATTAAAGATCCAAGCATGTTTATGCATTCCATGGAAAACCTCTTCATTATATCAGATTTGGAGTGCAAATGCACAAAAAAGTACAGTTCTGTTCATCTTCTTATCTCAAAGAATTATACCAAAATTGAGCTATCCTATAAATCAGTGACGTGAGTTAAGCAAAACCTTCTTATAACCCCCTTACTCAAACAAGAAATTAGTAACCCAGTTTGCGATAAACACATATTTAATATAAGCAGTCCTAACAAAGAACAGACCAAAATCAATTTTGCTAAAAAACCCATTAAAATATGCAAACTTGCCTGAGAAACCACTTACAGCCAGTTTGGCCAACCTATGCCTCCCATACTATGTTGCACGGACACGGACACGCGTGGACACGACACGGACACGGGGATTCGCCATTTTCCCAAAAATACTGACACGGGGACACGGCTATATATATATAGGATTTGAGCTATCCTATAAACTATACCAAAATTGAGCTATCCTATAAATTATACCAAAAGCAATCCAAAGTCAGAAATGCTTGGTGTCCAGATACCATGGTGCCTCATTTCAGCGTCATATATATATATATATATATATATATATATATATATATATATATATATATATATATATATATATATATATATATATATATATATATATATATATATATATACACCCCTCGCGCGGGAGCAAGCAGGCCGTTACATGGGCTGTGTCCTCACCCGTGTCTTGGCCGTGTCCGACTCGTGTAATCGCCTTGTCCGACACGTGTCGATAATTTTGAAAATTAAAATTTATTTAGAAATCAACCGACACACCATAGACACGTGTCCGAGCCGTGCCCATGTCGACATGGATACGGCAGTTCAGGCACGTGTTCGTGCATCAGAGCTCCCAGCTTCTAGGGAGACTCTGGATCCTGTTGTCAAACACTTTTGGCTCCAAGCATTTTCGGAGCCAGAGCCCAAATTGTAGAGGGAGGATAGAGCTAGCCAGGTGTAGCTTTACCAGCTATGGAAGCCTTCAAGTGGGAAAATTCTCATGGAACTAGCTTCTAGAACCTAAAATGTGGGGCCAGAGCCTAGACAAATAGGGCCTTACTTTTCTTTAGGAGAATGCACTATGCAGCCATGCAGAGCCAAAAGAAGATGTATTTTTATTATTCTTAGCAGTTAGCACATGCACTCAAACAAAGTCAGATTTAAGTAGAAGGTGAATTGGAAGATCTATACTCTACCAAGCATAAGAGAAAATTTTGTGTAACTAGCAATTGTGAAAATGACAGTTCCATTTGCCAGTCCTTGAGATGTATTATGGGGAAAATAATCAGCTTGGAAAGTATAGCCCTCACTCCATTCAATAGCAACTTCCCAGCTTGGAAAGTTGCTGTTGTAATTAACACGTGAATCAGAAGGAAATTATTTGACTCCATGAAAAAAGTGAAACTCGTCACAACATAATCAATTTCTAAAGGCATAACAAAACCTGAGCATGTACCAAACCTGTGAAACATGATCCCATAGCTTCGCAAGCACGCTGTACTTGCTCCATGCAAGGTGAAAAGGAGCAGAGAACACCATCTTGCTTTAGCGTTGCCCCTGCAGAAGGTATTGCCAGCCAAGGCTGGGGCAAGTCTAGAAACACAGCATCAGCAGCACCACGGTATTCCTCAGGGAACCCTTCTCCTTGTATATCCCGAACAGTGACTGTAATCAGGCTGCTTAGGCCATTTCTCTCAAAATCTTCCCTATTTACCAAAGGAAGCCAAATCATAATAGCACAAAAGCATATATCCTTTAAACCACATGACTGAGAAAGAGTATTCAATGGTCACATTCCCTGAAAATATTATATTATATTGAATGACCATAAATATCTGTTTTTCCAAAGACAGGTAATATCCAAAAAAAATGCCTTTGTACTCTTGCTAATGTAAATTTTGCTTTGTTGCATGCTTTGCACTTCACATTGGCATTATTATCCTACGAGTGCTGCTAGAAAAGGGTTGTTCTTAAATCATATGCTTTGCGCCTTCTACTTGCCATTATTTGCCAGATGGTACTATCAAGAAGTTGAGAAATATTTCATATCCTATTTTAGGCTAAGCTGTTTTACAGAATACCATAACATAGCAGTTATATTATTTTTGTTGTGCAATATCACCACAACAGAAAACGATCTCGCGTCCAAGCTTGCACAATTACAAACTAATTGTTGCTCATAGTGATTACAACATTAAGACAACTCATGCAGGGAAACAAAAAGTCAAGAACAACCCAGGATCATCTTTCTTGTGCATTGTCAGCTTATCACCATTCTGTGCACACTAAAATCAATACAAGAAGTATCCATTTTACTTTTCAAGGAACAACATAAATCAAATCTCAGATCATCAACGACATGAGTAGTGATTTGTGAAACAATCAGGCAATCACTTGTCACAAGTTAATTAGTCCCGAGTTGCTTTCTTACCTTGCAGAAGCCGCCCTCTGCTCGTGGAAATCGAATGTGCACACGCGCCCGTGCGGCGCGACGGCGCGAGCCAGCGACGTGGTGAGCGACCCGCTCCCCGTGCCGGACTCGAGCACGACGCACCCGGAGACGAGCTCGAGGTAGGCTACCACGAGGCTGATGTCGGCGATGTAGAGGATCTGCGTCCGGTGGCTGAGCACGAGCGTCCAGAGCTCCGGGGTCGGCGCGAGGAGGTGGACGAACCCGCCGCCGGCCTTGCCGCCGCCGCGCTTCCCTCCGCCGCCACCGCCGCCGCCGGCAGTGCTGTAGACCTTAGAGCCAAAGGGGATGCCGAGCCAGTCGGCGTGGCGGAAGACGCCGAACCGGTTCTGGAGCACGCCGCCGGCGCGGACGGTGACGGCGCGCATCGCGTCGTGGCGCTCGTACACCACGACGGTGTCGCCCTCAGCGATGCGGCGCTGCAAGGTCGGCTTGTTTGACAGATCGAGTGGAACCATCATCGCGGCGGGGAGGCGGGAGCAGGCGACGGCGGCGGCTGGGGTTTGGGGGTTTATCGCTGGAGTTGGGTCACCGGTGTAAACCCTCGGATTGGGATACTTTTTTTATACTGGTTGAGTGTACATGAGTTGCTACAGAACAAAAATATTTAACAGACATAAATATCTAGAGAAAATACATGTCTAACAGTTCATGAAATATTAACAAAGGAAAACATTTGATGATGGACCGATTTTTAAGAAACGAAAAAAACATTATTGTAGCCTCCTAATTTTTTTATTAAAAGAAGATAGAAGTCATCACTTCAGTATGTTCATCCTAACTCTTTTAACATATATGTCTTACTCTGAAAATGTCAGTTCATAGCATACTCCAGAGGAAACAAAACAAATATAGATAGCAACAACAGCAGCAGCAAAAGAGTCAATGGAACTGGAGGTGCTTAGCATACTATGATACAAATAAATATCATATCATCATACATAGCAATATTCGCTTAACACGAAGCTATCATTGTCAATACTAAGATTCTGAGTGTATGTGTATATGCATGTGTGAGAGCAGTTTATCGCCTACCACAAACCAATGGAGAGAGAGAGGCTGTCCTTGTAAAAGTACATAGATTTGATACAATCATCACAGCAGCCTCCAGTTCCTGTGTGTGGCTACGACCGCAGGCTACGACTATGAGCTACGACCGCGGGCTATGACTACGAGTTATGACCACTGGCTACGACCTCAGTGCTTGTAACAGACCAGGATTTTATTTAAAAATAATATGAAAATAAAATAATTTAAATAAGCATTTTGGTTGTCTAAACTTTATTTTGATTTGCCCTGATTTTTCTGCTTTTAAAAATGCTGGATTTGAAAAGTAATTATTTGGAAGCATTTGGCATTTATCTGGATTTTCTATGTTTTTTGGATTTTAAAAATTAATTTCAAAGTTAAAAAGTATTTTTAGTATAAATAAATAATGTCAACTTTAGTTGGAAATAATTTTAATAAGTCCAAAACATCTCCAGGAACTTCTGTGAATTTTTCTGCAATTTTTGAAATTTAATTTGTATTTTTCTAAGCCTTTATGAATTTCCTTGGGTTTCAAAATCCAAAATCAAAAATAGAAAATAAAATTCCCCTCCTTCCCTCCGGCCGACAGCCCAGATTGAGCCACGTCTCATGCCGGCCCAAAATCCTAGCCGACCAGTCACCCCGCCTTCCCCCTCCCTCCAACCGACACGTGGGGCGGCTCGGATCTTGCCCTCGTCGCCTCCTTTCCCATCTCACCCGTCTGCCGCCTCTCTCCCTCTCGGCCGCTTGATCTTCTTCCCCGCCACATGTCTCCATCTCAGCCGCCCGTGCATCCACTCTCTCTTTCTCTCTCCGACCCTATCCGTCAGCCGCTCCCCTCTCTCTCTCTCACACACAATGCCACGGGCCCGGCCAGTCAGGCCCTTCTCCCTCCCCACGCCTCCCTCTTCTTCCTCCCGCTCGCCCGCCTCTGCCATTTCCGCCACTTCTCCCGCCCCTTCCCTTCTCCCTCGCGAGGCCGTGCCTCCTTCCTTTCCTCCCCCCCAAGTCGCGCACCCACCAACTCCCCAAATCCCGCGCCGAATTTCCATCTGCCTCCTCCATTCCCGCTGCAATCGCTGCCGGCCACCGAGATCTCCGGCGAGAAATCCACGTCGGCTCCGCCCTCCCCAACCCCTATAAATACCCTCCCTCGGCCTCTCCTCTCTCGCACCACCTCCCCCTCCACTCCTCTCTCCCTCCCGAGCACTCCACCACCGCCGCACCGGAGCACCCCCGCCGTCGCCATTTTTGCTCGTCGCCGACCCACTCCCACCATCTTCGATAAAGTCCGCGCCCACCCTCGTGTTCCCCTCGCTCTCCTCTTCCTCCTCTGCCCTTCGCCGGCCGCCGCTGCGCACCGGAGTGCCGGCGAGCCATTGGGCCCGAGCGCCTCTGGCCGGCGCGGCCACGTGTGCCTGCGTGGCAGCCATGTAGCACCACGCCAGCGCCATATCGGCTCCTCTCCGCCCCGTCAGCGCCACGCAATCCCCCATGCCACCTCAACATCCCCGCGGGTCCATGGACCTGGTCTATGGAATCAGGGCCCACTGTCAGCCTCTCACCCATATTTTCCAGTAGAAAAATAATTCGGCAAAAAAGAAATTCCTAATGTCATAAAACCCATTTTCCTTTAGAAAAATAATTTTAAAAATCTAGTTTATTCTTTTTCTCTGATTTTAAACTTCCAAGAGCCCGTTCTCCTTCATCCAAACTCCGATTGAGCCCATTCAAATTTCTAAATTCATCAAAAATTCTCCTCTATCCATTTTTACCCTCAATTTAAATATTGGAGATCATGCTTTATTTCCTATCGTAAATTTAGAAATATGCATGAATAATGTAGAAAATGTCTGGCATCGCTAAGGAGTTTATTGAGCTCGCCCTAGACGGTAGCAACTAACTTACATAGGCAGTGGATGCTAAGATTAACTTGATAGCTCAGTCACTTGGCATTGCTATTACCCAACCAGCAGCTAGGGCTCCTGCCATTCCTGAGGCTACCAAATGTGCAGCACTACACTCCTTGAGGCACCATATCCATCTAGACCTAAAATCTGAATACCTGCTAGAAGGGACCGTTGGCATTATGGAATCCCCTTAAGGAAAGGTATGACCAGCAGAGGTCTATCATGCTACCTGAAGCGCAGTGTGAGTGGACCAACATAAGGTTCCAGGACTTCAAGAAGGTGTCAGCATATAATTCTACAATTTATAAGCTTGTTGCTAAGCTAAAGTTCTATAACCAGAATGTTACAGATGCTGAGATGATAGTCAAGACTTTGAGCACTTTCCACCCCACACACAGGACACTCCAGCAGCAGTACCGTTAGGCCAAGTACAAGAAGTACTCAGAACTAATTACCACCCTTCTCGAGGCAAAGAAGAATGATGAGTTACTGATGAAGAACTATTAGACTCGTCCACTGGATCACAGCCACTGCCAGAAGCTTATGCTAACTTCCAGAAGACTGGTGGTGGTCATGGCCACAGAAAGGGACCCAAGCAAAAGGGTGGAAAGTGAAAAAAAAATTAAATATACAAAGGGAAATGGTAAGCCCCGCTGGAGCAGCAAAAGCTAGACATGGGCAATAAGGTGGTCTACCCCCTGCGTCTTGCTATAGGTGTGGTAATATGGATCGTTAGTCCCGTACTTGACGTACCTCGAAGCATCTGGTAGACCTCTACTAAGAGTCCATTGGTAAGAGTAAGAAGGCGCCAGAAAAGAAGGCAGAGTCACACTTTGTTGATCAGTCTGATGTTGATAAGAGTGATGCACCGAATGCAGAAATGGAGCTCGACACTACAACAGGGGGTGATCACATGGAGCTTGACTTATATGACGACTTGCAGTAGTCCATAGGTAGCTCCCTCGGGCAACTCCAGATGCCATATTTTTCCTTAAGTTTGCTTTATTAGTTAGGTTATTCTAGGAGAATAATGGATTGCTTAGGATTTAAATATTAATTCTAGATGAATAAATTGATTTACCTATTCTTTTGAGCTTTATTCCTATTTAATTATATTATGCTCTATATAGAACAACTCTTTAAATCCGATGGCGGGGGAGAAGATTTTGTCTAGTAGACAGTGGAACTACCAACTCAATTCTAAGGGATACCAAGTATTTCCAGACGTTAACCAAAAAAAGAGAAATGTCATGACCATCACTGGAAGCGATGCTCTAATCGTTGGCACTGGAAGGGCAACACTCGTTCTCCCTATGGGTACCCGAATAATGATAAAGGATGCTCTCTTGTATCCCAAATCAAAGCGTAACCTATTAAGTTTCAAGGATATTTGCTCGAATGATATCCATGTAGAGACTGATAATGAAGGGGGTACAGAATATCTCTTCCTGACTAAGTCTAACGGCAATCAGAAATGAGTGGTTGAAAAACTTCTCTCCTTCTCATCTGGGTTATACTATACCTATATCAAACCTGAAGAATATGTTGCAATGAAAATAGAGTATAATACCTCGGAGCCCTTCAAGATCTGGCACGATTGATTAGGGCATCCTGGGGCAGGAATGATGAGGAAAATTACAAGCAATTCCATTGGACATAGCTTAAAAACACTATCCTTTCCTAAACCTGAAGATTCCTTGTGCCCAGCTTGTGCCAAAGGGAAACTCATAACTACACCTTATCTGAAAATTAAGGGGGAACACTTATTTTCAGGAGAGAATACATGGTGATATCTATAGACCTATTCAACCCTTGTCGGGCCCCTTTAGATATTTTATGGTGGTATTAAATGCTTCTACTAGGTGGTCCCATGTATGCCTGCTGTCTACTAGAACCACGCCTTTGCTAAACTAATAGCACAAATTATTAGATTAAGAGCAAACTTTTTAGATGAAAGGATTAAGTCTATTAGAATGGACAATGCCATCGAGTTTACCTCTAAGGTATTTAATGACTACAATTTAATTTTAGGCATTAAGGTAGAGCACTCAGTACCACACGCCCACACTCAGAATGGCCTTACAGAGTCATTCATTAAAAGAATTAAGCTTATTACCAGACCACTATTGTAGAATTGTAGGCTTCCCACCAGTTGTTAGGACCATGCAATGTTGCACGCTGTCGCACTAATAAACTTAAGATTGACTGCATACCACCAGGTTTACCCTTACAACTAGTGCGAGGAAAAGAACCAAGTATTTCTCATCTGCGAAAATTTGGCTATGCTGTATACGTGCCAATTTCACCACCACAATGTACGCCCATGGGCCTCCACTAGAGGTTGGGAGTCTATGTAAGTTTTGAATTACCGTCGATTATAAATACCTTGAGCCCACTACGGGAGATATGTTTACGGCCCGTCACGTCGATTGCATTTTTGATGAAGATGATTTCCTGGCATTATGAGAGGAAAGTACCTTATTGAAAAATGCTAAGAAATAGATTGGAATGTCTCGAAACTGAACTAGAAGTTTAGTGAATTATAAACCTGCAGCAGATAGCAAATAATTTGTTAGATGCCTTTATTGACCAAAAGGGAGTAACAAAATCTCATATACTAGCAGTAAATAGCCCAAAGAGAGTGAAAGTACCCTAGACGGATACTCGAATCACTCCAACCCCTCATATGAAGAAGAGGGGGGAGAGCACAGGAGAATGAGGCCTCAATTTTGCAGAGATGTTTGCAGAAAAAGAAACTTGATGCAAATAAGTTATCTCCTAAGTTAATAGAAGAGACTCAACCTGACATTGAGAAAATCATCGAAGCGAATAATCCTGAAGATAGTAACCCTAGTACAATTGCACACACATAGTCTAATACTGGGACATCGAAACAACCAGACTCCGTTGTTGTGGGAAATCACGAGGAGCTGGATGAACAAAATGAAGAAATATCCACTAATTTTGTTAAGTCAGGAGAATTATATAAGAGAAAGACTACAATTGTCGACATCTATTTTGCCTTGAAAATTGCTAAAAACCTTGAACTAGATCCAAAACCAAAGTCTTTAACTGAATGCCAGAAGCGCTCAAACTGGGGTAAATGAAAGGAAGCAATTGAGACAGAATTACTCTCACTGTATAAAAGAAAAGTGTTTGGCCCAGTAGTCGAACTCCACCTAAAGTGTTCCTTGTAGGATCCAAATGGGTTTTTATCCGGAAGAGAAACGAAAATAACGAGGTATAAAGCGAGACTTGTAGCACAGTGATTCACGTAGAGATCCGACATTATTATGATGAAACTTATTCTCCTGTCATGAGTGGAATAACATTCTGATATTTAATATCAATGGCAACAGGTATGAATTTAAGTATGCAGTTAATGGACGTAGTGACCGCCTATTTGTATGTGTCATTGGACTCAGAGATTTATATGAAAGTCTCAGAAGGAGTAAAAAATTCTTGATCCAAATAAATTAAATCGCAATATGTATAGCGTCAAGTTGGAAAGGTCGTTATATGGATTAAAATAGTTCGGAAGAATGTAGCACAACCGGCTTAGTGAATTCCTCCTGAAGAGAGGGTACATTAATAATGAGGATTGTCCCTGAAGAAATCTCATAATGGATTTTATATTATTTCACTGTACGTCGATGATCTAAATATCATCGGAACGATAGAGGACATAAAGGAAGCAAGTTCCTATCTTATTAAGGAGTTTAAAATAAAGGATTTGGGGTGAACCAAATTTTGCTTAGGCCTGCAGCTGGAGCACCTCTCTTGAGGGATTTTAGTACACCAATCCTCTTATACGAAAATTTATTATGGATAAGTCACATCTATTATGAACCCCAATGGTCACACTGTCCCTAGAAGCGGACAAAGATCTTTTTAGACCAAATATGAAAAATCAGAAAATTCTTGGACCAGAGGTTCCATATTTTAGTGCCATTGAGACACTAATGTATCTTGCTAATTGCACATGGCTAGACATTGCTTTTGTAGTCAACTTACTAGCCAGATACAGTGTAGCTCCAACACGAAGATATTGGGCTGGCGTTAAAACTCTTCTCAGGTATCTTTAAAGTACGCAAGATCCACATAATGAGAAATCCCAAATAGGATTTGTATTTCTTTGTGGTGGTACAGCCATTTCTTGGCGATCATTTAAGCAGACCTTAGTAGTTACATCTACTAACCACTCAGAAATAATCACATTGTATGAGCCTCACAAGAATGTGTTTGGCTCAGGCGAACGATTAGCCATATCAAGAAGTCATGTGGCATAAATACCGTCGGTGACCCCACTATTGTCTATAAGATAATGCAGCTTGTGTAGCACAGATGCAAATGAGCTACATTAAGAGTATATCACGAAGCATATTGCTCCTAAATTCTTTGATCCTCACGAACTACAGGAGAATGAAGAGATAAAGGTATTAAAAGCTAGGTCTTGTTATAAAATCTCTTTCAGCCTCTAGCTTCTAGAAGTATGTTCGAGGCATAGGGATAAGGCGACTTAGAGAGTTACAAGGTTCAGAGGGAGAAAATCCCTAAACCATAGCCCTGATGTAAGATCGAAAGACTTACATGATCCTGAAGATCTAATATTGTATTCCTTTTCTCTTTATGAGTTATTTTTGAAATTTTCTTATGTGAAGGTTTTTGATGAGCCAATAACTGTGACACAAGAAACGGATACGATATACTCTTTTCTTTACCCTTTTTTCACTAAGTTTTTAAGAGGAGTTTTTAATGAGACATATGCATGTCGTGGTATTCGTCCAAGGAGAGTGTTACGAAACCTACAAGATTACGTTGTGGGTAAATACCGAAACTACCCTTGAGGGGATTTGATTATAAATAGAGAAGCCTATGTATAAGAAGAATATATCTGAAATTAATGAAGTCTTCGTTTTTTGATGTTCTCTCTCAATTATTCTTTGATGTTTTTCTATTGATTGGTTACGTGGATTGCATTGGTGCTGTTATTTCTCAACACCAATGTCTACGACTTGACCTTCTTAAAAACTAGCAGTGAATCTAGACTAAGTTTCAATTGGATGGCCAAAACGGCGGGAATGGCAGATCATTGTGCTATTTCCCAGGCATTATTCCTGTGCCATTAACTGCGGTTAATCTCGGTAATTAGTCTATGGTCGCTGCCAGCACCGCTGCATCTTCCTCTGTTTCCCAGTCGCCTCTGCCAGTGCCTCCGCTCGTGCCATTGTCGACACTACAAGCCATCGACAATGCCGGAACCGAATCACCACGCCATCCTAGAGCCGAGAACGGCACGTCTTGTGCTTGTGCTCAACTCATATTATCCGGCTAACCTATATGTTGAAGAAACAAACATGAAAACTAGCCAAAATTAACCTACACCGGCAAGGACCTTTCTATTTCCTAATGTACGCGACGTCAACACTGCCATCGACGTTGTCGCAACCTTGGCGACGTCTTGAAGCCGTCAATGACGACGACGACCTTTGTTACGGTTTGTTCATCTTTGTCTCCATCGTACTCTTCTAGCTAACCCACGTAACTTAAATGTAATTAGCTATTTTAAAATTCTTTACTCAGTTAGGCTTTGTTCATGTTGCCTTTTATTTCTATTTAAAAAACTTAGAAGCTAATATAAACACTCGGTTTTTCGAAACATTTTTCTCACTCCTTTTACACACACATCTCTTTTCACTTATTCTAAAAATTACTTTTTTAATTACTACTATTTATATTTAGTTAAAAACTATATATCATAACTAAAAGCTTAGGCCTTAAGTTGTTTGCAACTGTCGGCTTCCAATGATTAAAGTGAAGAGCAGATGCGGTGTGCACACGGAAGGATTTTCCAACGTACACGTGGGCGCTTGTGTTGTGTGCTAGGACGAGCCAGGCCACGTGCGGCGAAGCCCTGCCTTGCGAGGTGGATGACCCCAAACGAAATCTGGACACATGTGGACCTTAAACACTCGAAAATTTCGTTTTGGCCTCTAAACCAAAAAAATTCTGTTTCTGGACCCCTTCCGACCGCGCGTTTCGCGAGATGGCGCCACGTGTCCGGCCGCCGCGCGATCGCCGCTTCGCTCGCGCGCGCCGCCGCCGCCGCCGCTCGCGCTCGCGCTTCCGCGCTCGCTTCCGCTCGCGTCGCGCGCGCCCGCTACCAGCGTCCGCGCGCGCGCCGCGCGACCACGCCGCGCGATCGCGCCGGCTCGCTCGCCCGCCCGCGCCCCACGCGCCGCAAGCGTCCGGGACACGTGGCACCACCGCGAACGCGGTCGGGAGGGGTCGAAACGGAATTTTTTGATTTAGGGCCAAAAGTGGAATTTCGGGTGTTTAGGGGTCCAAATGTGTCCAGATTTCACCCCAAACGGTACATAGACGCAGGCCTGTTTTTTTATGGAATTTATAGCTTTTAGTTATAATTTATATTTTTTATTATTTATTTAAAAGATTACAGAGTAACAAAATTAATCTATAATTTTTATTGATATAAATAAAGTGGATATAGCATATACTATAATTAATTAATAGATTTTATTTTAAAATTATTTTATTTAAAAATTAATTACTATAGAAAAATTAAAAGCTGAAAAAGAACGTACAAAAGCCTGCCAAAACCGGCCTCCCAAGTCCCAACCACGCCCAGCTAGCGCTAGCCGGCGCACGCTGCCGCCAACCCACCGGGGAACCGCAACCGACAGCCTCGCCTCGCCTCACCGAGCGACGCAGCGTCGCGCAATGCGAATCCCCAGCTCGGCACGGCCTATTCCGCGGATTTCCCCCACCATTTCGCCGCCGCCGAACCGCCCGCGCCGCGCAGCCACCCTGCCGCACGCAGCTTTCGAGCAATCGAACCGCCCAAACTGACCCAAATCCCCACGTCTCCTTCACCCGCCGATTTCCCACCCGCGCGGCCGCCCGTCCCAACAGCCCAAATCGAAGCGAATCCAGTCGAATTTGCTGCCGATTGTTATGCGGTGATGGCGCGCTGCCCGGGCGTGCACGCGCGCTGGACGGCGCGGTCGCTGGCCGGCGCGTTCCTCGACCTCGCTCTCGTCTACGCCTTCCTCTGCGCCGCCGCCGCCGCGTCCGCGGCCTCCCGCCTCCTCGCGCTCTTCGGTCTCCCGCTCCCCTGCACCTGCTGCCGCCCCCACCTCCCCTGTCTCCTCGCCTTCCTCTCCCGCTACCCATCCCGCGCTCTCGACTTCCTCCTCCTCTCCCTCCGCTCCCGCTTCCCCTTCGCCGTATCCTCCTCCTCCGACGACGACCATCAGGGAGAAGAGGGAGAAAAGGATGAGGATGAGTTCGTAGATGGGGAAGAGGGGAATCTGAGGCGAGAGGTGGAGGAGGAGAGGGACGCGCGCGCGGCGCTGCAGAGGGAGCTGGAGAAGGAACGCAGCGCCGCGGCGTCGGCGGCCGAGGAGGCCATGGCCATGATCCTGCGCCTGCAGAAGGAGAAGTCCGCGCTAGAGATCGAGGTGCGGCAGCGGCGGCGCACCGCCGACGAGCGGTGCGCCTTCTACGAGGACGAGGTGGAGGAGCTCAGGGAGATCGTGCTCATGCGGGAGCGAGAGGCCCGTGCGCTGCAGAAGGAGGTGGAGGCCTACCGCCGGCTGCTCGGTCTTGCCGGGGAGGACGACAACGACGAGGATGAGGAGATGGTGACGCCGCACAGTACCATGCTGGAGGACGAGCCAAGCTCGTCCAGTTCTGCCGATAAGGTTGTGGGGAATGATTCTATGTTCAGCTTCAAGACGGCATTCT